>VBSM01000483.1:25930911-25963243 GCA_008086735.1 Cheirogaleus medius
CCTTAAAGGGGGGAGTAAAAGGTAAGGGGTTTTTTTGTTGTTTTTTTTTTACAGAAATGAAAAGCTTATTCGACTTTTCAAACTATGAGTTACTAGTAATAATTCAAAAATGAAGCTAAACGGTATGTAAAAGTCACCTGAAATCGTAAGATGACTTTCTCCAGGAGTTATATTTGGCTGCCATTACAGACTATTAGAAAGTTAGGATAGAACGATAACAAAGTAAATAATTTTTTTAAATCCCTTAATTTTGTAAGTATTTCAGAGTATAAACATATTTGAACACATAATCGCTGTGTAATGATTCACCTAAATACACAGATTATTTTGCTAAAACACAACTAAAGGAACATGGTACCATCTTTGATTTTGCATGAGAATTTTTTAATTATTTGGTAAAGCAAAGTAGAATTTAAGCAAAAAAGAAATTTCGTAGTTGTTATCATAGTTTAAAGTTAGAATACTTTGTGGTCTTTGAGGGCAGGTCTCTCACTTTTTTTTTCTTTCCTTTTTTGGGGGATAGCACCTCCCTACCCAGCCCAAGCATATGCACAGACATGCATACGCACATTTTTGGCCTATCATAAGAGATCAGTAATTGCTGGATTGGGTTGAGCTGAGTTGAGTAGACTTAAATTGAGTTGAGTTGGATCTACAAGGCAAGACATTCAGAATTACAGTAATTACCTTCTGCGGTGTACACCTGATGGTTCTGCTTACCCAGCATCCATTCTCTCTTATAGAAAGTGAACCTGATTTTCAAACTCCTGACCTTGAGCGATGGCCCACCTGGGCCTCCCAGAGTGCTAGGATTACAGGCTTGAGAGCCACCAAGCCCGGCCAATGAACCTGATTTTCATTCAGAGGACTATCCCTCTTCCACTCACCGTCCAAGTGGTTCAGTGGGGCTGACCCCACCTACATCCGTGGTTCCAGGGCCACAGCTAGTCCATAGGATGCCTTTGCACAAATTAGAAAAATGCACCTCTTCTTTCAGGCAAATGAAGCCCAGCACCAGAGAACCAGGCTTGCCCAGCAAGCTGCACTCCCCTGGTAGCTGGGGCCCTGTACACTTCCCATCATACACAGTCCTTCCTATGTCCTGCACTAAACATGTGACCGGCATCAGTCTATTTAGGCCACAGTGATGGGTTTCAGGAACAGACTTGTGAACTGAGTTGATTTCATGAGAGTTAGAGAACTTTTGCTAGGATTATTAGAGCAGAAGCATTCTTGCTTCGTAGTGGAGTTGAATAAATGGTACCCTGTAGATTTGGGCTGCACTTGCCCATCCTTTCCTCAATGAGGAAGAGTCAGCTGTAGCAAAGAAAGAGAACGAAAAATGAGAGATTATTAATCACATCTTACTAGCACCTGGATTCAGTCATATCTGAATCAATCACCTTTCAGTTATGTAAGCCAATAAATTCCTTCTTTTAATGATTGTAATGATTTTTCTGTCACTTGCAATCTAAAAGAGTCTTGACCAATACAACTGCCACAGTGGGAGAAGGTAAATCTCATAGTAAATGATAATTAGGATAATTATGTAACTAAATTCCTATTGGGTCTTGATATCAGTGCACTTCATAATTATTCCAGTAGCAGATAAATCACTATAAGTCAGCCTAATAACCATTCCATTTCCTCTGCCTTTTCTTCTTCAATATATACTACATTAAAATAAAATACATGAATGAATTTTGTTTTCTTTGAGGGTTTGAAAACTTTTCTCTTGGCAGTGCCTTTGTTTAAAATAGTCTGAGTACTAAATGGGATGTTTAGGTAGGAAGGTTAGAAACTACCCAAGGTGCTAATCCTCTTGACATATTTAATTTTGATTATAAGTGGAAAATACACGACACATTGGAATTGGTTTTAAAAATCTTTTCACACCTATTGAGAAATCTAGTAAATCTGAAACTACATTAGTAAATAAAAGAACAGATCACATAGGTTGTAGGAACTTAGAAAACAGTAATCATTGAACAGCAGCAAAACTTCACTAAGAAAAAGTTATACCAGACTAAATTCATTTCTCATTTGCTAACCAACATGGCACTTTGTTCTTTGTTCCCAGAAATATGCAAGTGAAGGATAGAAGATGGATCATTTGTCAGGGATATAGTAGAAAGAATTCTTTCTTGCAGGAAGAAGTTAAACTAGTTTCTAGGTTCCTTGTAATTTTCATATCCTGAGTTTGTAATTCTAGTGTTTTATATGTAGCAGCTATGAACTTTCCCCCCAATTAATTACTATCTTATCATCTCTTTAGGATATCATCCCCCCTCCACTTATAATTTATGATTATCATTCCATTACTTTGAATTGTGTTTATTTGAGCCTGAAAAAATTAAATCTTATTTTCAAAAAAGTATTACCACCTGAATTGTTTCCAGTTTTAGCCCAAAGCTAAGTTCCTGTTGCTGTTTTTATTTAAAAATCTAAGAACAGAGGATTTAGATATGAATGAAAATTAAGAGAAACTGCAATTCATTTTTTCTAGTTCCTGTTCTTTGTTATTCTTGGCTGCACTATTGTCATACCTTAGAAGATTGAAAAGAAATGCCATTAGTTCTTTGTTTTGTAAACACTGACTTCTTTTCCTTCCTTGCTATAATATCTGGCACATCTGCTTTCTATTTCTATATCATAATTACTAGTATCTTTTCCATAGCTCCTCTCTTCCTTTAAAATTCCTCATCTTTAAGAAGAAATGACCCACAGCTAATAAGGCCTCTCTGACTCCCACCTGTGACCTGCCTATACTATCTGCTAAGTTTAATTAAATAGAGAAAAGGGTCAGGGGTTTAACAGCTCCTTTATAAGTGTGAGTCGAGGAAAATGGGCTCCACATCTACTCACCATCAAATTGGTTCTGACTGATTAAAACTATGGTGCTCAAATGGTCGTAGTACTCATCAGGGAGTGGGGGGGGAGACCCACATGCTTGGGATATGGCGTGCATTGTGGGGCGGAAGGGAATACCTCTAACCCTTCTTAGGGAGAGGCAAAGAAATATAATGTAACCAAAATGTCAAAAAAAAAAATCTTTTATTGGGTGGTGGGCAGGTGGGGAGGAGAGGAACAGTGTATACTTACATAATGGGTGTGACACGCACCTCCAGGGGGTTGACATGCTTGAAGCTCTAGCACAGCGGGGGGGGGGGGGGGGGGGGGGGGGGGGGGGGTGATTGGCAGGGGCAATATATGTAATCCTAACAATATTTGTACCCCCATAATATAATGAAATAAAAAAAAGTGTGAGTCGAGTCCCTCAGCATTTCTATAACCTCTTTGTAGCTTGACTTCCTGTACTGTCTTGGCCAGAAGATGAACTCCACACTTCCCAGACTCCCTTGAAGCAAAGGGGTCTGTATGAAATCTAGCTTCTGCCAAGCTGACTTAACCACTCAAAACTTGAAGGTGAAAGTGAGTAACGTGCACTGTGGACACATAGAGGGAGATGAGATCTCCTGGAAAGCAAAAACATCCAATTCTTCTGGCTGCTGTGAGAGAGGTTCTGGAGCCCAGTTGCTAGAGTTATAGGTTCCAAGTGCCAGGAGACAATACCAGGAGTGCTTTGCTCAAAACATTCTTACGTTGCACTTACGTATTTCTCAAGGCTGCTCTGTTCCTAGCTGTTGTAGCAACCATCCAAGCCTGTTTCTCAGGCCTTCTGAAGATTCTTTAGACTACCTGGTATCTGCTTAAACTGATTAGAGTGGATTCTGAAGGATAAAGTAATTGGTAACAGAAGTAGTTTCAGGTGAGGGAAATAGAAATCTGAGCTGGGCTGTCTGACTTGTTGGATTTGAAGACACTGAGGATCTGGTTACTATCAGGCGATGAGGCACAGTGGTGGGTGTTGCCTAAACATTTACTGGCAGTCTCTAGAGCACAGTCTGGAAGCACCAGAATGCTTATGGGAGATGGGGTTTCACACGACCAAGTGGCTGCTGTTATAGAACAGAATGGAGGGACATAAGTCTGGTGGTAGACTAATTCCAATTGTACTAGAGTACTTAAAGAAAGAAAAGAACAACATTAAGGTTCTAAGTTTTGTTTGAAGGCATGACCAAAGACCAAAGAATTACTATAATGACACTAAAGACTTTCTATGTCTTGTCAGCCACATTTTTTTGTCTGACATAGCCAAAAATGAGATATAGAGTCTGATCCTATGAGTCTCTGAATTATGGCATAGGTGAATTTACATTCACATTAGGTCTCTTGAGTGAAACTTTAGATTACTTGGTACCCTACCAATCCCACCCTTAAGTGGAATGGGGATATTTGGGAGGATTTAGCTGCAATGAGTATCTGAACAGCTCCACTGCATTACTCCAGCTTTAAAACTTATGTCTGAAAATTTAAAAATACTTCTAAATCACGGCCTTAAGAAGAAATAACAATGTAAATTTGAAAATGCTTACAAGTGAAAGAAAAATAGAAGTACTCTTTTACATCAAAACATATAGAATAAACTAAGGCAGGTACTAAAAAGGACAAATAAATCTTAAATGTTGATATTAGGAATACATGAAAAAGGAACATAATTATAGATACAATGGAGATTTTTTAATCTTACGCAAAAAATTCAATTTGAAAACTTAGACACATATATTACCTAGAAAACAGACAAGACCCCACAAGTAAAAAATTACAAGACTTATGAAAGAAACTGAATCAAGTTTAGTTTCCATATACAAAATGGACACAGATTCAGATGCTTTCTATACTAAAAGTTTCAAAAATATATATTATTCCAAAATTATACCAACTTTTCCCAGGAGGAAGAAAAAGAAGAATCACTCTCCACATTATTTTATGAAGTTAGTATAACCCCAGTATAATCAAACAAGGACAATACAAGAAAGAAAAATTATAGGTCAAGCTCCCTTACAAACTCAGATTCCCAAATCCTAAATAAAATATTAGTCCAATGAATTTAGCAGGAAATTAAAAAGAAATGAGTACAGTTTACTTAATCATTGCAAGACTGGTTTAACATTTAAAAATTCCTGACCACATAACAGTTTAAAGATGAAAAATTATCTCAATAGATTCAGGAAAAACATTTGATAAAATTCAATATTCATTCATAAAAAAAGCTCACAGAAAAAAAGGAGGACAAGGAAATTTCCTGAATCTAATAATGGATATCTAACAAAACCCAACAGCAAACATGGTTCTTGGTGGCAAAGTAGTAGAAACAGTCCCCTTAAAGTCAGGAACAAGACAAAAAAATAATTCCTCCATCACTAATTTTACTCTGAATTATGAAGGAGGTTCTAGCCTGTGCATGAGGCATGCACGGTTTGTTATGCTAGTCAGGATGGTGTAGCCCTGGTGGTAATGACACACAAATGCCAACATGTCAGTGGCTTAAGACGTAAATTTACTTTTTGCTTGAAGTGCATTGCAAATCCTGCTGGTGATGACTCACTTCTATGGGTCCATTTGTGGCTACGCATCTCAAAATGCCTGGAACTCCAGGCATTGTACCAAGGCAAGGGAGAAATGGAAGATGACACAGCAGCTCTTAATGGCTTCAGTCTGGTAGTGACACATTTCTCTTCCACACCATTGGCTCAGACATGTCACATGGCTTTAACTGCAAAGTGGCCGGGAATGTGGGGGAGCATGTGAATATTTAGGGCATCGTGAACATCCTGCTACAACTGGAAAGAAAATAAATTGTCATGGTTTGCAAATGATATGACTACTGATATAGAACATTTAAGAGATATATACACTATTAAAAAGATATAGAATATACTATTAGAACTAATATACTGGCAAGGTTTCTTGTAACAATGTGCAAACTCAATTTCATTCCTATGTACCAGCAGTACTAGTAAAGAAATGTAATTTTTTAAAACACAATTAAAGAGACTTTAGAACAAATGTTATAAAAGATGAGTAAGACCTTTATGAGAAAATTTCAAAACTTTATTAAAAGGCACAAACTAAGACCTAATTTATATATTTTTCATAGATGGAAATATCCAACATCAGAAATATATTTATTTTCTCCAGATTAATCTCTAGATTTTATGCAATTAAAAAAATCAAAATAGATTCTTTTTTCTTTCTTTTTTTCTTGATGCACATATGTATACCTTGTCAAGCTGTTCTAAAATTCAGATGGAAAAGCAAAGATTCAAGAAAAAAATTTTTGAGTCAGAGAAAAATTTGAGAAATATCAGGATTATGTTCTGCTATAGAATAACAAAAAAAATTATCTACAATGGCTTAAACTAATAGGGTATTATTTATATCGCATAACAAAAGAACATTTCTCTATAAAGAGAAAAGATGAAAATATGCTAACAAAAGTATTTGGATTTGGTTCTATCTGCCAGTTATTTCTTAATGTAAATTAATAAACTGACATTGTGGTTATATTAATACCTGAGTCTCTATGATCTTGACTAATATGAGTCAGCTCTTATAGAAGGAACCATTTTACATAGTAATAAAGTACAGTTTCTGATCCTACAAGATCAGACCATTATGAATTGATGAAAGTAAATACCATCCTATGAGGCTACTTGATAGACAACCATTTGATCTTCAGGAAGCAACTCTTTTACTTTGCCACCTTTGAGGCTTTCCATTTAAAACTAACTCCCCTTGTACCAAATTCCACATTTATTCACTGTCTTTCTGATTTGAAACTTAGCTTCCTGTGTTAATCTGTATAAAGGAACATTATTTCTTCACCCTGTATGGCACTCTCTACTCGAAATTACTTACTATGTGCTAGATAGACGCTGTTGCAAAGCTGGGGAACTGGGGGTGTAAGTCTTCACACACATTACAGAAAAAAGAATCTACTAGATAACTAAATGATCATTGCCATTCCAGGTTCTAGGATTGCCTAAAGTAGGTACCTGATGAATATTTTGATTAATTGGTTGTAACAGCAAACAAAATAAAACCAGCAGAGCAATCCATAATTTTTGGATATTAAAATTCCACAGAAATGAGTCCTTACCATATTACTCCCGTAATATGCCTGGTAGAGACAAATTAAGTCAAGCCAGCTTAATAGGTTAAATGGTTCAGCACGGGTTAACGAGACACGCAGCACGGTGATACCGGGGCCTGCTCATGTAACATGCTGCTTTTGTGTCTACGCTGATCTTTTTCAGCGTAATCATCAGCACATCTTAACATGACACTGAGAAGTAATTAAATGCACTTTGGACTGAAGTGGGGAGAAGGATGTGGGAGAGGGAATAAGGTTTTGTTTTTTGTTCTTTCACAGTCAAAAAATCAAAGAAAACTATGGTTTAATGCTCCAAGTCACCCTCCTGATGATGTGGAGGGAGCTCTTGTGGCTCTCCCAAAGTTTCCCTTTCTTCATGTTGCTGTGACAGATTTTTCTTCCTTAAAGATACTATGTAAATAATCACTACTGGGGGAAATAATTTTTAGCCACAATGGAAGAAGAGAGAGAAAGCAAAAAAAAAAAAAAAAGAATAAAAAGAACACTCTCTCGAGATGACAAGAAGTCCTGACTTTTCAGCAGGCTTCATAAAGATGAAGTCAGGAGCTGAGTAGGAATATGAACTACACTGTGCTCAAACAGATCTCCCATCTTCAGGCTGTGGCTGGAATCCATCTGTTTAATACGGGACACCACACAGACTGGGGCAAAATGCA
Source organism: Cheirogaleus medius (assembly GCA_008086735.1). Classification (NCBI taxonomy): domain Eukaryota; kingdom Metazoa; phylum Chordata; class Mammalia; order Primates; family Cheirogaleidae; genus Cheirogaleus; species Cheirogaleus medius. Next base: position 25,938,586 of record VBSM01000483.1, read on the forward strand.
CCACTAACAGTTCCAGGGAGGGGGGACGTAGGAAGGGGAAATGGTAAGCCACGGAACATCCCTAGAATTAGCTGCTCTCTCACTAGCTACGTTTCACAATAAGTTTGTAGACAGCAGCAAAATTTACCCTCTGGTCTTTTCAATCATTCCTGGGTGCCAAGATTGTTTCTTACCAAGGAGAATCAGACACAGGGAGAAGAGATGATCTGGGATCAGTTTCTATGGAGAGATACCCAAAAAGACTAGAAACTTAATTCTTAGCTTCACTCTCCTTCTGATTATTTCAACTCTGATAAAATGCAAAAGAAGAGTAAGAGACTATAAATCTCAGTTACATCTGCAAACAACCAGTAAAAAAACGTGATTGGCTTCATTCATTACAGGACCTGCTTCTCAGGAAAATGTGGACTTTCCACATTATCCCCAAAAGATAACCTTTAACAAACCTACATTTATCCTATTTCCTGACTTTTACCCTATAGGTCATTCTCTGAGAGTTAAACAATTACTCCACTAACATAGTAAATATAGACCTTTAATCTGAATAATTCAAACTAAAATATTTATTCTCCTGAATTTGTGATGGGCTTTAATTTTCCACATGGATCTTTTTTAGGAGCAGCGTGCTACTCAGGGAAAACCTCTCTGAAAGGATAACATTTATGTAGAGATCGGAAAGATGGCAAATGTAACACAACACGAGTTTGATGTATTAATTGGCATGTTTTCCCTTCTGATAGTTTCAGTTACCCCATGACCCTGCCCTCCTAGGCAGGTAGACTGGAGAAATCCATCCCCTCAAATGAAGGTTGTTTTACGAACTCTGAGAACCAGAGTGTCAAGGCCTGTATCCTAGGTGTCAGACAACAGAATGCAGCCTTGTTTAAATAAGTATGTGAATCACTTGCAAAACTAAAACAGTTTGTCCGTCTGATTCACCTGAAACCACCTGACTCTGTATGGAATTATGAACTGTGGGCCACATTGGTCCAACTAACATTTACTTGGTGCCTACTCTCCTACTCCATACAAGACTTGTAAAAAATAAAATTATAAGTGATCTACCTTTCCTGACCTCCAAGAGCTTAAAATCTAACAGAGGAGATAAGAAATATATCCTGATAAGTCTAATAAAAGCCACCATGAGGAACAGCTACCAGAGAGCCACCACTCAATCTAAAATGCCCCCCATAGCACCTGTGTCTTTCGTATCATCAAAAGCTATAATTATTTTGAGGATGTTACTTGTATGTTAATTGTCTCCCCAACTAGAATAAGCAGGGATTAGTCTATCTCTACATAATAGTTTTCCCATGCGTACCACATAGCCCACCTATTCAAAGCATATTTTGTTGAATGAATGAATGAGTGAAGGAATGAACTCATGTCAGGGTCTATTTTCATTCTGTGATTACACAAAATTTAATTTTTCTGTGAGAGTTTAGAAAAGCAGGCCTTGTGTGCTGGATTGTCTACTGCCAACTTGGCACCATCCCCCCCCCCAAGTGTGGGAACTGCCCCGGAATCGTCTCACAGGGTGACAGGAGAGGACTTAAGGTAGATGTGGAAGGTGAAGCGGATTCTCTGGAGGCATTTGTACACAAATGCACGGGCAAGTGTGTGAGGACCACCAACTTTGCCCAGCAGACTGAGATAGTTTGCGAGAGCTTCTCAGAGATTCTCAAGAAGCGAAGCAGCTTGCAGACAGGCTTTTGAAAACCACTCTATGCGTTTTGAGCTGTGGGCTTCAACAGCAACCACTCTGACCTTTGGAGCAGTTTCTCTGACCTCTAGGGGCAGCTTTATGACCTCTGCACTGCTGCACCCTTCCTTCCCGGCTCTTCCAAAAGTTGTCTGAGGCCCTAATTCTGAGTCAAACTCTTCACATCTAGAATGAACAGCCTCTCAGTTAGGGAGTGTGAGTTTGCCCCAGCCCCACATATGACGACCCACCTGAACAGTCTCCGTGTCTGGGATGTTTCATCTCGGCAATTTCAGATTATCTTTCCTTTTGTACAAAAAGAAACCAGTCCACATAGAGAAAAGACTTCTTATTTTCATATAAGCCAAGTGATTTTCAATCAATTATGCTTTTAGATATAAAGCCAGTTCTGTTTATAAACATTCTATGCTTCTGAATAATAATGCATTTTAATTTTACGATGATAGTTTTACTGGGCATCTCCAATAACTTAAAATGATACCTCTTCACAGGTATGTTTTTATTCCCATTTATAGGTGGAAAAGCTGAGACGTGTAAGAGCCAGTCGTAGTTCTGTCTGATAGATCACATTCCTTACTTTACAATAACATCTAAAAACCAACATTATGTGAATTAGAAAGTTTCAAAAATAATGGCAATATTTTTTATATAGCCAGCCTCATGAATGTTATAGGAGCCACACCTTGAAACTTAACTTTAAACTTAAAAATATAAGCCACACATATTCAAGTGATTAATTTTAACTCTCAGGAACATTTTATTGTATTTTCCTGAAGATTTTTTACTCAAATTTTCCACTTCTGGCTTTTCCCAATGTGCGTTGGTCCCAACTTCTGCCAAATCCACTAAGATTGTTCACAGATAATGCCAGGGGTGGCAGCAGCAGCAACAATGGGGGGGGGGAAGAAGAAGAATGAAAGATTTCCCCAAGTTGAGAGCTGAGTGGCCCTTCCCTTCATGGATGCCTGGAACAGGCTTCTGCAGTCAGGTGTCATGAGTGCAATGCTGCCCCAAGAGCCTGATTCTTCTAGAGTCCACACTGCCTCGTCCCTGAGAGATCTGCTGTGTGGCTCCAGACGGCTGGTGTGTTCTCACCTTCTGTCCTAGGCTGCGCCCGGGTCTGCCCTGCTTCATTTCTCATGTGTACAATTCAGAGCCCCTCAGTGAGCACCCCTGTGACTGCCAAACCTCCACCACCCGTGTGTCATGCTCACATGCATTTGCTTTCTTCCATCTTTATTATCCTAAAGCAGAGCCCAATAGAATTACAAGAGGAAGAAGGAATGTCATCATGAAAACAGGTAATAGGAGAACGAGGAAAGGAATCCAACATTTAGTGAGCGACACAGGTTGATGTTCCTAAGTGTGCTATAGTTTACAGAGCAGCAGAGTTGCATTAAATGACCTGATCACAAATGACAAGACTCTCTCTGGGTGCCATGAGTCTCAGTTTCCTCTTCTGCTTTAATTAACTCCAACTCATACAGTAGTGGTGAATATTAACTGAAATAGTGTGCATGAAGCACTCAGTACAGTGACTGGCACATGGGAACAACCACCACAATAATAGAAACTAGCCTTGACTGATCAAAAAATGTTTTTTAGGGGAACATGGCCTTGCCATGCCACTTACTAGCTGTGTGACTTAGGCCAAAGCCCTTCACCTTTCCAGGACCTTATAGCCTCATCTGTCATATAAATCTAATAACATCTGTGCTTTCTCAATAGCTCATGGGCTATCGAGAAAGTCAACTGAGAATACCTATGCAAAGGTGCACTGTAAATTGCAAACCTCTAAACAAAAGAGAGCCTAAGTAAGTCACTCCCTCACCAGCCAAACTTGCTTTGGTGAATTGGAAATCTTACAGGGCCACAGAATAAGAAGTATTGTGAAGCACTGGTGTAGAATAATGTTCAAAGCCTTACAACAACTCATTTTGAAAACCTCTAAGTAAAAATAAGCCAGGATATAACCAATCAGCATTTTTATCAAAAACAATTGGCAGGAAACAACAGCTATGCCAAATATAAGAAGCTGCACAAGCTTTATTAAATCCTTTACTGGAAGCAAGAAGTGAGTGGATGAAAGTTCTCCATACTTCTGAGCTGCCGGTGTCCTCAGCTACGCACACATCATAATATCCCCCAAAACTCCAGCAGCTAAACTCCTCTGTTGCAATTTCAGGATCACATAGTTATCTCCTATGCTTCAAAAATATATACATTTTACACACACACACACACACACACACACACTTGAAGAACACATCATAGAAATTGTTCAATCACAGCTATTACTTTTTTTTTTTTTTAACAATTTAGTACAATTACAAGAGGAAGAAGGAATGTCATTGTGAAATCTGGGTGTCTGGGAGAGCCAGGGAGGACTGAGGGCAAACAGTAAGCTATGCTATCGGGCAGAATTTACACAGGTAGTCAGGTTTCTGAGTATGCAAAGGAAAGAAGTTTCAATTGGACCACATTCAACAGGACATGAGCCCGGAAGGACTGCTTTAGTCTTATGATATAAAAAGAAGTTATATAAGTTGAACAAATGCTCCTCTCTTTCAGGAATGTCTTACACAAGTTACACAAACTGTCAGAAGCCTCAGGAAAGTAGCCAGTGGTGAAAATGTTTGTCCAGCACTCAGCTGACAGGCGTGCCTTGCAAAACTCTCCCTGGTATTTATGACCCTCGCCCTGCCGCCAGCACACGCACACCACCCCACTGCAATGGGCTGGACTAGAGCCACATCAAAGTGAGGCCTCACTACCCTTTTACCCTTCCGAGTTACAGCCAGCTGATCGGCCTGCTGCGGGGAGGTGTGTGCCTTTGAGAGCGTCTTCCTCCTGCCTCCCTGAGCCAGACCTGTTCTGAACACAAACGGAGGCCTCCGTCTGCCCCACTGCTCCTCTGATAAAAGCCACATTGTTTCAAAGCCACACTAGGAAATGCATTATAAATTGTACCAAGGCAGTATCTCCTCATCAGCAGAAAGATGGTTTAAATAACCTAATAATTCTTATCTCTAATTCTATGATTCTTTCGAACTTTTCCAAGGAACAAATTCACATCAGGCTGAAAAGATGGAAGGAATGGGGGAGGGGGAAGGAAAACATCTTCCCAAAGCACTTGACCTTGTGTTTAGTATCCCCACGCCAAGAACTGGATCTTCATTTACTGGAAATTACTACTGAGTATGCCTCAAATGAAATCCAAATTATCCTTTCCAGCTGGTTTGAGTGTGATAAAATGAACATATTACTAATTTTTTACCTTATAAAAGTCAAGAAAAAATACCACATTTTCTTCACAAGTGTTATCCAGAATATAGTTGCACAAGTGTTATTTAAAGGTTGGGTTAATCAGATTAATAGAGCAGACACCTCCCGCATTAAGGGAGGGCTTATTAATCTAATTCTTACCACCTCCTTCAAAAAGGCTTCTGTTTCTGTCTTGTGTGTCTGGGGCTACGCGAACAGAATAACAACAGCCATAACACACAACCTGTACTGAGCACTCACTACGTGCCAGGTGCCACTCCACGCATCCTGCATTAATTAAATCCTTTAATACTCACAGCAACCCCGGAGGAGGTCGGGCTGTTGTTGGCCCATCGCTTCCTTCCTGTACCCGTCCCACAGCTGGGAGCGACACACGGTTCCTCCCCCACTCGGTGTTCTCTCCCAGGCCTGGCATCTGTGGCCATTGTTCATAGGGACTTCCGCCACCCTTCTTCGCGTCACAGGATGTCATGCCTCTGCTCTTAAGGTTTCTTCACTTTTCTGTTTTTGTAAGTCAACACAGATGCTGCCTCTCTGGGAGTTGTTTTTCAGGGAATTTATACCTCCTTGTTTTTTCCCTTGGGCTGTTCTCACACACTGTTGACATGGGTCTTCCAGCCATATCTAGCGCAGCTTGATGAATGGGTTTTCGAACTAGTGACTAATTGTGCCCCAGGGCAGCACTCCATAAAAGTAGGGAGAGGGAGAGAGAGAGAGAGAGAAAGAGAGAGAGAGAGTGTGTGTGTGTGTGTGTTTTCTCTGAAATGAAGCTACCCTAGAAGCTTTATAGCACAAGCTTTGGAATCCAACAGTCCTAGCCCAGAATCTCAGCTTTACGGCTGGCTCCCCTGGGCCCTGCGGAAGATGACCTTCATTTCCTCACGCCTGTTTTCTTATAGGTAAAATGGGAATGATGATAACAGCAACCTCCAAAAGATGTTGTAATAATTAAATATAATTTTATAAGCTATAGAGTTATCATTTTTAAAGGGCTATCTACTATCGTCGCTATGTTTTCAAACTTTCACTGTGCAAACACCAACATCATCATTCACTGCATAGCATTTCGTTATATCACCTAGCAATTCCATCCTTAGCTGGATTCTCCAGGGAACTTTCACTTATTTGCACAAGGAGACCTTTACAGCAATGCCACTGAAGCAGTATCTGTAATAGTCGTTGTGGGCTGAATTATGTCCTCCACAAAATTCATATGTTGAAGTCCTAACCCCCAATAGCTCAGTATGTGACAGTATTTGGAGACAGGGTCTCTAAAGAGGTAATTAAGTTACAGCAAGGTGATTAGCATGGGCCTCAGTCCAAATGACTGTTGTCCTTCCTTATAAGAAGAGATGATTGGGACACAGACAGACACAGAGGGAAGAGCATAGGAAGATACAGGGAGGAGAACACAGTCATCTACAAGCCAAAGAGAGAGGGCTCAGAAGAAACCAACCCTGCCAACACTTGGATCTTGTACATTTAGCCTACAGAATTGTTAGAAAATACATTTCTGTTGTTTAAGCCATGTAGTCTGTGGTACTTTGTTATGGCATTCCTAGCAAACTAAGGTAATTGTTACCTTTATTATTAATCTAGTGTATATTAATTAGATTAATGGTCCTTGGTTCATGACACATATCATCATTAGGCTGTGAATATTCAGCTTATATTTAGTTATTAATTTATTTTTAATAATGTAATAAACATCTGTGGACCCACCTCCCAAAACAAAAACAAGACCAGAAAATAATTCACATCTAATCATACACATTCCCCCACCAACCTCACTCTTGTCCCCTGAGTGTCCATCAATTTGAAAGTAAACAAAGAAATTACAGTATATTCATATAGGGGAATACTACACAGGAATGAAAACAAATGAAGTGAAGTCATAATTGTTTACATGTATAAATCTCAAACATGTTATCACCCCTAGGGAAAGAGGGAAGAAGAGGATAGGATTGGGTGGATATAGAAAGGGTTTCAATTACATTTCCAATGCTTTATTCCTTAGGCAGAATGCTGGAACAGAAATACTTATTATATCATTACCTATGCTTTTCTATATGCCTAATTATTTTATAATAACAAGTTTTATTAAATAATTTTTAAAGTACTTTTTCTGCAGCTTTAATGTCATCCTCACTTATTAAACGGTGGGAAGTAAGAGGTGCTATGGCCTGGGAAGGACCCCACTGTTCACTGCCATCTCTGCTACCATGCCCCCTTCTGAACCATTGGGGGGATTCTGTAGCTCCAGCATCCCTGACATCCCTGACCTTGAACTTGGCAGGTCTGCAGCCAGGCTGTTATAAAAATCATATTTCAAATCCTGGTAGTTGGTCAGTATTTTGCCATTTGCCATGGAAGGTGACTGTAAGTAACTCAGTGTGAACCTCAGAGTTCTATGTAACCACCATGACAGATACATGGCAAAATCCAGTGGAAAACTACTATTGCTCTATGAATTTGAACTCATTGTAAACCCAGTCAACAATAGGTAAATTCTGCCTAAATGAAAGCATGAATGATATACTACAAACGCTAACTCTAATATGCCTGATCAAGCTAAGAGAGAATTGATTGCACTTTTATTCTTCAAAAGGGCAAAACAAAACTACATTGTGGAGCAGAAAGAGCTCATAAAGATCCGGTGTTGAATTCAGCCTTTGACTTTGGCAAATTACTTAACCTGCAGAAGCCTCAATATCCTTTTCTTAATATAGGAACAATGGTCACCGCTTGGCAGGGTTTTTGTAGAATTATAAGAGGTAGGACGTGGAAAACACCCTGGACAATGCTGCCACATGGCGTGTTCCTGGCATACACAAACCTGAAATCTACCCTTCCTCCCTGACAGTTAAATCGCCCCAGATAAACAAGAAATTTAAAAGAAACCCCATTGTTGTTACTGCATCTATTCCAGAGATCCCCTTAAAGTCTTCGATGTTGCAGCAAAGGCAGGAAATAAATTGAGGGGGTAAGAAGGAAGAGGAAGGAATTCATTTTTTTTTTTATTTCATAGTGGACTTTATTGGGAAAAGTTAGTGTAAAAAACATTCAAATTCATAAAATTTAAATAAGATAGATAGTAAAATTAGACCTTGTAGCTATAGTAATTGCTATAGTAATCACAAATAAGGTAAAGTCTAAATTATTGCCTAAGCAAACACTTTTGTCAGGCTTCTGCTGCAAGCCTAAGGCAGGAAACATTGCAATTATTAGAAGTGAGCCCAATGATGATATGTGATAAATATGTGAGTTTCTTTCTGAGGCAGGTTCTTGCTGATCCTTCTTAAGATACAGGTTACCAGTGCAGTTTCAAGGAAGCAAGGGACATTTAAAAACTGGCAAAATGTTAAATAAGAAGTAACAATCAAAATAAAGATATTAATCTTATAAAAGAGATGGCTATCGTGGTTCTAGTAGTGTCTTTATCTTTTCCTTTAAAGAAGAGAATGTTGAAAAATATTCTTACTCACAATTTTAAAGACCAGACAAGAGGACATGGATTTACATTACATCAAGCAGATTTCAACCAAACGTAAGAGAAAAAAACATTCTTGACCATCAGAGTTACAAAAGACTAAGAACATCTGTCAAATTTCCAACCTTGGAGATCTTCAAATGGATTATTATTTGTCCTGGATATTTTGGAGTATTTCTTGCTAAAAAAACAAATACTTTTTAAATTTTAAGATTAAGAAATATGTATCTACAAATCTGCTTTCATATGTTTACACATATCTGCAAATGACATATAATATTCTAAAATGTTATTTTGAATTTTTATTAAAATTCTTGTTGTAAATATACAGTTTTGGACACTACAATTTTTGTGGGTTTTTTTGGGTTTTTTTTTGAGACAGAGTCTTACTCTGTTACCCAGGCTAGAGTGAGTGCCGTGGCATCAGCCTAGCTCACAGCAACCTCAAACTCCTGGGCTCAAGCGATCCTTCTGCCTCAGCCTCCCGAGTAGCTGGGACTACAGGCATGTGCCACCATGCCTGGCTAATTTTTTCTATATATTTTTAGTTGGCCAATTAATTTCTTTCTATTTTTAGTAGAGACGGGGTCTCACTCTTGATCAGGCTGGTTTTGAACTCCTGACCTTGAGCGATCCGCCCACCTCGGCCTCCCAGAGTGCTAGGATTACAGGCGTGAGCCACCACGCCTGGCCTGGACACTACAATTTTTTTAATTAGTATTGTATCAAAATCATTTTCCTGTTATTTAATTTTCTCTGAAAATATAACGTTCCCCCATTATTTGGTTGTTTCAGATTTTTCTTTTCTGTAAACAACTGTGTGATAAACATCCTGAAACAGGAACACTTTTGAAACTCCTTCTATTGCCTACCAAAGAGTATGTGGCAACTTACTTCACTCTCAGCTGGTCTGAGTAATGGCATTTAAAAATTTTTTGTCCTTATGTTTAGCAGGAAGATAGTATTCCACTGTTGTTTTAATGTGCATTTCTTTGTTTACTAGTGAAGCCAACATCTTTTTAATTAGTTCATCCATCACATCTGGTTTGCCCTGGAAATGCTCATGGAAGAGCCTGCCTTCTCCTAGAGTCCTTTACTAAGTCTGTCTCTGAAGAGACTCTTGGCAATAATTCTAGTTCAAAGCTAGTTGTTAGAAATCAAAGTTAGGCCATAATTTAAGATTTTTAAAATTCCTGATACTAGGTCCATACCAGTTACTTACACTGGGTTTTCCAGCTCTCTTTAGAAAAATGAAAATTCTGGGGGCAGAATTTTCCCCTTGGGGGAAGGGAAGAATGGCTTACTAAACAGATCCATTTTTACAGTGAGACTGCAAATTTTCCCTGGAACAATGGAAAAATAACTTGATGAGAGGTTCATAGGATATTTCAGCATCGGAACTCCTATGTCTTACCTAGTTACAAACATTATGCAATGTATATTCAATTACAGTCCTTCTTTAGTCATAAAAGAGTGAGCTGTAACATAATCCTTAGTCTTCAGAGCCATTGAGAGCATCCCAAGGAAATACACATGCAAATTGAAAGCCATTCTTTTTATCCTCTAACAATATTCTGTGAAAGTTCATAAAAGTGTGGATTTTTGCTCCTTTGTATCAATAGATTGAAACAAACATTTTTAATCAAAAATATTTAATTACTTTTTCTTTATTGAATAATATTTCTAAGAAAATTAATGAGGACAACATCAAAAATAACCTAGATAGAACATTATTCATATTAGAAACATGCTAATAAAATAATTATTTTGAAAAGTTTATATCTTAAATGGAGTACAAATGTTTAATAATAGGAAATTATTATTATTAAACTCAAGACATCCAATAAGAGCTTTAATGAACAAACTTCTTTCTGCCAATTTTTGGTCATTCATCCTTAAATAAACATCAAGGTAGGTAGTGTGTGTCTCTCTCTCTCTCTCTCTCTCTCTCTCTCCCCGCTCAATATAAAACTATAGGATCTTCCAGCCATGATGGAGTAACTGGAATCAAGGTAGCCCTCCTTCCCACCAAAACAATTATAAGATTGAACAAAATAAATGTTTTTAGGAAATGGTTAACAGGCAGTGCCAGACAGTGATCTCTGAGGGAATAGAAACTCACAACTCTAGTTCTAGGATCACCCAGCTCTCTGTCTGGGGAAAATTTCCTAACCTAGATGAGGAGAAAGGAAGTCCAAGCAGAGCATGGTATTTTGGCTAACCAAACAGAAGTAGGAAAGAAACAATAGAAGAACAAAGAATGGACAAGTGGAAAACAAATGCAAAGATGATAGACTTAACCTCATTCATGACAGTAATTATATTAAATGTAAATGGACTAGATATTTCGATCTAAAAGCAGATATTTTCATACCAAATAAAAGTACAAGATCCAACTATATGCTATCTATAAAAGATATATATTACATACAAAGAAACAGGTGACTTGGCAGCAAAAGGAGGTAAAAACATGTTATGTGAAAAATGAGTTTTAAAAAGCTAGAGTGGTTATTTTAATATAAGACAAAGTAGATTTCTATTTAAAGAGTATTATAAAAAATAAAGAATGGCATTATATAATAAAACAAGAAGAAATTTTTCAGAAAGGCAAAAATCCTAAATATGTACAGAACATCAAAATTCATGAAGCAAAAACTGACAGACTCAAAGGGAGAAATAGACCAATCCATACCCCTTTCTCAGTATATTTTATAAAAGAAGTATTAAAAAATGATGAGTATAGATGGTCTAAATAAGACAGTTAATCAAATTAACTTAATTAACATGTACTAAAACACTATACCCAACAACTGCTGAACACACATTTGCTTTCTGGTGCATGTATAATGATAATGCAGATAGACCACATGCTGAGCCATAAATGTGACTCAAGCCAGGAGCAGTGTCGTGCACCTGTAGTCCTAGTTACTCTGGAGGCTGAGGCAGGAAGATCACCTGAGCCCAGGAGTTCAAAGCCAGCCTGGGCAACATAGCTAGAGCCCATTCCTAAGATAATTTTTTTAAATTAAAAAAGTATGGCCCAATAAATGTTAAAGGATTTAAATCTTACAGTATATGTCCTCCGACTATGATGGAAAAAAATTGGGTCATATGTGGGGCAGGTAATGAAAAAAATCCAACACAATTGTGTTAGGGACAACATACTGCCAAGATTAGGATAAGCAATAAAAACAAACAATGAGAGGAAAAAAAGAACTAAAAAGACTGAGGAGTATTAGAAAAGGAAAAAAATCACAGTAAACAATTAGGAAAAAAGGTACTACAAAGGCAGTACAACAGCCATTATTTTTATTTTTCTCAAAGCAGATCCAAGTAGTGACAACTGATAGCAATCTAGGTCACTGGATCCTCTAGATTCCTCAGGAACATCTGTTTTAGAATATTTTTTAAAGTTTTATCAGTGTTCTTCAATTTTCATGTGCAGGCAGAAGATCTGAGGCTCTTGTTAAACTGCAGATTCCTATTCAGTACATATGGGTTGGGACCTGAGATTTTCTGTTCCTGAAAAGGTCCCTTGTGATGCTGGCACTGCTGGAGCATGTGTGGAGCATATTTTGCATAGCAAGTTTTAGAAGAGATCATGTCATAATGGCCTGCCTGTCTAGTCGTGTTAAAAAAATTAAATTGCATGGTCAAGACCAACAACTTTTTCCTATTTCACAGCCCTTTCATCATTAATTATAAGTTGATTTTATAGAAACATAAAAGACTTCTTAAATGTACTTGGATCTTTAAACCAATTCTACCATAAATAAGAAAAAAAATAGGAAAGAAATGAGGTGTAGCTAGCTGAGCATGGAGCAAGAGGAGACACAAAGATAAACAGGAAGCTAGGTAGAGAGAAGAGACCCTTCACTTCCTGTATCTTGTAGTGGGAACAAAACTGTCTATATTTTTTAGGAGAAGAGAGAGTTCACTAAAGGACTTTGGGTTCCTCAGTTGGCAATTCCAAAGTAATTTAAAAATTTGCTCTCATGAAATACGTTACAGGCAAACACTTGGATAAAATTGTAAAGAAGGTGTGACCATAAGGAAAAAAATGTCCACATACCTCCTGGAGAGGAATTTGCAGGCTACTAGACTCCTTCAAGATTGATGACCAGCTGAGCGAGACTACAAAAGAAAAATCCTTTGAAACTTGTAGCATGACAAAATAAGGTATATAGTTCATTCAACTCGTTGGTCACTAAAAGACTGAGTCAATGACTTTGCTTATGGTTTCATAGCAATTACCACAGAATTTGAAACCAAAATCTGAAGTAATTCAACATGTCAATGGTATTCTTTCATTCAGTCATGGATTCATTCAACCAATATTTAGTAACACCTAATGATTGCAGGTATGGTATTTCTACAACAGTATTTATCAAAGAAGAGTTCATGGTCCCCAGAAATCATTCTTTCTCAAGTAAGGTGATTTTTTAAATTTGGAAATAAATTGAGACTTACAGAAAATAAATTCAGACTTTATTATTATTGGGACATAAATTCAGACTTATAGAAAAGTTATAATAGTACAAAGAACATCCATATGCCTTTTACCCATATTATCTTACTGCTAACATTTTGCCCCATTTTCTTTATCATTCTGAACCATTTGAGACCAGGTTGCATACATTATAGCCCTTTACCCCAGATGCTTCAGTGTGTATTTCCTAAGAATAAGCATATTCTCTTACATAACCACAGTGCAGTTATCAACTTCAGTAAGTTTAACATTGATGCAATACTTCTATCTAATCTACTATCTGTATTCTAAATTTGTCATTTGACCTAATAAGGTCTTTTATAACATTTTGTCCTCCAGAATTAAATCCAGTCTAAGATCAGATATTGCATTTAGTTGTCACATCTGTTTAGTGTCCTTTAATTTTGAAAATTCTCTTAGATTTCTTTGTCTTTTATGACATTAACATTTTTGAAGAATTCATTCTCTCTCTTTCAAATGGAATGTTTCTCCTTTAGAGTCATCTGATGTTTCCTTATAATTAAACTCAGATTATGCATTCTTGGCAAGAAAGTTATCACATCTAGAAAGGATGGTATTTTTTAAGTTAAAAAAAATTTCATAGTATCTTTGTGTACTAAATGTTCATGTTATTTTAAAATAAGTTCCTGTTAATTTAATATGCTTTTGTTAAATTAAGAAAAATGTTATTATTAAGTAAATGTTTATGTTTAGAACAGATAAGCCACCCAACATTTGGCACAGATATTTTTTTGATCATTATCTTTTCTGTGGTCTTATATCATAGTCATGCATTCACTCTAGGCTTCAGCAGCTATGGAGGAAAATGTACGGAATCATCTCTACAACATTCATTAAAACACTTCAAAGAAGTCTCTTCTTTGTAAAATATATTTACAATTAAGACATTCTAAAATGAAATATTTGCATTTTGCTCCATGTCACTTGCCCTAATCATAACCTTTACTGAATTAAATGAGCCATTTGGATCCTACTGCAGCAAACATTAACACTTATACTTCTGAATTAATGCTAAAACTACCATTAAATATGATTATTATTTTTATTATAATGCATGATTTTGGGAGACTTGAGCTCTGGTTTACTACACTTCTGTATTACAGATGAATTGTAGAGAAGTACATCCTGACAGCTGTTTTCAGTTCATTGTATTTTTTTAAAAAAAAACATTTGCTTTCAATTTGTCTATAAATAATGGAAGAAAACACAGCTGAGGGGCCCAGTGTGATTTTTATAGAAGGTTCATTTTTGGAAATCTGATAAGCTTATAACCACATATGTTTAAAATCAGTCTAGTATAAAATTCAGAAATTGGGGTGGGAGATTCCTACTTGTCAGGCAACTTAATGTTTATTTTATCCATCTATTACTTAGCACCATTTGTCAAACATTTTGTGTTTTTAGAAATTTTAAAACAAAAATTTTAAATATATGTTAAATTTGATAGTGCTTATTCCAAAACTTTAGTATATAGCTGTTTATTGGTCATACTTTGTGATTATAAGTATATGGGCAAATAGAAATGATAAACATATGTGTTAATGATGTAGAATGAGAGAATTATGTATATGTATATGTACCTGTACCTCTTGGGAGCATAGCAACATATGTGTGCATGTGGGCATGTCGGGGCTGGTATGTTTGTATTGTGAAGAGGATTTGTCCCATGCTATTCCTGTATAAGGGGACAAGCTTAGCAATACAAAACAAACAGAAAAATCTTAAAAGGCTCTGATGATAAAAGATACTTTTCTGTTGGGCAACGATCTGGCCAGTGGAATTTAATTTTATGTATATTACAAATTCTTAAATAGGTAACAGCTGACCAAATCATTATATATGTCACACATAGTGCTCTGCTTTGGAAACTCAACAAGCAAATTCCAACTGTAAATAAGTTTGTTATATGTATGAATCATTCTATAAGGTAGTGTGAACAATTAAAATCAGTTTCCTTTAATTAGAATGAACTGAATTTTAAACAGTGGCTGAGGTATTTAAGAACATTTGGTAAGAATTTAAGTTATAGCTTTAAAAAGTCTTAGATAATTATTCTTTAACACAAATTTGTATTAATATTATGCATCCTACAGTCCCGTCTATAAAGGCAAACTTTCAGACTACAAGGACAAAATACAAAATTTACATTAACATTCAAAACTCAATCTAAGTGTCTCTTAGTGATCTCTGAATAATGCATTTAAGACAGGAAGAAGCCAACAAGAGTTATTTCTTGATTTCTACTTACTGATGTAAGAAAATAAACATAAGATAGCATCGCTTCTCCAGAACTACTCCAGCATGTCTTCTGTCTTCTGGGTATACAAATGTAAAGATAATCCAACTGTAAGATCTCCAATTTAAGTCCTATGTAAACATGGCATGCTTCATTATTCTTTTGATAAATAATTATTTTACAATGGTCAGCAGATTAAATTCCTTTTTTAAAGATTTCAAAAATGCCATTTCTAAACCCAAATGAGAGGAAACAGGTCAAAACTGAGAAAGGAAGACTCTGAGGACTCACAGACTCAGCCTTGCTGTTGTTTATGGAAAGACAGACGAAGGCAGCCTTTGTCATAGCAGTTTTCTTTGGGTTTTGAAATTTTTTGCCAAAGAACCACTGAGACACAAATGTCACACAGATGAGTAAGAAAGAGTATTTCCTTCTGCACACAATTGGCAGGGCAGATGTTGAGTAAAGGAAGGACGCACTTCAGATTTGTTAAAAGTCACTAATGTTTCTCGTCAAGCACAAAGAAGCTGCCTGTACCATAAAGTAGAAAACATCATAATTTGGAAAATGGCAAAGTAGTTAGGACTTAGGAGCTGACCATCGGGTTTAAATTCTAAATTTGCCACTAATTTGCTGTGTATCTCAGGCACACTACTTAGCTTTTTTTGGGTTTCAGTTTCCTCATCTGTACAACCATGGGAACCATGATAATAAACTACTTATACAACTTAATGAGGATTAAATAAACTAGTGTTGTGAAGTACTTAGAACACTGTTTGCACAAATAAATAATACTATTATTTATCAAAAATACTCATTATTATTACCTTCCTTCCTAGAGTGTCGCAAAATAAGGTAATGAATTTGCCAAAAGTCTTGTTTCACCAAAGATTGACTGTCTATTTGATTCCATGCACTTAGTCTGATCCAGGCATGTCTATTCAGCCAGATTTTCCTTAATAAAGAACTTTATTATTATTATTAATCAAATCCTCAGTTGGCTTAAGAGCATCTTAATAGGCAAAGTGCACAATGTTTGCTTTAGTTAGCACAAATCTCCATTTTAATAACAATTTCCACATTGTTTTGTGTTGACCATTCCATAAGCAGTTACTCAGTGTTGAATCAGTCCTTAATACTTAGTAAGTCACAATAAGGAAACAATTTAGAGGCTTCCAATCTTGTTAAAAAGACTAGATTTAACAACCCGAAATAATTTATGAATAGCCGCTTCCACACAATTGTCCTTGGTTATACCCTCCTCACTTAAACTTCCTCTAGCTTCTCAGGCACAAAGCCTGGATTTCCACAGCCTTTGCATCCTCTGTTCTCCACAAAATTGTGAAACTTACTGCCTTGAGTTTAAACAAGATCAAGTTCACTCATCCTTATAGACCCTTGCCACTGCTAAATAATATGTTTCTTCATCTCCAGAATCCTTTCCTTTATACACTTCCTACAACCACTCCAATAAGGAAGCATATGGAAGGAAGAATAGGTTTTGCAGTCAAGAGACTCAGATTTTAATATGAGCTTATAAGTAAGTGTGTGACTATTTCAGCTTCAGTTTCCTTATCAGAAAATAAGAATAATCATAACATCACGGTGTCACTGTGGGTCTAAAGGCAGCATATGTAAAGTGCCTCCTCAGCACCTCGCTCGTAGACGACCCCCCAATAGCGTTCTTCAAGCCCTGCCATCTCTCCCATCAGAAAATCCTCTTGGATACCACTTTACTAAAGAAATGGAAATCATCTTTATGAGTAGCCTCTTCCTTTGATTTAAGCTTTTAAAATTACTTCTCTATATCCCTCTCTTCTTCTCCTGCCTTCAGGATGGCAGAGCTCCCCTCTTCTCCAGAGCTAACCCCCTCATGCCCTCCCTAGTTCATTCAGCAGGCAATATTGCCTGCTTATTATGTGCCGGGAACATTTAAGGTATTCTGCTTCAGAGACGAGTGGCCTAGGCTTTGAGGAGCTCACAGACGATCACCACTCTGTGGGGTACACATAAGTGGGTGTGGGAGCATCAGAGACCAAAAACACGGACTGAGATGCGATAAGATTTTCTGTACATCTTTTCATGCCCAAAAGACAAAACCACCTAAAAATGAAACTTTTGCCTCCTAGAGTCCACTCACTCGATTCTGTTTGCAGCCTGAGAACACGTCAAATGTGCTATTGTCACAGGCACTGGAAACTGGCATCTGGGGGCACAAATGAACACCTTAGCCCTTCCAAGCTTAGTCAGCCTGCTCCACCTACCACTGAACATTCCCCTGCGATTTATCCAGAAGAGCTACCATCTCAGTCTCCTGCACACACGCACGCGCGCGCGCGCACACACACACACACACACAAAGATGCAGGCACAGACCTTCCAGGATGTCTTGCCAAATTTCAGTAGTCACCTCAAACATCACATTCATTCAGTTACTCGTGTTCAGGAAACAGTCATTCATTCATCCCTGCTTTCACCCCCAACACCTTCAGTCCTTCACTTCTCTTGGCTTTTGATTCTCCGCCTTCAAACACAGCGTGTCTGTCCCGGCTGATGTTCTTCACGTGAGCTGGGTACCCTGCCCAGCCTCATTTGTCTCCTTTTGTTTATCACAAAAGTTCGCATGTTTTTATGACTGATAACCTCTGCTTTCACACCACACATTCTTTCCTAAATCATTTGTAATGTGGCTTCAGGCCCCATACTTTCTAAAGCCAACTTTCGCCTTGCAGTTCACAAACATGGCAGGCGATTCTCCGATTCTCGCATTTTCTTTGTTGTGAATGTCTTCGTATGTTTTTGTCTCTGCTTATGTCATCCTCCCTTCTGCCACTCTCTCCTCCTTTGCTTTTCTATGCTGGTCCTCACCTGGGTACCTCCTAACTCTCATCTCCTCCCTTGCTTTCTTCTTTTCTTTCCCATCTCATAAATACCAGTACTATCCCAAATCTAGTTCCTGCTGAGTGATCTTATTCATTTTCAAGGCTTCAACTAGCTCTCAATTAATATGATTCACAAATGTATGTTTCTAGCCAGGGTTCTCTCTGGGACCCAAATCCTGCATCCCAAACCCATAAGTGACAAACGCCGCATCTAAAGCCTCATTACAAGCACGCAAAACCCCAGATGCTTCTCCTGCCTGCTGTTTCTCCTAATCATCAAACTTGAAATCCTAGAGTCATTTTTTTAATCCTCCTCTATATACCTATTTAATTTCCAAACCTCTAAGTACTTCCTTTCCAGGGTCTCTCATATCTCTCTCCACTTTTCTCTTTGCCTTCACCCTAATAAAGACCTTTACACACACCTAGATTTCAGCGACTATCTTCTAACCAGTTTCTCTGCCTCAGACAGTCTATCCCCACCCAATCAGGCCTGTACAGTTCCAGTAAGGGAGTCTTTCTAGATGATATTATCAGTACCCTGCCCAAACATCCTCCATGGCTTCCCAAAATCTATTAAGGGCAGAGATTTAAAAACTGATAATTATGGCCAGCCACGAGCAAATCCTAACCTACTTTTCAGATTCGTCTCCTCCCCTCCTCCTTGCCAGACAAACTGCTGTATTAGCCAGGCTCTAACACTTTCACGTCTGTGGTCACTCTCCTTTGCCTCTTCTCTTCCTGTCAAATGCTACCATTTCTTCGAGGCTTGTTTCAAGCCCCACCTCATCCTAATTCTAGGTCATTCCCACTTCCAGTGCTCTCTGAAGCTCTCTGAATCCTAGCACTCCCCATCTCTACCCCTTTTCCCTCTAACTAGTTTGATTATGTCCAGTGAAATCAATTAAGCTGTTCTATTTAACTTCTGGGTTTGGAGGTACTTGAGGAAGAGTGTTGTATTTATTGTCTCTTAGGAAGGTTACATTTGTGGTGGCATGCAGAATGACTTGGGTGGAGATGGGAGGCTGCAAGCAAGGAAACCAGTTAGGAAACTATTGGGAGGTCAAGATACTAATAAGCTGATAAGGGAAGAGCAGAGATACATTTATTGAAGAGCTGCATCCTAAACCGGATTTTGGAGCATGGTACAAAGTAAAGGAGAAAATGCACTTGGATGACAATCTGAGGAAACACCATGAAGGCTTTATTTCATAAGAAAAAGAAGTTGTTAGCATGATTTTAGGAAAAACAGTATGAATATTAATATGGCTGGGAAAAACTGTTCCGTTAGGGATTGTGTGGGCAAAACTGTTGATACTGAAATTTATCGTTTTAGCAGAGTTTCGGTGTGAATTTAGCTTTTTCACTCATGGTTAATTTTAAAACAAATATAAAATAGAGACAAATTAATATTTAAATTTGGTTATGTTCTAACACAAAATTTTTTCATTCTCTAATAATCCCTGTGATGAGAAATCATAATTCAACCAAAGCACTAGCAAACAGAGCTGATTTTTACAGAACATTATTTTTAAATGATAATAAGCATGAAAATATAATTCCTTTACTATTTACATTGTCTGCATTCATTTATTGCTTAATTCAGCTCCACTAAGTATAATTACTCAAAATTCTACTTTGGGAAATGAGGAAATCAAATTCAGTTACTAAGGTAATCTGGACTTCCTCGGTTTTATTTCCCACAATTTTTTTATGTTAATAATTTTTTTATATAAGTAAAATGTCAATGACACTGATTTCAGCATCCTGTATTTGCTAGAGCTGGTCTTTTTTTTCCCAAAGCTTCTATCTCATCAATTGAAAAGTTCAAGGGTGTGTTAGCCCTGATATTTGCAGCAATGAAATGCAGTGTTCTTGCACGGTTCCCCCCTGCCCCGCTCTTTTCAGGTTTGCTTATTTTTGTGTTTATTTTCTCATGGTTTCAAAACTTACTCTACCAAATTCTCCCAAGTCTGGAATTATTTTCTGTCACCGCAGTCATTGAAGCATACTATTGTTTTGTTTGCCATCCGGAACATCCTCCAGTCCTACTCAGAGGGGAACAAGAGAAGAAAGGGGGAGCAGGTGCAGAAGGTCTATTCATGAGGGTGCTGACCCTCTGCAGGGGCGTGACAGGGTTTTAAAATAGGATTAGACACCCAAACAAGAAAAAGGTCACACTTGACATTTCCACTGGAAATACCAATGCAAATAGAGCTGATCCTAGGGACATTTTTCACACACACACACACACACACACACACACACTCTTTAGGACTGATGTAAGAGAAAAATGATAAATTTCTATGAATTGTTTCCCTGAAAGTTCAAAAAAGCAATTATTGGAAACAGAGTCCAACAATAACAACAAAATATGAGTCAAAAAGTTCACTTGAGAAATTTTTTCTATTACTTGTTTATTACTTTAAGGTTTTGTTCATTACTTTGTCATAGGAAGAAAAGCAAAGATGCAGTTGATGGAGGAAATGACATAAAGATTTGGAAATTTTGATTATGTTGTGTTCAAACCCTGGTTTATTTTTTTAAATTTCATCCCAAATCACTATCATCCCCATTTCTACTTGGAAATCGTCCCATCTGTGTCCTGCATAATTGATATCAGAATAATGAAAACATTTTTCTCCTGATTTTTCATTTCATGTTTAAAAGTAGCTGATCAAGTCATCTAATACCAAAGTAAAATTTGGAGGCATCTGGAAGAGGAAATCTGTCACAGGCTGCTTTGACATTCACCAATACCTACTGAAGATTTCCACATTGTTCACCAAAAAGAAGGAGATTGCCCACTGAGCTTATTGCATGATTCTGAGAATTCGAGAGCCTTCCAGCTCCAAAAACTTGTACCCTTCATTGGTACAACTGAGGCATGTATGCCCATTAACAATGTTCCCAAAGTAAGCCAGACCAACATAGGTTTAACCCCAACACAAAGAATTTGGGGAGGAGTAAATAAATTCTAGAAGCCTACATGTATATAGTCACTCAAAGAAGTCCAAGAAAAATATATCTGCTGTGTAGGTTCAGATTTTAATATATTAGATATATATTAAGGAAGGGTCATCTATATGCAAATTATTTGTTAAGGTTCTTGAACATTTGACTATGAAAAAAATCAATTTGATTAATACCACAGAGAAACTAAAACTCTTTACGTGAAGAACTGTCCTGAAATGGTATGGTGGAACATGGGGGTTGCGGTGGCATCAATAGGTCCAAATTCCACTCTCGTCCAATGACCACAGGTTTGTTTTTTTGTTCTGTTTTGCAGCAAGGTCTCACTCTGTCACCCAGGTTGCAGTGCAGTGATGCAATCAGAGCTCAATGTAACCTCCAACTTCTGGGCTCAAACCATTCTCCTATAAGCTTTTTTCTGTTTAAATTTTTTTTTCCTGTTTAAACATTTTTGTTAAAAATGAAGACACAAAACACGCACATTACCCTAGACCTACACAGGGTTAGGATCATCAATATCACTGTCTTTAACCTCCACACTTTGTTCCACTAGAAGGTCTCTGGGTACAATAACATACATGGAGCTGTCATCTCCTCTGATAGCAATGCCTTCCTCTGAAATACCTCCCGAAGGACCTGCTTGAGGCTCTTCTTGAGGAGGTATCACTCTTTTCAAAAATATGAGCATGACGGTTTGCTTGCTTTGTTTCTTTTTTTAATCATAGATTCGCTTCTAAGCAGATAATGCACCATGAACATTCCTCTCTATTAACGAAAACCTTTTAGTCTTGGGGTCCATATTTTCAAACATTTTAAGGAGCTTCTTGAGCTTCTGCTAAACCCTTCACTGTGAATTTTCTTGTGAGTTCTTCTGTTTCTTCTCCTGCCATTTTTCTTTTCTCTTGCCTCTTCTTCAGCTATGCATTCTTGGACCACTATAATCTTATGGGACCACAGTCGTACATATGGTATGACGTATGACAGTCCGTTAACTGAAACGTCATTATGCAGCCCATGACTACAATCTAAACTGCCCCATATTCTTAATGAAATCCAAGGACCTGTTATAGATGAAAATATCTTTTATTAAAGATCAGTTTTAAGGTCACGGTTGCAATCCAGATTTTTTAATCACATAATAATCAGAATCTATGGATATTAACTGTATTGGAGACCATGAAAAAAGTGAGAAATTGATTTTAGATTAAACTAAATTTTGGAAAGTTTCTTTTTTGCTGCAGTTATTGAGATTTACCAGCCTGGAAAAAAGAATTTGTGTAAATTATCTTAAAAATATTCTAATAGCAATATCTAAGTTTACCTTTGGATGTTTGCCAAAATAATCTTACCTAAGTATTTATGGTGCTATTATCTTTGGGATCACTGTTTAGCTAAAGATGCAATATTTAACTGAAATGTGAGCTAGGAACTCTTGATGACCATATTATACAATGCAGTTAAAGCAAAAATTCATAATTATAAGAATATCATTTCTTTTTCTTTATTGAAGAGCTATAGGACTTGCTGAGAAAATGTAAAATGTGTCTTGGGAGATAAGATGAAAGATGAGAAAACGAGAGATCAGATCACTTACTCACAGCTCTTAAATTACAGGGAAAAGGAAGAGAATTTTTTAACTTTTACATATAATGTTCAATTGTTTTTCCAATTATAAAAGTAATACATGCTAAATATGTAAAATTTGAAAAATACAAAATTTTTCCAACTATCCAAAAGCACTGTTTCAGTGCTTTTACTAGGCATATATGTGCATATATAAATAAATATATGTACTTATTTTTAAACATTATAGTGTTTACATAATTGTACATCCAACTTGTTTTCCATGCACTTTCCAATCCATCTCTGGTTATTTCCTTGGAAGAAGAAATTACTGAGTTAAAGTATATAAATGTTTGTAGTGTGTGTCTTGCTACCTAGGGTATAATTGCTTTCTAAGAGGATTGTGTATGTATACTGTCACAAGCAGTGTATTTATCTTGCCAGTATAACACACAAGATATTTTATTATATTTAGATATATATATAATGTATAGGTATTCTATACCTATATATTTGTAAAAGACACGTAATTATTGCTTTAATCTGAATTTCTTTACTACTAAGATTGAAATTTTTTTTGGTTGAATAGTCATGTTTTTCTCAGGGATTTATAATGCTCCTTTATATTCTTTTAATAACTAACATTGTGACAGTAATGCTTTTTGCAAATATTTTTCCCATTTCATCATTTTACTATGCTTTTTAAACAAATTTTTCTTTATAATTTATTCCATCACATTTACTACATTGCTTTTATAAGATTTTTATAGTTTTAATCCATCTAATATTTATTATACTGTATAGTAAAAAAGTGAAACTATTTTTTTCTCCAATTACTTGGTTGGATCTCTTAACAACTTGTCCCTTATCCAAGGCTTTTAAAAAAAATTATGAACTATCACTATTAATATGAAGAACTATTTTACTATTGGCTTGTTTATCTATTCTTATTTCCATCCCACATGATTTATTTTTTGTCACTTCTCTTAGGAGAATTAGACAGTCATTAATCACACTTCTTGAAAAATTAAGTCATGACATTTTCACATGTTTAATCTTCTAGACAAACTTTAGAATAATTTAGTCAAGTTTCTAAAGGAAAGTATGTTGGCACTGTGATTAGGAGTTAATTTAGATCTATAAATTAATTTGGAAATAACTGTCACTTTTATCATATTCAATCTTTCCATCCAGACACAAAGTAATCTTTATTTTTCCCTAACATTCTAGTAAAGATTTTTTAATTACTAGTAGTGATTAAATCTTTTACCCGATTATCTCTTCTTAGTGGTTGTTACTGTCAAATATGAAAGCTATTGATTTGGGGATTGATTCATTACCTGACCAATTTATAGAAATTTTCTATACTAAATGTTTCAAAGTTGATTTCCTTATGTTTTTATAGCTATATACCATCATAAATAACAATAATTTGGTCTTTTTTTTCCTATATGTTATACTTCCCATTTCTACCTCAAACAGAATAATGTTAAATAATGAGTTATAGAAGGAATCTCTGTCTTACTCCTGATATTCCCTCTAGGAAAAGAAGATCCATTGTTAAATTTTATCTTGATTTTCAATTTGAGATGGATATTCTTTATCATTTAGAGCTTCTGACAGAGTCAGGACTGAAATTCAGATAAACTGGCAAGTGGTATTAAATGATATTCATCCCATGATGAATCACCACCTGATTTATATCAGGCCTAGGAACCCCGTTTTTAAAAACGTTTTATATAATTAAAAGTAACCATATACAAATGTGCATGAAGGACTGGATTGGGAGGAGGAGAGTTAAACAATAGAAACATAATTTTAAGAAGAGACAGTGGGGACCCAGAGATTAAAGAAATTCACAACGAGAAAGAATGCTGGCTGGATTTAGTAACAGTCTCTGAGGAAAGAGAATGGTGGTTCCACTACAAAATAAAATTATTCTTCTAGCCTGAGCAATATAGCAAGATCCCATTTCTAAAAAAAAAAAAAAAATTAG
>VBSM01000483.1:25963343-25974918 GCA_008086735.1 Cheirogaleus medius
TTTAAAAAAAAAAAAAGAAAAATCAGAAATGTATCCATTTCTTGGATATATGGTATTTAATTGCCAGGACAAGTAATCATTTGCTTAATGTTTTGTGTTTAATTTTTAGTTTTATGACATTGAGTTCAGACGATATGGCCTATTCCCTTTCTACTTGGGAAGAACATATTGAGATTTTCTTTTCTCAGTACAATAAATTTCTGAAAATATTTTACACTTAAAAAGAGTGTTCTCTGTTTGAATTATACAAAGTACAATAATTAACTGTAAACTCAATTATATTCAAATTTTCTATGTCTATATGTTACCTACTTGATTTGTCAAAAGCTAAAAAAAGGTACATTAATATTTCACAATAATTTTATTGTGTCCACTCTATGTATTTTCTAGTTTTTTTTTACTTTCTATACTGATTTTGACTCCTATTATTATAATATCTATACGATTCGGTTTATGCAGGTTTATGAATTTTTTCCCATGGTATGGGCAGTGCTTTTTATCAGTGTGAAATGACCCCAAACACCAATTTGATTCCTTATTTTGCTCTAAAGGTTTTGTGGTGTTTATAAATTCCTCCCAGACTCTGGCAATAATATGG
This sequence comes from Cheirogaleus medius, assembly GCA_008086735.1. Taxonomy (NCBI): domain Eukaryota; kingdom Metazoa; phylum Chordata; class Mammalia; order Primates; family Cheirogaleidae; genus Cheirogaleus; species Cheirogaleus medius. The sequence goes on from VBSM01000483.1 coordinate 25,963,942, forward strand.
CTATTAGTCTTATTTTTGAGTATTGCTAAAGAGATTTCATTTTATTTTGGGCCTCTGGGTACATGTTTTTCATGGAAATTTAGAAGAGGCTAAGTTGGGTTTAATTTAAAACAGAAACCATCCCAGAACAAAGGCATACTGAATGCCCACAATCTACCAATTTCTATGCAGAGCACTTTACATACATTAGCTTATTTAAACACTATAATAACTTTATTAGATGTGCAGGTGTGCTTCTAACATCTGCAGGCAGGAGCCATTGTACAAACGGAGGGCCTTTACTTTCCCACACGCAGCTCTGTCCCATGCCACCAGCATTTCCGTGCATGGGAACACTACGGCCCTCCATGTCCTGCTCCATCTAATTTCCATCCCTTTGCTGACCCTTTCTCTCAGTGGCAGCATTATGGCACCATGGTCTACCCTGTGAAGACAGACCTGAGACACGGTCCTATACCGGCCCTGAAAGCAGGCCCTGCTGTTGTAGGTCCAGAATTCTGGAGTCCAGGGTACCCAGAACATGGAGGAGGCACAGGCTCTGGGAGGGTGGCCATGTCTTCTTGGACCTGTAGACTCCCAGCACCATAGGAGAGATGAGGTCAGAGAAGAGGCGAAGTTGGGTCCTCTACGGCAGGGAGGGGCAGTGCACCAGCAAAAGGCCTGGTGGCCTAGGTGTCAGGATGATATTGGAAGTAGATATTGTCCCCTGCTAGTGGTAGAGACTGGCCTCAAACCTGTAAGTGTCCAATCCTAAGCCCAGTCTTTCTAACGTTATTTCTTATCCTTAATTTATGTGCATTATATAGAGGTGCAATAGGCTGCAGTATTCTGAAAAAGACTGAGCTTTTTGATATTAAAAAAAAAACAGAAGTTAAGATGTAGAAAACTGTTCTCATATTGGGTGCATTATTTTGCTGAGGAAGAAAACTGAGCTACTGAATCTACTTTTATTAGATTTATAACAGACTTATTTTACTCCTTTCAGATCTCCTACCAACATAGATTTTAGGTGGACTCAGAGAAGTGTCCTGATTGCCTTGTGTGTCAGAAAGCAAGACTGGAAGCAGATACGCAAGGGCGCGAGGCTGCCACGCAATGCCTTCTTGGGTAGCTCCAGGGTGCCTTGGGGAGCAGGAATTCCTTGTCCCACAGGGCCAATTTCTCAAAGCAACAAAATGATTCTAAATAGGTTTGCCTACTGCCTCCCACAAGGGAGCCTGGCACACAGCTAATGGGCTCCAGCGGGACCCTCAGAGCCTGAAAGATGTACCATAATTTCCCTTTTGTGACTAACAGCAGTTCCCTGGTGCATCACACGGCATTTTACATGTAGCCATGAATGGTCCATCAGCTCGTTCCTCACCCTCTAGGCTGTGTAAAAACTGGATTCTTTCTTTAGTGTGCTCATTTAACTTTTCTCCTATTTTCTTCAATAAGCTTTTGTTTTCATTTTCATTCGGATGCCTTTTTTAAAAAAAAAAAGTCATTCTTTACTTTTGCCATCCTAAAGTCACCACAATTTCTTCATTCCTATTGTTTAATAAGGCCATTTCCCTTTTTATGGGCCTTTCCCTTGCATTTATTCATAACATATTCCTGTATTCTGCTACCCTCTGTGGGGGCAATGTTTGTCACTATCACTTGACCTGACCTTCTCATTGTGGTCATCTTTGCTACTGCATCTACCTTATGGCTGAAACTTTATGACTTTATAACACATATATTATATTATAAGTTTTAGATGAAGACAACTGAAGATTGTGACATAGGCTAGAAGTAGGCTCTCATTTGTTTTAGCATAGATGGTTGTGGAGGGGTGGATGGGCTCATGGTGTGTGTGCTTAAATCAAGCATCCAAAAATGCAAGACAACAACTGCAAAGACTGAAATGCCAGCTCCAACAGACAAGCACACCTCTGGGGAGAGCTGAAGAGAGGTGAAGGGTACAGAGAGAACGGAGGAGGGAGAAAATATCAGAGTTGCTTCTGTTTATGTGTACTTACCAGATATACAACTTACTAATGATGAGCAACACTACAAGCAAATCTTTTAATCATGCCTTTTTCTAGCTACCAGTGATGACAGCCGTACTGGCAACGCTCCCGGAATGGCGCATGTGTGAGTTCCTCTATCTGATAATGAGTAGTGGATATCGACTACTATCTGCTGTAGCGAAACTTTTTTTTTTTCAATTTAGGAAATTATCATTTAATCAGACACAGTTTGTTCCATTCTGAATGGTTTTATTATGTTCTTGGTTGATTTAAAGGGATTAGAATAACCCAGGACATCAAAACCTAACTGATGAAAAGATTTAGAATTGCTTCCTTTTTAAGACCTTCAAAAAAGTTTCACCTACTTTGAATTTACCTACCTTGAAGATTTTAAAACAAAGGAAAATGAAAATTAAGTATACAAAGTAAGTGCGTATAAAAACTGACTTGATGAAAATGTCTTATTTCTACAATTACTTTCATCTTAATTTTTTCTACCCAACTAAACATTTCCTTTTTTAAAAAAAGTAATTATAATTCAACATAATCAAGGGGAAAAAATCAACACATAGAATTGAAATATTTTCTAAAAGATCAATGTTCTTCCTCCATGTTTAACAATGTGACATACTTCACAGCTCAAACTCACTTATTTTAGGCTGTGGGTTTTGAATCTTTTATTATTCTTTGCTAAAACTAATGGTAACTGCTGTCATTTTCTTCTGCAAACATCACTAGACTTTCAAGTTCATGGATTCAGACAGGGTTTTGTCCCCATTTGAGAATATGGAAACCATTTGCTCCTTGAGAGGGGATATTGCCTTACTCATCATCTGTCTCCAGGGCCAGTTCGTACAGGGTGGTCGGTAAGTATTTTTTGAAATCAAATGAAATTTAATATCAACTTTAAGCTCTCAAAATTTGCCACTTGTGAATATCAGACTAAAAATACAAAAATAAAACCCCAACCCCATTCCCCCTGTGACAATGTAAATCCAGCTACCTAGCACCACCAAAATATATTTAACATCTTAAATGCTTATTATTTACGGCATAATTCAGATACAAAGGGAATATAATGTTGTGGCAAAAATAAAACCTTACTAATTTAAGCCAATATTGGAGCTGACCAGCTCAACTTAGTAAAATGGCCCATTCTTTTAATATAGTACTGTAGTTCTAATTTATTCACCATCTGCATATGTATGCCTTAAGGGCGTTTTAATATATTGCAAATGTAACTTAACTTTCAGCATTTGGTTGATTAGGATACTGCTTTAAAGGTCATTGGTTTAGTGAATAAAATAATACCTCATTTATCTAGCATTATCAGAAATAAAGTATTTCAATTTTATATATTTTGACCATTTTTTGAGAGAAATCTTTCTAAATCTAAAATGACCTATTAATACATATTTCCTTATCTTGTTACGGAAACTAAACACAATTTAATTTTCTTGATGGTTCAGAGATATCCTTATGAGCATCCATCACTATACAATGTCACTACGGTGGTCTCAGGACCCGGAGCAGATAGACTACTTTCCCCGTACACAACACCATGCATTCATGTGATAAGACACAGTTCACAAAGCTTTTAGGAACACATCGTTCTATTTAATTTGTATTAAGCGGTCCCAGGCTGCTATATGTTTGAGTTTCTCCAGTAGTTTTTCTACTTCTTAAACTCCTGATTATCAGCCTCCAGTGTTATGTAACCTGGGATACTAGATTGCCAGATTTGTTAAAACTGTCTCTAAAATAAACTCGGAGTGAAGCTTTGGGAATCCTACAAATATTAATGATCATAAGCTGTGGCACATGAACTTTCTGATAGTCCCTAGGACTTCACAAAGCTAATGTTCTTGGAGCTATTTAACATATTCCATCCATCCATCCATTCAACAAACACTTATTGAGTGCCTCCCAGGGCCAAAAACTGTAATATATAACAGGATTACAATGATTAATAAAACAAATATGGTCTTTACTCTAATGGAGTTTACAACTTAAGGGGGAGAAAGGCAATAAACAAGTGAACAAGCAAATAAACACTTAACTGCAACCATGGTATGTGTGTTCTCATTGTGATTACAGCAACCACAAATCCCCAACATGATCACTGTAGTATAATTACCTTCTATTTATATTGCTTAGGACTTCATGGGGTTTTCATGCTAACTACAAAAGTTAGGGGGTAAAAGCTTTCACAAAGAGGAAACTGAGGTTTGGAGAGCTTTACAAGGTCGGTGGTCCAATCAGGGCTTGAACGAAGTAAGTCTATCATGACATCCCCCCCCCCACCATCTTGTGTTCTTTCTATTCAATAAAAGGACATGGCTTGGGACCAGCTCCACTTTCCCTCACTATCCCTAGGTTTTATCACCTACAAAGTTCTCCCCAATCTTTTGAGGCTGGATTGTCTATGATTTGACAAGTTGGTGGTGTTTTTTTTCCCTATCTCTGCAGCAAGTTATTGAACACCCTTTGCCAAGTCACCCAATGAACAATGGTAGTGGTAAGAATAGGTTCTTATGGGAGATGATAAGTTTCATTTTAGGGATGTTTTGTTTTTGCCATCAGTAAAATATATGAGCAGTACTATAGGGCAGAGCAAGATATAAACCCTTGGAGGGACAAGGCAGTGAAGGAAAGTTCAGTCCTTTGAATTAAGATGGCAGTAGACTTTATTTGTGAATACTACAAAGGAGGGGTAGCAGAGGAAAAGGACTGAGGACAAGAATTGGGCTTTGGAAGTCATCAACATCGTGATAGAAACTACCGTGTTGTCTATGGCCATATCACCCTGAATGTGCCCAAACTCCTCTGATCTCAGAAGCTAAGCAGGGTTGGGCCTGGTTAGTACTTGGAAGGGAGACACTACAGTGTTGTGAGTGTGTGGGCCGAGTTATATCAAGAGACACAGACACAGAGACCCTAGTGGCCCTGAGACCAGGGTCAGACCAAGCCATCTGGGATTGTACCTGCAAAAGAATTTCCAGAAACCTCAGAGAGCCCCAATTTAGTAAAGGGAATGAAACTCAAATTTTAGGTGGCCTGAGTAAAATTAAATATGAGGAAATATTGGCAGATATAATAATTCAACAAATTTCTCATTATTTCCTGATAAAACAAATATCCAGCTAATTAACTGAAGATAGCCATTGCCATGTGATATTTTACCATGACTATTTTTAATTCTTCCTTTTACATTCAATCAATTTTTAAGAATATATTTAATTTTCTTCCTAATCAAAAGAATCTACCTTGGCTTACTTTATTTTTTGTGATTATATACATAATAATCACCAAATCAGCTTTGTGGCCTTAATTACCTTGCCTCCGTACACGTCTTAACATCAACCTCATCAATAATTTGTTAGTATATTACTTTTTTCATTGAAATGTATAATTTTATTTTTGCATTTACATATTATTCCCTATAAAAGTGAAAAGTAGACATTGTTATGTTAAGGATATAGAAAATCAGCTTTCTGGGCATGGCAACAAAAGAATATAGTTTTCATTTTCAACATATATTTAAACATTTTATAGCATTGCTATACTAATATGCTAACAAGACAATAAATGTTTGTTGATTTGAGCTTCACAACTACAGTTTGTTTGCTTACTTGTTTGCTGTCATTTTGTTGTGGTAGTAGTGGTTGCCAGAAACATCATACTATTATCATTATAATATAATATATCTCACTCACTACCTCAATAACCATGTAAATTACAGGAAAGTTTTTAGCCCCTTTTAAAAACGACCAAAAGAAGAAAGTTGGTCTCCTGAGTCCTAGTCTCTCTACTCTTTTTCAAGTTCATATATAAGCTAAATTCTTCTTATAAAAAATTTACTATTCTATAGCTCCATAAAATAAAAAGATAAGCAACTTTATTTCAGACAAGTATCCTTATTTCAGAGAGAAGGAGTTTAAAGAGTCTAAAATAAGCACTGCTATGACCCAGTCTCTTGTTGTCTGTAAGCCACAATGATAAGCAGATTCAGCATTTCCATTGCTACCCACCCAAAGGCCCTAAAGGAAACCTCCAATATCCTCCCTTGTCATCTATGCAGTTTGACCAATTCTCAGAACAGTGCCAGAACTGAGGATCCCCTTCTTTGATTAAAAAAACAAAACAGAAGAACTCAGAAGCATTTACCAGCCTTTTTTAAATAACTCAAATGCTAGCACTCAAACTTACCACCACCCCTATAGAGACATGCATAGGTAAGACCCCTGCTAACAGGGAGATGGATTGAAACCAAAAGAAATCTGCAAACACTTGAATGGTGTGGCATGTTTTCATTTTACTCAATGACATCTCAACCTTGATCTTTGCTTGATCATTTCCTAATTTCCTAGGCTCACCCAGGGAAATTCACCAAATGGCAAGTTATCTGGCAAACTGTTTACCTTGTCTGCTAATAAAATTGATCAACAATATCCACTGCTCTTTTAAAACACGTAGATATATACGTGTATATATACATACACACGCACATATATATACCACCATATTCTCAAAATTACTTTTGGAAAATTATGGATGCCACATGTTGATTTTTTGAGAGAAATATATTTAACCAATAAAGCACAAATATCAAAAACTTTAAAAAGGTAGAACACACCAATCATTTTCCTTTGTGACTTCCACACACTTAATTTTCATGAAAACAACCATTCTTAACACATTGACTGCCACACTAGAAAAAATTTTTTTCCTTAGGGCCATGGCGTTTTATTATGAAAATAGAATCAAAACTTCAAAAACAAAACGATCCTTTCTCAATGAAAAATTTGTTATTTTTTATTGTTTTCTGTGTGTGAGTTATATGCAACTTGAAAAGTAGTTCACACGGCTCCCAAGGTGAAGAGACCTGTGAGCTACATATGCTTCACAAGGCCTGGGCTCAAAACTAGAGTGAGTTAAATACAACTCACATAGCAGTTAATGTGTTAAGTATGGAAACAAGGCAATGGGAAACTTAGAGTTGGTCTGGGTATTTCTAGAACATTTACATGACTGTGAATTCCTGCTGCCTCATCTATAAAATGGAGCTGGTAATACTTACTCACTCTGCACTTTATATCTTTAACTTCCTTTGTGGTGAAGGCTAATGTACATACTTTCCACATTGTGTAGCAAATACAGTCACTCTGTGTGACACTGGAAAACAGTCTTGACAAATTCTCAGGTATCTCCTGACACTACAAACCTATGAAACAAGAAATGGACCAGAACACCTGAGAGAAAGCAGAAAGGTGGAACTCATTTTAAGCCACCACAATTGGTTAAGAATCACCTACAACTAAAAGTAAGTTAGGGTTACATGAGTTGTAAGAAGGTAGGAATTGGGTAAGAAAAGATATGTTTTCCCCCTCAGACTGAGGGCTAGGAAACTTCAAATTTTGAGATGTTAAAAATATATTAGTAAACTTTAAAAAGAATGCCCCAATTCTGCTATATTTGTATAGCAGAATATTCACCTCTAGAATGAAATTGAAAATATAAAAACAAAAATTTCAAACTCACCCACTCTACCAGTGCTAGCAGATATTCCTGGGAATTTTAAGCCAAAAGAATTTGAGAACTATTACAAAAGATACACAGTCACAAATTCCTTCATTTTTACTCAGGAAACAAGTTACAGATATTTTTCCTAATTTTAAAAATAAAAAATCAGTTATCTTTCAGTGATTAAGCACATTCTCTATTATATGGTTTATTATGCTTATTACCTAGAATAACTGAAACATTCAGGAAAACTGCTGCCTGAAAAATTCAATAGTCCATTGGATTAATATTTTAATGTAAGAATATTCACTCAAGTCAGTTTGATAGTATATTTGTAAACTTAAATATATACTGAAATCCTGGAGTAATCCCTTATCCCTCTGAAATACAAGGTTATTAAACAGGACTTAGTTAAATATATAAACAAGTGAATTTTAAAATACGCCATTTGTTTTTCAGTTTATTAAAGAAAAGATATTTCTGCAACCAGGATCCACGGGCTGCTTTATATAACCCCAAACCTCCCCACCCCCACCTGTTCCACATGAGGCCTGAGCTATACTAAAATTTTGCAAAGCCTCGCATTGTTCTCCCTGACACCGGATCAGCCGACACAAAAAAGCAACTGCCAGCTCAAAAGCAATCCGGTGATAGAGCCTGGTGCTATCTAATCAAGGGCAAAAGGTCACTTCCGAACAACTGGGCAATAAAAGATTATTTCTAGCGACAAAACAGAGAGGCCCAGTGGTGGGGGGTAGAGAGCGGGGAGGAGCCGGGGAGGAAGGAGGGCAAAAGGGCTCCCGTCTGTGGGAGGAAGTGCATTGACTCAAGGCAGCAGACGGGAACCATCTGGCTCCGTTCGAGGTCTGATCTTTAAGACAAGGGAGAAAGCCCCCTTTAAAGGGGCCAGTGACTCTGGGCTGTGGGATTCAAACTTTTGAATAAAATAAGAGCAGCTTTCCCAGGCATAGAAAAAACAAGGAGCCGAGGGAAGGAGGGGAGAAATCTTTTCCCAACTAGAAGGGCATGTCTTAGCAAATGCTAACTAGAGGACGCACTGCATTTGGCCTCAGCAGATAAACTCTCTTGATAAGTACTAAGTAGACGATCCAGGAACTGGTGTTTAATTATTATTTGACGTTAACCTTAACTTACAACACGCACACATAATTTTTAAAGGCTATAAAAATCTCTTTTAGTGATACCGTTGTGCTAACTTCTTCCTCTGTCCTCCCTGAAGTTACTTCCACTTCACCACTCCCTTCCCCCATCACTCTGGCTTCTAGAGTCTTTTCCTAGTTCTTACTGAAGCACCTTTGAATGGGTGCAAGGAAATTAAAGGGCCCTATTACATTCAGCCTAGTTACTTTGGTCTGGGGAAAACTAGAATTACAGATAGTGTACCCTATTTCCCCACCCCCGCAAAGAGTCAGCAACAAGTAAACTATGTCCTCAATTCTCCCCCATCTGTGATTTTTTTTTTTTTTACTACTGAGTAATTACCAACTGAAATAGAAAGTGCCCAGGCTGAGAGACCACTGCTGACTGTGCGGCTGCAAACATGAGATCCTAATTACAGTAATTCAAAATCCACAGAACAGGAAGCCTGATCATCTTCAGAGGTTTTTTGGGTTTTTTGGTTTTTTTTGGAAGAGTACAGTACGGCTAACAGACCAGCTGATCTGAGATTGTTCAGGGTGGGCCACAGTATGATATCCATGTTTCTAAATATAAATGTCTTTTTAAAATTGGCTGTGTGCAAAAATTGGATTTGGAATAAATATCTGCCAGCCAATCCAGAAACACTGCTAGAAAGGAAATAGAGCATTTAAATGTCTATTTCTCTGAGGACAACTAAACCTTTGTCCCAACAGAACACATTGAGAAACTGTTTTACAGAGGAAATGTCATGGAAATAGGAAGCAGAAAGATAAAAAAAACTAGAACTTGCTTTTTGACATCCACATAAGCATGAGAAAATATTACAAGAGAGAAATAATGAAATACATTATAAATGTCAACAACTTTTATTAAGTGTGCACTGCACACTGATCACTAGATGATGGGTATAATGGGATTGTCACATAAAAATACCCAGGATCCATTTCCTCAAGGAGTTTATAATCTAAAAGTAAATAGGATAATCCCACCTGGAAAACATGCAAAAGAATATACAGATAAGCCCAATACTAATTGTTCAGTAATGCTTAAGGGATACCGGACTAAACTTCTCTCTGGATTAAGTTGGGTTACTTAGGGAAGACTTCAATAGTGAGATGAATTTCAAATAGAATTTTAAAGAAAGGCAGAACATGATTTGGCAGAGAGTGAAGAAGACATTAGTCTCTTGGAGCCAAGGAAGTTTAAAGGTAGAATGACAAATTCTGAGCCTGGTGAACTGGATCTGATGCTCTGAACTGAAGAGATATAATAGATAAAGACAGTTTAGGGAGCAAAGGCCTTCCAGACAGAACATACAAAAGTGTCATAGTTATAGAAGGGAGGAGGGGATGGGTATATACAAACATAATGAGTGAGATGTGCAATGTTTGGGGTATGGTCATGCTTGAGGCTCTGCCTCAAGGGGGGAGGGGGGCATGGGCAATATACGTAACCGTAATATTTGTACCCCCATAATATGCTGAAATTAAAAAAATAAAATAAAAAAAAGGAAACTGCTTCAAATAAAAACAAAAACAAAAGTGTCATAGTTAAAGATTGTGAGCTTCAAATGCAAATCAAAACTCCAAAGGAGATAGCATTTCACACCCATTACGATGAGGGCTATCATCAAAAAAATAGAAAATAACAAGTATTGGTGAGGATATGGAGAAACTTGAACTCTTATGCACTGTTGGTAGGAATGTAAATGGTGTAGCCAGTATAGAAAACAATATGAAAGTTCCTCAAAAAGTTAATCATAGACTTACCATATTACCCATTCATTTCACTTCTGAGTATATATCCGAAAGAATTGAAAGCAGGAACTCAAAAATATATTTGTTCAACCTTGTTCATAGCAGTATTATTCACAATAGCCAAAAGATAGAAACAACCCACATGTCTATCAGTGAATGAACAGATAAACAAAATGTGGTATATACATACGCTGGAATGTTATTTAGCCTTAAAAAGGAAGGAAATTCTGAAACATGCTATTTGAAAGGCGCTTTGAAACATTATGCTAAATGAAATAAGTCAGACACAAAAATATATTAGGTTATTAGTATGAAATGTCTGATTTCTTTAAGTACTAAGTTTGACAGTTGATATCTCTGAAATTTCACTTTGATATTTCTTATTTTTATTGTGAAGGTACATCTTAAGTCTTTCAAATGCATGTTTTGGCTTGCGATTATATTTCAAATTTTTTGGTAGAGCAATTTTTGTGAAACCATGGATAAATCAAAAACGCACATTATTTTATTTTATTTTTTTTTTTTAATTTTTATTTTTTTTT
>VBSM01000483.1:25975018-25995726 GCA_008086735.1 Cheirogaleus medius
CCAAGGTGGATAATGATGAGCTGAAAGCTGTAATGGAAATGAATCCATCTCAACGTTATGCATGAATTAGCAACAGGGTTTGATGTTACTATTCCAACAATTTTGGACCATTTGAAACAAATCTGCAAGGTAAAGCTGGATAGATGGGTTCTGCATCAATTAAATGAGCATCAGAAGAGAAATCATCCCGAAGCTTGCCTTTCTTTGCTGTCACAACATAAAGGTGAACCATTTGTACACCATATTGTTACATGTGATGAAAAATGGATTTCTGGTTTTTTTGAGGAGAAGGAAAGAGAAGTTTATTAATTTGCCAGCAAATAAGGAAGCTGGCAGACTCCTGTCTCTCCTGTTTCTGAGCAGAAGTACAGAGCTTTTAAAGGCTCTGATTAATCCCATAATCCATCTTTGGCTAAGACAATCTCATGACCTCTTTTGCCTGGACTCATCCCAGCTTTGGCTAAAATAATCTTGTGGCCTCCCAACATAGACAATTCCCTTGAGCCACTTCCTGCAGCACAAAGAACAAACGTCACTCTCCTGTCCCTCCTGACCACTGGCCTGAGGCACAGATGTAGGTTTTAGTTCTCATAAAGGGTGAGGGGGTTTTGAAGAGACAGAAAACATTTTTACCCTTTTCCAAGCCATTTTCTCTGTTACATATTCCCCACTGTCAATTTTTACCCTTCCATATCTATGGGAAGAGGGGCAATGTAGTTATCAAGCTACTTCCTCCTGAATTGGGCTGATGTTTTAGATAAATTCCCCACTAAATTCCCATCAAACCAGACAGGAGAGCCGTTTTAAAGCCTCTAACACAGTCCAGTAGCATCATGAGGCCAACCCAGTCCCAGGATCCTGCAACTCAAATGTAACTGGGTGTCATCCATAGTCATTTGTACGTGTCATTAATGGCATGTGGATCATGCATGTATCTATACTCATTGGTATGGGGAACTTAAATTCTCTCTGTACATCCCCCCCAGGGTCCCATCAGCCTATGTGGCCTTACTCACTTTTCGTAGCTCTCTTCTTGCCAATGCTGTAACAACCCGCAGGCTTGCCAAGGCCAGGACTTCAAAGCGCAATAGCCGTCTCCTGTATACTTCACCAGGCCCTGTATTTACCAAGCAGGAGCTTGCCGGCACCACCCCCAACACCCCCCTGCAGACGTGCACTTCTGTCACTTCTGAAACAACCCCCAGTGCTCCTGCTGTTCGCCCAGGTCCACCTCCTGGGCCGACTGTGATGAGTTTCTCAGCTGCCGCTTGTCTCTGGCTGCCTCACGGCCGCCTGGCCCCCTCACCTGCTGCCCCTTGCCTGGCTAGCGGAGCACCAGGTGTTGCTGGTGCTGGGGATGCGGGAGGCAGCCACGGGAAGGGGCTCCCTAGACCGCTTCTGTCCATGTGGTTGGTGCCAGTGGAATCCACACTGTCAATTTTGAGCAGGGATCTTGTGGGGATATTTTCGAGGCAGCCTCCTTCGCCGGCTGAGTCCTTCACTTAAAAAAATCTGTTTGCTTTCCTAGAGGCTTCCTGCCACCCAGAGTCCTTTACAATTTGGAGCAATGTTCCTTTGAAGGTCTTTCTTCTTTACAAAAAGTCAGTCTGGGGTGGCTTTTTTGCCCATTCCTTTTGATTGTCTCAATGGACCCTTCAGCTGTTCTTACACATTCAAGCGCCCCTATCGAATATTGCTGCAAATTGCCCAACACAGCTATGGGTTCCCTCTGGCCCAAATTGACTTTGCTACCCCAAGAACCCCGAGTAATAATTTACTGGGCATGGGACTGAAGAGTTACTTCAGGCAGCGCCCTCTCCAGCCCCTCCCATGGCGCCAAGATGGCGTCGGCAGGCGTTCCTTCCCCTCCCTGTGGCCACTCCGCAGCGGCAGGCCGCAAGTGCAGGTCCACCTTCCTGCCGGGTCCACCCTGGGGCTGTGGCCCTGCCCAGCACCTCACCCTGGCCAGCTGTGGGATTTTCAGCAGGGGCAGGAGGACCTCATTTATCAAAAATCATACAAACACAGATCACTTTGTAACTCTATAGTGGCAGGTTGGCTATTTGAGCTCTGAATTTTCCTTGCTATAATTTGACCTTCAGTAAACACCTGCGCACAAAAATTCATCATCCTAGAAAACCTAGCATGCCTTTGAACCTTCCCATTTATACGAATACTTACAAGTAGGGGCACCGCATAAACCAAGTATGGTGCCCAAAGGGGGTTGTTCTCCTTGTCTTTGCTTTTAAAGGATTTATTTTCCAGTCTTCTTTAAAAGCTCATTTACCTACAAATGAGAAGTTCAGTTTCCTCTTTTGCAAAAGTACAGAAAGGCCAATTGAGATTAATTTTGGGAAGAAGAGGCAATGAAGAAGACCCTTTAGAATGCACCTCCAAATCAAAATTAGTATCCAAACAACAAATTCCTGGGAAAATAAACAACAGCTCAGACATAGGTTCATAGTTGATCATTCAGAAATTTTTCCCAAGGGACTTTCAGATGGAACAGAAACAGAGCCTCCCATGTTAGGACAAAACTCACAAACAAACAGGAAAAAATATAGGGGATTCCCAACACAAATAATCTAAAATGCTAAAGCCTAAAAATCAAATGAGAATTTTAATTTAACAGCCACTTCTCACACTCCAGACCATTTTCTTTATACACAGGTTCATAGCTATAAGTTCCAAAGATTTTTACCAAAGAGACATTTGAGGTGGAGCTTCCTTATGTTACAACAAAACTCACAAAGAACAAAGAGACAATACAGGGGATCCACAACACAAAAATGTCAAGGCCTATCAAACAAATGGGAATCCCAATAGGGAAAACACCATTCCAAATGTTACCTCAGACCATGCCTCAAATGCCCTACCACAAGGCTGAAAGGTTCACAAATGGGAATCCAAAGGGATAAATGCCATCCCAAATGGCTGGAAGGTTCAAATCCCCCCTCCAAATGGCCTAATCCCCCCATTCCCTGGGAAACTCTCCCCAAATTGTGGCTTAGTCTCCCCATTCCCCAGAAACTGCAGATGAGATCTGAATTTAAACCAAGTTCCCTAGTTCCACTCAACCTTGTGACTTCTACCCCAAAATGGTGCCTCCAAACAAACAAAACAAATATAACCAACAGTACAGTCTGAAAACGCCCCACATGGGTGGAATCAGGGTCTCAGCATGCAAGCCAGGAACTCGCCCTACAAATGGCCTGGTGCCCAGATACTTCTCAAATCCATTTCCTTTTTCTCAACTCAATTCAGATTGCAGGGAGCTGTGTCTACTTCGGGGAGACAGAGATGGGAGTTCCCCAGAGCTAAAACAGGGTCTAGCAGCTGCTGGGGCCATCTCTTGCTTTCTCACCTCAAAAAGAAGTTGCCCCTACCCACAAAGACCCATGGCTTTGACCCAGGGCTACTCCCTGCCTCTTCACTGGGTGCCATTCCGCCAGGGTGACAATGGGCCCACCCAGGGATGCCAAATTCTGTTACCAAAAGTTCAGCACTTGTCCCTGAGGCCACATCAGAAGAATGAGGACAAATGGTTTGAGGAGAAGGAAAGAGGAGTTTATTAATTTGTCAGCAAATGATGAGGTTGTCAGACTCCCATCTCAAAGTACCAATGTCCTCAAAAATGGATTCTTTATGACAATCACAAGCATTCAGCACAATGGTTGGATAAAGACGAAGTGCCAAAACACAGTCCAAAACTGAGTATTCAACCAGAAAAGCTAATGGTGTCTGTTTGGTAGCCCAGAGCTGGTATTATCCACTAGAGTTTCATAAAACCTGGTCAATCAATTACAGCAGATGTCTACTGCAACCAACTGGATGAAATGATGAGGATTCTTGTGATTAAGAGGCCATGACTGGTCAACAGATACAGGCCAATATCCTCTTGCAAGGCAATACTTGACCACATGTTGCACAAACAATGCTTCTCAAACTACAGAGGTTGGACTTGGAAACTCTGTCATTCACCATAGTCACCAGACCTTGCACCAACTGACTACCACTTCTTCCATGCTTTGGACCACTTCTTGCAAGGAAAAATATTCAATTTTCAACAAGCTGTGAAAAACACCTTTCATGATTTCATTGCCACTCGCTCTCCAGGATTCTTTGCTGCTGGCATAAACAAGCTACCATTAAGATGGCAAAACTGTGTCAATAGTTTAGGCTTATATTTTGATTAATTGTACTACTTCTTGTTTGAGATATGATAAACTACACACTTGATTCAAAATCGGACATTTCATATTTAATGACTAAATATTGTATATTTCCACTTCTATGAAGTACGTAGAGTACTTACATTCTTAGAGACAGATAGTAGAATTATGGTTATCAGTGGCTCAGGAGGAAGGGAATGGAGAGTTATTGTTTAATGAGTACAGAGTTTTGTTTTCAGATGAGGAAAACATCCTGGAAATAGATAGTGGTGATGGTAGCACAACAATGTGAATGTACTGTGACCTTGGGCAAGGTCCTTACTCCTTGAAGCTCAAATTCCTCAACTACAGAATAGGCATAATGACATCCACAACCCAAGGTTATAAATATAAGAAATAATGCAAAGTGCCTGACATTCAGGAAATGGGTTAACTAGGATTCTTTGTTGCAAGAAATGGAATCACAAATTGAAGTAGCGTAGGGAATTTACTGGCTTATCGAAGCAAACTAAGGGACCCAGTTTCTTTTAATCTGGCATGGTAGTTTCTCTGACTGCTAGCGAATATAATGAAAGGGATTACAGGCTTGCATCCTCACATCTTTCACAGTGAGACAGGAAAAAGCTCATCCTTTGGTCTTATTTGAAAAAATCCTAGAGAAAGACTCTGATTGTACTATTCTTGGTCACATGCCATCTCTTGGACCAATCACTGTGGCTAGGCTAGGAAAGTTAAAAAAAAAAAACCATTAAGAGCACACATTAAAGAGGGAACATAGAAACACAGCCACTGGGAGAACAGGTGTGAACCAAGTAGACATCTTATTGGGTTACCATTACAGCAAACTCAGGAAATGGTAAGCTAGATTTTATACACAAGATAAACAGAAGCCAACTTAGATATCTGAACAGAGAAATGATTTAAGAAATATGCATTTGATATTATTTTAAACTAATTGATTAATCAGCTCCTTTATTAATACCATCATGATAAGTTATTTCACATAGGATAATTTTCCAAATAAATGAAATTTACTCTCCCAAGTATTAAAATGTTTATTTTGAATTTTATCTAAAATATACTATATTCAGGCTAGGCATGGTGGCTTATGCCTGTAATCTTAGCAATTTGGGAGGCCAAGACAGGAGGATCGCTTGAGGTCAGGAGTTCAAGACCAGCCTGGGCAACACAGCAAGACCCAGTCTCCACAAAAATAAAAATTAAAAAAATTAGCCAGGCATGGTCATGTGGGCCTGTAGTCCCAGCTACTTGAAAGATTGAAGCAGGAGGATTGCGTGAGCCCAGGAGTTTGAAGTTGCAGTGAGCTATGATGGTACCACTGCACTCTAGCCTGGGCAACAAAGCAACACTGTGTCTCATATATATATGTACAAAAATGTGTGTATATATACATATATATACACAAAAACTTGTATATATATATATACAAAAATATTTTTTTGTAAATTCGAGATAATTATTATGAAAATAAAATATACTGTATCACAGTACACCAATAATCTCAAGAACAGTTTTGGTGCTTAAAACTACTGGAATCCTTTACTCCAAGGCCCAGAAGACATCTTTTAGGTCAACAGTTATTATTTCTCACTTTTCTCATTTTGTCTGCTCCAAAAAAAATCCCCTCTTTTCTAGCATCCTTCATCCTGCTTCTAATTGCTGAGTACTGAACATCCAGATAATTATTACTCTGAGTAAAATAAGACTCTCAGGGTGTATTTTACAGGAAAAAAGTGGATTGGCTTTAGTCCAAAGAATAGTTATTATAGATATTCGAGGATTTATTCTCCTTTAGGTTCACAAAAATGTTTAGGAAAGTTGGAAGCCAATCTCTGCCTGAAATTCAGGTACTTCAGAACACTGAGTCAAGAAGTTTTAAACCTTGTGGTGAAATCAAAGATGGCTAAGGCATTGAAAGTTTTTAATATTACTGAAACATATCTTCTGAAAATGAACTACATAGAGAACATCATCAAGTTTTAAATTGTGAGGTTGGGATTATAGATATAATAGGAATTCAGAAGAAATATGTTAGAATATTTACAAAGTAAACTCATTTTGCCCAGGCTTTATTGGCTATTGAATTTATCAACTAGATATTCTGAAGAAGTACCAACCAGATTAAGAATTTCTTAACTCTAAAATAAGTCATTAAAGTGGCTGACAAGGTAGCTTCTAAAACAAATAAATCTCATTGTCACTACAGTAATCTGTATTGATACTTAATGATTTCCTCAACTTCTCCACAAGGTGACTCTAATTCTGCTACTGACCAAAGTACTGATGGTGCAATAGCAATGTGTCTCGGAGAAAACAACCCAGAAGAAGCCTGGAGAACATGTACACTCTCTTGACCTGTTTTGCAATCTTCAGAAAGATCTGTGATATCACTCCTCACTTAGTATTTTCAGGAGCAAATGCTCAAATAGTTAAAAATGTAAGCAAATCAGCAATTGCACATTCTTGAAAGAACAGTGTGTTAAAGGGAAGACCAAGGAGGCCAGGTGCAATCCAGAAGAGCTCTTTTCTTGTTTTCTCTTTCAGAAAGGCTAGTAGTCATATAAAATATTATTTTCTCAAGTCATTAAAAGAAATAAGTGACAAAATGATTAACCACAGGCAAAAAGAACATAGTTCATACATACACTGACTGCCTGCCATTCTCAGAAGGTAAACTCATGGAGAAAACCTGTGCCCCTGCCAAGGCGTTGAGTCTCTCCAGCTATGTAAACTGCAGAGTTTGCAAAGGAACAAATCCAGGACATAACCCCCTTGAGAACAACAAAAGGGATACTTGTCCCAACATTCACATTGCATCACGCCACTTCACAACTTATAATGAGTCTAGAGAAAGAGGCATGGTTTTGGCATGGCCCGGTCCTGTTGCTCTCATTCCGTAAGACAAGGCAAGCATATCGTTATTTTCTGGTTTACATTTTATCTGCTCAAATCTACCTAGTGCAGCATGGACAAACTGTTAAATCAAACTGAGCCAAGTCAATGCGGAGTAGCCAAATAACTTACATTTTAAAAAAAAGTGTTTTGCTATAAGCTGAAAAACATATTAGCAATCAATCAAGGCCCGATACTTTATTTTAGGGGCGTATCTAAGCATCTTTTCCTTTCCTTCTCCCATCAATCCCACTAATAATTGACTTCTTGTATAAAGAGCCTAAAGGACTTCATTATGTTTTCTATGTATTCAGTGGGTACCACCCTAGATGCTTCATATGTAAGACATTTTACTACTCCACAAATAAGTAAACCCAAACCTCCCAGGGTGAAAAACAAAAATTTTGCAAGTAAAAATTCTGACTCAGATAAATAGATGATCAATGTGCCTTTGGCCACCATGAGTTATAGGGTATAATTTTCCACTCCTAAGTCTCCCATATTTACTCATCTGACCAAATATTTATAACCTCCACGTTTAAAATAGCTACTATATGAAAGGGGCCATACCTGATATTCACAAACTTAATAAAGCAGTATCTAATGTGTCAAAACACACCCATTTCATGAAATTTTTCCCCTGGAAGTCTTGAGTTTGTCTAAACTTTGCCAGATTTGACACAATTTTAGTTTTAAATTTGTATATATTTTGATTCATATTCTTTTAGGTTAACTTGGAGAAATTTTCTCCGATGTCAAAATGTGTAATGTAAAATAGTAAAGGCCACAACAAATTATATGACAAAAAAACTTAGTATAAAGAATTAATTGTACACTACTTGTTCTTATTTCCTTGAATCTATTAGTCAAAACATTAGAGGAGAATTAAGAATACTAAAGTCATAACTTCTTGACTATGGGCTTCTTTTTCCTGCCTTAATCTCTTTGTTCCAACAACTTACATTGACGAAAATATGGGAGAAAAAATACATTATTCACCATCTTAGTACTTCTGCAATACTGAAGACATGCAGCTCAACAATCTGATGGCTTCAGCTCCTGCTAAATGGTAAAGTAGCGTAGTTAGCAAGGTAGAGATTAGTCGTACATGGCCCAGAGCCACTGATGGAAAGGAGTTTATAAGCTAGTTGGAGAGTTGAAACTAACCTGCAGCAAACATTACAATGCTGAGTGAAGCCAAATACATTTGCTTTGGAAGTCAGGAGCCCTGGTAGGACTGACAACCTGCTATGAAAGTTGACATCCTCTTATTAGGAACTGCCTAATGGATATTTGCTAGAAAGCCATTCCCTGCCATACAGGCAGGTAAGTCACTCAAGTACTTGCAGACCAAGAAATCCTTATGCTAAAGTTGTTAGGATTATCTTTTATCTAGCTTTTTCTAAAAGCCATACTGTATTACTCTGCTAGAGCCGCCATAACAAATCACCACAGACTAGACAACTTAAACAATAGAAATTTATTTTCGACCAGTTCTGGAGGCTGGAATTCCAAGATCAAGATGTCCCTGAACCTCCCTTCCTGGTTTGTAGATGGCAGCTTCTCACTGTGCCCTCACATGGCCTCTTCTCTGTACTCAAACTGAGAGAGAGAGAGAGAGAGAGAGAGAGAGAGAGAGAGAGAGACTGAGACTGCACTCCTGTGTCTTTTTCTCTACTTGTAAGAACAATTGGATTATGGCCTCACCCCTATGACTTCATGTAACTTTTATTACCTCCTTATGGGTCCCAGTTTCCAAATACAGTCACACTGGGAATTAGGACTTCAACATACGAAAATTGGGGGAGACACAATTCAGTCCATAACACATACCTTAAGAGAGTTACAGAAGACTAAGACCACCAGAAGATTATGATTCTTAGGCCCCAAAGTTTAGACCTTTTTAATCTCCCTTGGAAAAAAATCAGTCTGCTTCATGAAAATATGCTTTAATTTTATCTCTCTGGCAGTTATTGAAGTTTACTACAGGAAATAACCATATGAACTATTTCTACCTTTTTTGAGGACACGTCCATTTCCAACATTCAATACTCTCTACATAGGCTCAGTGTGAGAACTGTCCTTTAGGTTTTAGTGCTGGGGCAAAATTTGTCTTCCATGAGAACATCCTCTATTTCTAAAAATGCTAAGAACATCACACTACAATATTTTCACTTTTTCTTCTAGTCTGGCAGAAATTTTGGATCATCTTGGAAGCTCAAACACCGCAAATTTATTAACTGTTTAGAGATATTCACAACCCTAATCTTACATCTTTTGCTTTTCATCCTGATCCTCTTATTTCTATTTTAGTAATAATTCTCTTAATATTTTTTTTTAGCTACTCAAAAACACCTTTTTATAAAAGAGATAGTGTTTAAATAAAGTAAATCCCTGGTATAAGTTTTTCATAAGATTAAACTAGATATTTAAAAATCAAATGGCAGCTACTGATATCTGTGAAAAAATACCTAGAAAACAACAAAAAAAAAAAGAGTCACCACCCAAAGAGAATCTTAATTTCTCCTTAAGTTTTCACTTATACCACTTATACCATACCACGAGAATGAATACCTGGCCATGAATATGAAAATAAAACTTTAAAAGTAGCAAAGCCCATTTAAAGGTAGAAGACAAAATTTTCCAGCCTAGTGAATGGATAATTTCAAGCCATTATGTGCAAATTAACTTTCAGACTGGCTGGTAGTTTTTAAAGTGATCCAGCCATCTTGGCTAGCAATAGTCACTAGGAAATAGACATGCTGTATCCTGTCATTGATGTGAGCCCATTGTTTTCTGCACTGGATCTCTTTAAGAGGTGGCGCGCTACTGGACAGTACACTTTAAATATTAAGTGAAAGAAGCAGCAGTACATCCTGGGAGAATAGGACAGAAGCCCCTTCTGAGTCTGCACGTCATGCTGGGATGTGACTTCAAGGCCTCTCACTGATAAGATTAATGCATAGGGGAAAGCTGAGCTTTTTAAGTTTTAGAAAAAAGCTAAAGTTTTGGTCCAAGAAATCAGAAACAAAAATGTTTAGTATTTTTATTATGGTACAAAAATAGCGTACTAGACTATGGAAAAGCCCAGAGAATACATTTACAAAATGTCAGCAACATGTATTAGGATAATATTTAAAATCCATCCATCATGTGTGGATGTCAGAAAACAATATGCTGTTGGATCTGCTGAGTGGACAAAAAGTAACAAAAAAATAGAGCAAAGTCTTCATCAAATTCTTCCCAAATATGACAGACCTCCATAAAAACTGTTTTGTACTGTGGTCTCTATTAACTGAGAAAAAACAAAACCATTAAGCAAAGCAACTTACATTCTGCTAAGGGAGTGATAAGAGGTCTCTAGAGAAAGAAGTTTGCACAAAGTCGGTGGAGAAGGACTAAGTTAAGCCCTGTGTGAGAAGTTAGATCAAGATGGAAACTGACCTTTCCTACCTAAAACCCTTTGCAAGAATTTAGGAAAGATAGTATGGGTGAGAATAACTCCTGAAGCATATTAGAGAATAAGAAAGGATAAAATGGGCACAATTTAATGTAATTTCTTAAAGAAAAATCAAGTGGGTTTGAAACCATAGCTCAAATCCTGTAGGCCCAAATGAAGAAATAGTCAAGACTATTATCCCCTGATTTCCTTGCCCTGGAAGACCCCTAGAAATATGTCCAGCGGAAAAAGAGTAGGGACCTCTCAAATGGCTTCTACATGGAATATATATAATTATTTTTCCATGTCATGGCAGGAAAGATAAGAATCCCAGAACAAAGCTGGTTTTATCTGTTTTGGCATGCTCACATCACACATTACTTCCACAGCACTACGGCACTGACTGTAATATATCATCATTGCTTGCTTATAACCGTCTGTGTCTCTTATTAGAGCATCAGGTCTGTGAGGGAAAAGACTGTAGCTATCCTGTTTACTACTATATCACCAGAACTCTCTCAGAAACTTTATAAATGTGTTGAATTGAATGACTCTAATCCAACCACAGTGAAGAAAAAATGTGCCACATCTAGGAAAGAGTGGCTATAGGATCTCACCTACACCCACCCTAGTAACCTATGTCAACATTTTATTAATATAAACGAGCTCGCCACCTAGCTTACTACCCTTCATAGAAAGTGAGTGATCCCTATTTAATATAGAGCGAGTCGGTGCTAGGAGTAATAGAAGTGTGCTAAATTAACCTACATATTTGTATTAATTTTGTAAGTTTTCAAAGAAGAAATAGAACTCTGGAAAGAATGAATCAAATTGTATACGCTCTGTATTTTCCCAGTATTCCTTGATCTGGCAATATGGCAAAGTCAGGGCTCAGTTAAGCCCTGATTTCTGATCATCACGCTATATGAAACTTTCAAAAATATCTAGTTTGGTTGGAATATTTAGAAAACTATAGGTAAAGTCAACTTCTGAAAAAGGCACACTTGTCTGAGTATGAAAGGATGTCTTGCACTTGTTATTAAAAAGTCTTGAAATTTTATTTCTTTTTCAGTAATAGAGGACTATTTGGAAACTGGAGATTTAGGTAGAGCAGGAACAATAAATTCTGGGCCAAACTCAACCACACAAAAGATGGTTGAGTAAGTACCATTTGACTGTTACATGATAGTAATGCAAGTGAAATGGTTTAATGGTCCCTGACTACTTTCCAATTGATAAGGGAGGAGCAACATCTAAATTTTTTTTTTTTTTACAAACTGGAACTCTAGTGGCGCAATCGGTTAGCACACCGTACTTACATGACAAATTATCCAACCTTCAGTAATGGCCTCAAAAAAAATGGTTATGCACAGTAAATAAAATACCTTTCCTGTAGGGGGAGCAGTGGGTCTTACCCCTTTTTTAGGACAGATTCTTTGATGATCTGAAAATGTCCTGGACGCTTCCTCAAGAAAGAATCTCTCTCACACACACACACACACACGCACACACATTCACTCACAATTTTGCATATCGTTGAAACATTCATGGGCCCCTGAAGGCTCTCCATGGATGACTGCTCATCTAATCATTAGATTTTGTGGTTTTAACACTATTCTAAAGGGTATGGGGAAGGAGGAAAGGAAAAGCTAAGGAGGCTGCCTACCACCCCCCTCTCTTCAAGTGGAGTGGCTGCATATTAATATTTTATATACTGAGTTTCAGGTAACATTAATTGGTCAAAAATAATTCTATTAGAAAATACATTTCAGAATCTCTGAACTAGACTGGGGGATATAAACCAGTTTGATCACTAGAACTACCTGGGGAGCTTTGTTTTAAAATACATACTTTATTAAATGTCATACCATTGCATTTATTGGAGGTTGTCTATTGGTTTTATCTCACTCAGTGAGATTGAGGCTCCTTTAGAGCAGAGTCTATTCATTCAGTTGATAATACTTTGAGTGCCAACAGTGCTAAATGCCAAGCACAGTTCTAGGTGTTGCAGATTTAAAAGTGAATGAAGATTCCTACTTTCATGTAGCTTGCTATATCTAATTGTTGATTCTCCATGCTTCCTTGTATAGTGTTCAGCATATGAAAGAAATTCAATGTTGTTATTTACCGACTGGCCAGCTCTTAGCATGACCTTAGATACTTGCCTAGAGTTGGAGTTAGCAACGAATAAAGCAAAGGCAAGTGACCCATACAAGGATCATACAATATAGTACAGTAGAAATTTAATTTATGAATCAAATAAGTCCTTTCCTGGTCATTGCTAGGCTAACAAAATCAGGCATTCCCCTAGCTATTCCCCCCCATCGCCTATCAAGGATGGATCTCTCGGCCAGGCGTGGTGGCTCATGCCTGTAATCCTAGCACTCTGGGAGGCCGAGGTGGGCTGATCGTTTGAGCTCAGGAGTTTGAGACCAGCCTGAGCAAGAGCAAGACCCATCTCCACCAAAAATAGAAAAAATTAGCCAGGCATAGTGGTGCATGCCTGTAAAACCAGCTACTCAGGAGGCTGAGGCAGAAGGATCGCTTGAGCGCAGGAGTTTGAGGTTGCTGTGAGCTAGGCTGACCCCACAGCACTCTAGCCAGGGCAACAGAGTGAGGCCCTGTCTCAAAAAAAAAAAAAAAAAAAAAGGATGGATCTCTCAACTCAATTTTAGAATCTTATTAAACATAATGGGGGGTTGTATCAATAAAGTTAGTACATTATTCATTTATATTAATGCAAGAGACTTTAAAACTTACACCTTTCCACCCACCCATCCATCTCCATCCCCAAACGAAGGAAGTACAGGCAAAATTACAAAGAACATATATATTGTCTTAAGGTCGAGGACAAGAACAAAAAAGTTAATTCCTTTTCAAATAAAAGATACAATTATTCTCTTTTTCATTATGAGTTAATCTTGGTTTCTATTTCCATGGAAACGTAGCAAGGGTCACTCTCCTAGAAATTTGCCGCTAAAAGTCAAAGGTAATTTTTAATCTTGTATTATACACAGGTTTTAGAGTTAAATAACTGAAGTTCAAATCCCGCTTCCCCCAGTTTCAGCTGTGGAAACCTGGGCTAGTTCCTTCACTTCACTGTGCCTGGGTTTCCTCATCTAGAAAAGAGGATAATAATGTATCTACCTCATAGAATTGTTGACAAGATCAAATAAAACAGCTCATGTAAAGTTCTTAGTTACCCCAGTGCATAGTAAACTCAGCACACAGTGAGCTATGATTTTGATGAAAGGATAGAAAAAGAGTGTGCTGTCCTTTGGAGTAATTTACAATACAATGAGAAAAACAAACCCTAAGTAAAGTAAGTTATCTGAGAATGAGTATTAATATGCATAAGGATAAAAATACACCTTCCAAACTAAAAGTTCAGGGAATGGAAATTAAAGGAACAATCCTAGCTGCCTTTAGTTGAAGAGGATTCAATCACAAAATAAGCAAAGAGTTCAAATGCCATATTTTGGCAATAAGAACTGACATGATGGGGACCTCAGCTGACAGCTCCACTACTTTGTGACCTGGGTTTCAGTACAGAAAAGGGGGAAAGACTAGTCTCTTTGAGTTTCCCTCAGAAGGAAAAGATACCTTTCATCTCCTAAGGGTAGCAATATCTGGAATACAGAGCTAGGAGGGTTCTAGTACTGAAAATAGGACGGTTTCAGAAAAAGTTTTTTTGCCATGTAATTAAGAGGAGAAAGGAGACTAAGTCTTGTTCACCACCATCACCTCAGAACCTGGCCCACTGCCTCCCCACTGGCCCATGTTTGCTCCCTCAAACCCACCTCAGGAAATGATCACTTGTTCCTCCAAAGGCTTGGGAGTTTAGTTTGCTTCTCTGAGAGAATTTAGCTCATCCCAACTCCTCATTATGGGTGTATAGAGGTTGGGCTTATGAAACATTTCTGCTGAATTGCATAATTATTTAAAATCGTTATTTTCCATCTTTAACAATCATTGTAATTTATAATTTTAATTTAATAGTCATATGTTAGAACTTCCTCTCTAGGAATTGCGTTTGTAACTCTTAAGAAATTGGTGGTTTACATGGGTTTGAGAAGTGTCTTTTCTGTAGAAGTTTGTTGTTTGTTGCTTTTTTAAAAAGTAATAAAATAATAGTAAGCATGCACTAGAGTAATACGCAATGTCAAATACAGCTTTTTATTCCTCAAGGATTGAAGAAAAGATTCAGTGTTTTTTCTTTATTTACCATACCATTAAACACCCCAGTTCCGCAGCCACTATCACCACTAAATTGTAACTGCATGTGATTTACTGAGCCTTCCAGCTTACTGTCCCTTAAAATTCCCTTTCTCAACTGAGAACATGAAACACAATTTTGCCAAGACACAAAGTGCTAGGTTAGTTGTGATTAGAAAGGAAAATTTTTTTAAAACGCTGAGAGCCCTTATAAGTGACCGCTTAAATAATCATCTCATCATTCAATGTCCTGTTTTAGCTTTTCCCCTTCTTTTGGGGGCGGGGAAGGTGGGAGGGAGGTTGTATATTTGTTTGGTTCATCAGTATTGTGGTTCTAATTCCCTTTTACAACTTAAAAAAGCTACCATGTTTCCAAGGCTTCTGGTCAGGGGCTTTTTGTCCCTAGAGTTTGAAAACTTCGGGCAAATGGTTTTCTCCAACCCTGCTTAATTCAAATATGAAACAGGAAACTGTGATGTCGTGTCTAGTAAACCATCAAAAGCACTCTGTTTAAAATAGAGAAATTAAGTGAGCTCATTGCTGCTTTAAAATACCTTAATTTTTGGTGGAACACCTACCTATCTAGGAGTAAAAGGTTAATTAAATGAAACAAAAATAGGGTTGTCACTTCTTCCTAAGTACAGCAGTTGTTTTAGCAAATTAGTTCTTTCATTAGAAAAGATGAAAGATGTCATCGTGCTAGTATGAGAATGATGTACACTGAAGATGTTACTTTGCTTAAAACTAAAAAGTTCTTTAACCCGTGGAACAAAAGAATAATAGAACTTGAGCATCTACTAGTATCATTATAGCACTATTATTTTAATATCGATCACTGTGTATGTACACATAGCTAATCACAACTGCATGTACCAAGCAGCCATTAAGAGCACTTAAGGTAAACAAAATATTTCTCTGAGGCTTTGACATGACAAATATACAAGTTCACTATCTAAACATTAAGTCATATTTTAAATGGATACTTTAAGCAAATGCTTCCTGTACAACTGGAATGAAATATACGCTGATTTTAATGACAGTGATAGTAAAGTTGGTTACGTAATTCCAAGCCAGTCACCTTGGGTAAAATGATGAGGATGAGCATTCATCTTCAGAGACAAAGTTTCTCAAGGGAAATTATTAGCACTATTAATGTGGTTAACATAAAAAGTTGGGGGGGTTGGGGAGGGAAGGAACAGCTACTTGGCTCTCACAGCAAAACAAGGTTCACATTTTTTTTTTAAGTATTTTCCTTACAGGATTATTTTGCTGTAATTATTGGCAATATTAAATAGTTACAGTTTCTTTTAAATAAAAACCATATATTCTTGGAACTGCGCTTTTACACTTTCACTTTCACTGGCAATCCAAATTTCCTTAGTTTTCTTTTTTTTATCATCAGTATCTTAGTTTTCTTCCAATAAATATGCTTAGCTGGGTAAGTACTATAAAGCTGATAAGGACAAGCTGAGTTTTTCCCCTTTTCAACTCTCTGAAAAGAGCTTCACTTTGTTAAGAAAATAGAAAGGAAGGAAGTAAATGAAATAAAATACAAATTCTGGTTCTTTTCAGAGTGACTGTTTTCTGAGAGACCACTCTGGTCTATACTATATTTTGGAACCAGTGCCTCTACTCTGAAAGATTCAATGAGTTTTAGAAGATAATAAAGGGAGAATAAAAGTAGGAGTGTTTCTACTTCTAAATTTTTATTTTAGGAAGTAAAGAAACTAGGAGACAGGTAATGAATGTATCCAAATGATTGTTAAAGCCCCTCTGTAACTAAGAAATGGGTAGCGGGATTATGCCATGATTTTGTTTTCTTCATTATGCTTCTCTACATTTGCAAAAACACTATTACGATAAACACATGTTACTTTTATCAGCAGAAAAGAGGATTTAAGTGCTTTCCTATTTCCGGTTGCCAGGTCAGCCTCCTGATCCAGCTCTTAGTGGAGATCAAGAGCTTATACTTTCCCCCTAAACCCACACCACTGGCACCGTGCTGAACACGTTCCAGGCGCTCAGCAAGTCTGAACCGACTAATTAATTGATGTGTAGCTCCTTCACCTTTGTACACCTCTGTACTTAAAACACTGTTCTTGAGGGTGTCTAAACACACTTAGAAAGAGCTGCTCTGGTTTTAAATGACATATAAATTCCCTACTAAAGCAACTTCTCTGTGTTCATCATCTTTCAAGAGCAGATGATTAAGGTGACATTTTCATGTTGCTAGTTAGAAGTGGTATGGAACAAAAAGCCACCAACTTCTGCGTTAGAGTTCTGTTCACTCTAAAAATAAGCTACTTGGGGATCTCAGACATGACCCAGTCTTTACATTTTTATGAAGAGTGCTGCCTATTCATTTCAATTGTAGACGTATTAAAACTGAGATTACTCTTTTTTTCAAAGAGAGTATGGGAAAGCAGTTGCTATCACATCTTCAAGAACAAGGCCTCCGTCATCTTTCTACCCCTAGTACTTTGGCCAGTATGTGGGGCAGAGTAGGTACTAAATAACTGTTGAAGATGGAATGAATTAATTAGTCAATCCGCACTGCTACACACCTACTTTGTCACGAAGTGGGCATAATATGTTTCAGGGAGGAGGGTGGTTTAGAAATATTATTTATTCAAACTGTTAAGACAAAAAAACCCTATCATTACCAAAGATACAATGAAAGGACACGAATACATTGTTTTCTACAACACGTTAGGCACCTAAAACCATTTCATAAGAATGAGTGTGGCTAATGATTAAATGTGATGACAAATAAAAACTTCTTAAGTTGACATCATTTTAACAAACAGGTGAATTCTAACATTGAATTCATAAAGCATAAAAAATTATCTTGAATAATAATGTCAATGGGTTATGAAAATTGTTCACCTCATAAAACAGAGATTGCTTACACCCTGAATCAAAATTCATGGCTTAAAGTGACAGTCTCTCTAGAATCTCTAAGGAGTGCTTTCTTGGTTACCCTTCAGTGCTTTCATAGTATTCCTTTTTCTTCTACTTTTCACAAATTTTGTGCTGACATATATGTAACCCATGCCACCTTGCTAACGCTAGGACAGCTATTGTATCCATAAAACCACCGCACAGTGTCTAAATCAGGAGCTGAATATGTTCTTCTACCTTTTATCGGCTCTAAAAAATGCAGAGCAAACATTATCTATTGTTAATTACCTGTAAAGTAGGGCTTTAGCCACTTCCCCTGTTTCTAAGAGCCCTGAAGTGAAACCTAAAAGAAGTCACCCATTGTTTTCAATTGTGCAAGGGCCAGGAGCAAACAGGGCTCAAATTGCAGCTCTGAAAGGCCACAGGAAATTGGCATACCACTAATCTGCACTCAACTATTCAAAGAAACAAAGCCCGCATTCCAGCTGAAAAACTCACAAGCAGAAACCCAAGGCAGATCTGTTCAGTAAGGACCACAAAATAAATCTGCAGAAATAAAAGTTTTTAATTAGAGTGCTATGACACCTGGCTCTAGTTTCCTAGATCTGAGAGTAACTCACATCATTTAGATTTCTACCTAGTCTTCCCAATTTTCTCCCAAATGAGACTATATAATTAGAATCCTTCCTGCTTAATAACTTGAGCAAGGATGGGGGTTGGAGGAGACTATTTAATAAGAGGTCAACTGTTCACTACAGACAGCTGAGTTATGATAAACTGGAGTACTAAAATAATAAATCTAAGGCAATTTAAATTTACTTTTGTATATTTGGGCTTACAGACATTGTTTCTAAACCATAGGAATGGGATGCAATTAAGAAATTGGCCAGGTTATCTTTTATACAAAACAGCAAAATTTAAAACAAACCTTCCTGTAAATTCAAGTATGAAAATAGGGATTGTTTTTTCAACTGGATGTTCCATCACAGCGAAAGCCACAGGCAAAGCACTGATGCCTCATCAGCTGGTGCGGCACGTTGACATGACCTTTCTTATATGGTGGGCACCGAAAAGACAGCAGAATGAACTATTAATAACGGAATCAGGGAAATTCAGTTCTAGCCCTAAATTTAACAGTAAATGTGAAAATCATATTTCCTCCCTGTGTCAAATTTTCTTATCTGTGAAATTAGGCTAATAGTTTAACATACTCCTCAACTCACAAGTATGTTGAAATCCAAAATGTTATAAACCTAGATACTTATAGAAAATGTTATGTGCAATATACAATTTGAGATATTACTGTATTTACCAATATAGTGCTTTGATTTGAGTGATAAATTAGATTATATAATGTTATATATTAATATCTATCCAAATATCATTGAAAGGTATTTACAGCCATAGTACCTTTGCAAAAAAGGATGTTTTGAGGGGTTTCATACCTATGCCAAGTTCAGCAAGAAGAGTAAGGGATAGTTTAGAGAAAGAGCATTAGCAACTAAGAAGCTGAGAAGTGCTCTGTCATTTTCCAAGACTCCAAGTCAACTCAATATTAATTACTTTTAAGGATACTTTGGACTCTTAATGGAGAAGACCAGTGTTTTGCATTATGAATAACTAAGAATAGATTAATAAAATGAAGTAGATAATTCCAGGCACTTCCATGTCAGGCCTATCTATTTGGGATGCTATAGAGAGGATGCATTACTACATTCAGTGAAAGGTGAGATAATTCTACGGCCTTGAATGTCTGTCTCCTCCAGTGCCAAGGGTTTACTACCACAATTCTTAAAATTATTCTCCCCTGGAAACTTGAACATGATCAATGAGATTACCAAAATTCTCTGCGGCAGCTAATTACATAATTTTTTAGAATTCTATTTACTAGTATTTGCTAGACAAAAATGACTTTAAGTAGGATACACATATCAGAATATATATTTTATTAATAAAGTAAATGGACCTCTTGCCAGTAAAACAAAAGCCAAATATGGGCTTTCATGACTTAATTGTAAATTGCAGGAAAAAACATCAATGAATATTTATTGAGTGCCTACTATGGGTAAAGCACCTCAGGAATTCAGGTAAATCTATAACATAATCCCAGTCTCAAAGAATTATAATATAGAAGGGGAGACAAGACATAAATATTAAAAAGTAAACATTAAAAGTAATGATCAGTTTATAGAATTTTGTTACTGAAGAATTTCTGGAAGAGATTATTTTGGCATGATCCAGTCAGAGACGTAGGATTTAAAGCTAGCCATAAAAGAATAGGATGAAAAAGGCAAAGGCAGTTTCTGAGGTCTGGATCTGGAGGTGTTTTTTTGGGGACAGAGAATGAACCAATTCCACCGGATAGATTTATGTTTCGGAAAAGTAGGAGAGAAGGGTGAAAGGGCAGGCTGGGAGTTTGAAAGCACAGACACAAATACCTAGTGCATGAATTTTAACTTAATCCCATAGCTAATGTAAAGAGTGACTTGCAGCACAAGAGGATAGGGCAAGAGAGAAGGAGAAAACTTGGAAAGCCAAAAAGACGTACAGTCTGATGAACTGGAAAAGATTAATTTTTAATATGGTTATTTGTTATGCAGTCATGCTGTAGACCCAGTAACATCATATGATAAATGACACAAATGTTTCCAACAGTAAATCATCATATTCCAACTAGGCAGCCACCAGTAGACACACATTTTCCATTGGGTCAAAAGGACCCAAAATTTTATTTGCACACAAAAATACAGTTGTGTGTTTTTTTCCCCTTGAGAAACTGTCCCATAGGTAACATTTGAACAGCCCCCATCGTGAAATCACCGCTGTATGCTCTGTGCTGCCTGCGGTTGAGTTAGTCATTTGTTGTGCCATAGGAAGGAGGTGACAGTTACTGCTTGGATACGTTTGTAGGGCATAACCTCAAAGGAACTTCCTCACACTCTATAGCAGAAAGGAATAAATGTTTGTTTTGAAAGATAAGCATGGGTAAGTAGGAAAAAATGCTCAAGGGCAAATACTTTTGAAAAAAATGCTTTATGAAAGAATGTCGGGGTTTTTTTTTTTTTTTT
>VBSM01000483.1:25995826-26116801 GCA_008086735.1 Cheirogaleus medius
CTCAAAAAAAAAACTATTTCCAAGTTACATGTGCCTCATACCGCCTATAAAATATAGAACAATTTTAACTCTGATACTATTATTTACAAACATTTCAAACTAAAAGAAAAAAATGACCAATTCTAAACCCCAAATTATTTTGCCCTTCATTTGCATAGGTTCTGTAAGAATTTGGATTTTACTACATCAGCCTATTGTTATAGTATACATTTTGGGAATTATAATTAAACTCCCAAACTTCAAGTATAGACAAAGTCTACAGAATGGAAATGGAAATAGGCCTTTTTATAAGTATTTTTCATATCTTTTTCTCATTCAGTTGGTTCTATTTTCTACTAGCTGTTTATTCTCGAGCAAGTCATTTCACCTCTCTGAGGTTCAACATGCTTTACTTTAAAACAAAGGAAAGGAAGAAGTAAGGAGCTTTTAAGGTCTCTCCCAGGTTTAGTTTTGAGTGGCTTCAACCCGTTCAGTAATACTAATTCCCAATCACCTAATACACATATTCCCGAGCCACCCTCCTTCCTTTCTCCACCATCACCACCACCACCTCTGACTTTCATAAACAGGTAGAGAAAAATACAGGGAATGAGGAAAACCAGGATATTGAAACTGTAAACATTTTTTTAGTGATACTTTAAATGTCATGACTTGACAAAATGTCATGACTGAGTGGGGGAATAGGAGAGCAGTGGAGGAAATGGTTCTAGACAATCAGGAGAAAATGGTTAGTTTCAGGAGTTTTAAAGTTCTAGAATTTGGTATTTCTGACAATAAAGTTAAGATACATAATTCACTTTTCTGAGTGGTATACAATGAACTCTGGGAAGTCATGGTGGAAGAATGAATTAATAACTTAGTTTCTGTTTGATTTTCAAAGCCTTTGATTCTCTTCTCTGCCTTCTTGCTTCCTGCCTTCTGTCCACTTCATTACTCATTAACTGTTCCAAGAGAGGCGTGGGCTGGGCTGGGGTGGGGGGAGACACTTAAATCTGCACAATTAGGAGAATGCTCAGTGTGGAAAATGTTGGTCTCCTTATCTGTTGCATGTACACAAATGTCGTCTCTGCCTTCCATGACCTGAGATGAGTTAGCCCAGTGCTGGGTCCTGAGGCTCCTCCCCTGTCCCATCTGCCCCACCCATCAGCTCCTTTCAGACACATCAGTCACCTCCAGCACTATGTGAATGACCTGGCTGGTCTCCCCCTCCTCCTCCAGTCCATCAGCACTACCCAGTGCTGCCTGGAGAATCTTTCTGAAACTCTAATCTGGTCATGTCACTCTCCTGATTACAATCTGTCAGTGGCTCCCTATCACCTACAGGATAGAACTCAAACTTTTTAACATGACATCCACACTTCTCATGACTGGCTCCACTTTTTCCCACAGGCACCTCATGCTCCAAACATAATAAATTACTTGGAATTTTCTCATCATGCCATGATCACTCCAACTAACATGCCTTTGTACTTTTCCGAAATGCTTTTCTCTCCTTTATCTACCTGATGCATTACTTCTCATCTTTCAAATCTCCTCTATGAAGCCTTCTCTGATTTGCAAAGACAGATTTGGCTGCCTCCTCCCAGAGTACTTCCATGGCCCCATAATAGCACCAATCACACTGTTAAAAAGTTATCAATTACTACTCGACGACTGGAATGCTGAACACCTAAGATGTGGTTGTTGGATGAGTGAACACCTGGTCCGCAAAGCCAAACTATTACTTTCTCTCAAGATCACTAACATTGTTGACATTAGGAACAGTATGAAAAAAACCCTACAAAAACTAAACTTCACTTCAGTTATTAATCTCAGCATCTTTCCTTACTCTGAAGCTTTTAAGAATAAATCTAGCAAGTCAACAACAAATATTTACTGAACTTCTACGCTACTGTAACAGTCACTATTCCAGATACTAGATACAAGAAGTTAAACTGATAAATTTGAGTTTTGTCTTTATTTTCTTTTATCTTCCCTAATTGAATTGTTTCTGGTACTAAAGGGCAAAACCCAAAAATGGCCAAAGGCAGATACAAAGGGGAAATTACAGGCAATTCCAAGAGCAGGTTTTACAAACCACAAAGTAACCAGTTAAACTTCACATGCTCTGCAAATAACTCTGACACCAGCAGCTTTCTTTAGAAAGATAGGCCTCTCTACATTTAGAGTAGAAAGCAGATTCTGGGTGGCCCAGAAGAATAAAATGTACTTCTGTTAGGGAATCAAATTTACTCACAGCTTCCACTGCAAACCCACAACATGCAAACTCTGTGAAGTAGACAGGACTAAGTAAGGTCTTGGACCCAATCTCTTTCCTTTCTGAAGTACCTCTGAAGTACAAAAAAGTTTAAAGAAGGGGAATGTGGAAAGCAGAAGGTCTTTTGGCTGTGTGTATTATTTTGACTGGATTGACTGGTCAATCAGTTTTCATGAAGATATTTTATTTAATAACAGATTTTGTTAACAGACCATTTGTACTATAAACAGAGCACATCCCATTTGTAATAAATTCTACTCCACTAATTCATTTCTTATTAAGATTATTCCTTATTAAGAAATCCTCCATTTTTCTATCAGATCATAATTAGTTAATCTATAATCCATTAGTTTAAAAACAAGTTAAAGTTTCTAAAAATATCCTTTCCAAACATAAACACCAGCTTCTATATTTTTTTTCTCCACCTGTATGTGCCTCTAGCATTTTAATACCTCAATTAACAACTCTTCTAACACACCGGCCTCTGTTTTCTCCTCTACTTCATCCTTAGCTCCAAATATCTCTAACTCCTGTCACCTCAGCTACCTATCGGCACAAAGGTTTCCTCAGCATTTAAAAATGGCCCATTTTCTAAGATCTTGACTTGGAAATGCTCCCCTGTCCTCTGCTGTCATCGCCTTTCCTATTGCCTTACATTAGTAAGCCTGTACCTCATCCTCATTGGAACCTTCATCCAATTCTTCTGGTCAGTCATTTTAGCAAATCCTCAGGCAACTCCACAAAAATTTCTGACCTCTTTGAAATTCACCATTTCTTACTGGCCCCAGGTAACTCTAATTCTCTGCCTTAACTGTGCTTCTAACCAGTTCTAGGGAACGTCTAGATAAAATCTGAAAAGCGTTCGGTGTCCCCCCAAAGCATTCCCTGTTCTATATGAGCTTGAGCTCTCTCACCGCTCTTCGCCTGTTCTTTTCGTGCTGACCTTGCCATCGAGATTCCCCGTAACCAGCCATTCTAGGCCTCAGTTATACCAATTTCAGTCCCTGATCCGTCTTAACTATCAACAGAACACCATTTTCCTATTTACCAAAAACAGCGCATACTTTCCTCTTCTCCCTTTCAAAATTCCATTATATCTCTTTCTTCCCTCTGTTATTTCTTTCTTTATGCTGGGAGAAGAATCTTCTTGCAAAGGTTAAAGCTCCCCTTTGCGTTTTTCTCTTCCATCTCCGCCTCCCTCTTCTAGATTGTGTTCCTTCAGCTATTCCCTCTGCCCCATCTATCCCTCTCAACTGCTCTTACCATCTTCCTAAAAAAGGCTCAAATTTCTGTTATTCTAAAAATCCTCTCAGCTGTTACCTGCCTCGTTACTTTTCTATCATCTCAAAATTTCTAGAATGAATAATAGCCTAAAGCAATTACCTTCCTGTCCTTCCTACTCACTCATTTCCTAATCCCATTCAATCTGGTTTTCACTAGTTTCACCTAAATACTGCCCACCAAATTTCACTAGGTATTCCTGCAGTGTTTGTAATTTGATTACTAATTTCCATCTTGAAAATCTTTACTTTTACATTTAAAAACATACCAGTATCTCATTGCCTATGCTTCTTTGACCACTTCATCATCTATTGGCTCTATGTATTCCCTCTCTCCCTAAATGTGGTCTGTTCCTCAAGGTTTGTTCCTAGCCTGCTTTTAATTCCATTCTTTCCCTTACGGATCTACACTATAGATCCCCTTGCAGTCCCATGTGGATGACAGGCTATCACTAACCTCTCTTAAAGGCTAGACTTTTTTTCACTATGATCTGCAGGCAACTCCACCTGCAGTTTATAGGTGTTTATCCCAATAGAACTCATAACTTTTCCCACTTTACGTACCCAAAACTAATTCTACCCATTTCTTTTAAAAGAACTACCGTTCTCCCTTTTGCCTAGGTCTAAAACCTCAATATTATTTTCAATTCTTTCCTCCATTTCCAACCCACATACAAATAACCACAAAGTCCTGTAGCTTTGCCATCTACAACACTTCTCACATTCACTCCCCTCCTTTCCATTCCTACTAACCTACAAGCTATTTCAGGACCCTTCTATCCCTGGCTTTCTTATTCTAAATTGGCTTTCTTATCTTAATCTCTGCCATTTTAATCTTCCACAATTCCCCTACACATACCTATGATCTAACTCAGAGGCTCTTGACTGGCTGGGCTTTACAATCATCTGGGTGCTTTTATTAATAAAACAAACAAAAGCCAAGGCCCACTCCCAGAGATTCTGGTTAAATTGGCCTAAAGTGGTGTCTGGGCACAGGTTTTGTTCATTGGTGGTAGTGGTGTCTTTTCCTCAGGTAATTTTAATGTACGGCTAAGGCCGAGAACCACTGCTCGCCAAACTGGAACAGAGTTTTTTCAAACACACACCTTGTTTTCTTACATCAAATTTACTCAGTTTTGTCTGGCTCCCTTCTTATGGCACTTATTTCTCTGCTGTGGACTACCATTAATCCAGCGTACTTTAACAAATTTGTTCAATTTTATAATTTATAAATGAAGCTGAAACTTTCATTCAACCCCCACTCCCCTCAGTCAACCTTTCCTTCCTTCCTTCTAGCCATTTATCACATGTACGTATGCAGCAAGTAGTTTTTCATAAAGTTTATTTTGGCAACTAGATCATGACTTTAGGCAATTAACTTTTCTGAACCTGAATTTTTCATCTCTAAAATAAAAAGACTGAATTAGATGGCCTTTTCTTTCTACACAGAAATAACAATTCTATGATTACTTCATCAAACTATGATTCTGATTATTTATTATTGCATTTTATTTAGTCCAGGTAGATTCTTAGACTACCTGGTGAATGATGCTTCCAGAATATTTCACCTAAATATCCAGTTCAAAATAGTTCTAGGTTCTCTAATAGTTTTTGCAATTAGAATCATTACCATATCTACTATGATTCTAACAGACATCTTTTCATGTTTGTTTTTTTTTTTTTTTGAGACAGGGTCTCGGTCTGTCGCCTAGGCTAGAGTGCAGTGGCATCATCATAGCTCACTGCAACCTCAAACTCCTGGGCTCAAGTGATCTTCCTGCCTCACTCACCCTCCCAAGTAGCTAGGACTACAGGTGCATGCCACAAACAACGCCCAGCTAATTTTTCTATTTTTTTTTTTTGTAGAGACAGGGTCTCGCTATGTTGCTCAGGCTGATCTTGAACTCCTGGCCTCAAGGGATCCTTCCACCTTGGCCTCCCAAAGTCCTAGGATTTACAGGCATGACCCACTGTACCCTGCCCAGACATCATCATTTTAATAATGCAAAATGGAACATTTAAAGTAGCTTTTTAATCACTGTAATCCTAATGCAGCCAGAAAAATGGTAAAAAGTACCATCACATAAATTCTTAAATCTAGATGCAGAGTTAGTTACTATTACCTTTCACAAACTGATAAAATCAATTTGTTCTCTTATCATCATATAAACCCAGAGGAAACATACAAACTCAGCTTTCAAATTAAGCTGTTAATTTTAATGTTAATGTATGAAAAACAATCATGGCAATGAAGTCATTTGCTACTTATTTGTGATAGCTAAGTGCAAATAATATATGGATAAAAACATCCCATTTCCTAAATTATGGTCAAATATATTGTGAAGGAAAGACTTTCTGGTAAAGAGAATGGAATGGTAAAGGCTAACCGCAGCTGCAGCAGAAAGGCACTGAGCTGGCTGCTGAGAAACGAAGAAAATCTGTATTAGATGAAAGAGTTCTGGCTCTACCCTAGCTATCATGAACAGTTTCTTATCTTCTCAAGCCATGCCTTTGTTTCTACATCCTCACAACGAAGACAGCTAGCTACATAAATCAGTTCCAAAGTTGCCTGATAAAATCACCCAGGATACTTTTCAAAAATACAGAATACCAGGCCCCTCCCCTAGAGATTCTGCTGATGTAGTCTTGTGTAGTCAGAGCTATGACACAGACTTCTGAATTTTTAATTTAACTAATGACCTATTTGTTTTCATACAGGGTTGAGAAACATTAAGATATACTCTGAGATCTATTTCTAGCTCTAAGATTCTACTGTATATAGAACAATGCACATAGTAGGTGTTCAATAAATAAGCAAAGTGGCTAATATTAGAAGGATCAGTAACTGTCAGATAAGTACATACACGGCTATTTTGATTGTCTGATCAGTGAAATAATGAACAAAACAGCCTTCAAACTATCACTTGGCCAAAAGAAGGATTTAAAGTTTTGTTTTCAAGATGTTTAAAAATACCAAACTCTCTTGCAGTTAAAAAGAAAATGTACAGTGGGAAGTGGGGTAGAGCTGAGGATGAGAAGTGTCTAGACACTCTTTTTCTCTGTTTCAGTATTGTAATGTTTCAAAAAGGAACTATGTTTTTTGTATAAAGAGCTATATATAAAATTTGCCATGAAATACATCACTCTATAAAAAAGGAAAGATTTAGGAAAAGGAGACATTTCAAAAATTAAATCAGTCCTCTGGAAATTAATCCTCTGAGTTTTGTCCCAATATCAATTTTAGGGTAAAAACATAATTAGTTTTTAACTCATTTCCTTTCACTTTAAAGACCACTATTTTTTGGTTTTAATTTTTATTTTTTTAGTAATACCTGGAATATTCTATGGTTCAGATTTTGAAAACCATATAATTAGTCTATATTTACAGATTTCCTTAAATCTTCACAAAAAGAAACGTCTAATTTTTCACATTTCATTTTTCTGTTAGGTTACATTTTATAAACTGTTAACAGGAAACTACTCAATTGCAGAAATCCTGTATTGGTTTTATTCACAATTGAATTATCTAAATAAAACTTCTTTGAAACGAAAAAATGTGGCAGTCAAAAAATATACTGCAAAGGAACCATTTAACAAAAACATCCATTCTGTCAAGCTGTACTAGTTGGGGAAGAAAGACAAATGTGTGAAATAAATAAATCTATTTGACATGTTATTTTTCATTCAGCGGTATTAAATAAATGTTTGTAGCATTGTAAGAAATCCCATCTAACTCTTTCAAAGTCTTAGCACTTTAAAATGATGATCAGAATTAGGTTCAAATGCCTAGGACTCACAAGCACTTATGACACATTAGGACACAATATTTTTTCTTCCTAGGTTTAAACCATCACAAAAGAGTAAGTTTTGAATCAAAGTGTTTGTTTATGCTTTGCAACCTGACAAGCCTCTGTTAGAAATCTGAACCTCTAACCTAGTGCTATTTCGAAGTACAGACCTAACATTATGGCAGAGTTCACACAGAGCACTCGGAACAGCAGACCACTATCTCAATGTTTTAATTTTAATGTATTCTGCATATAGCCAGAAGTTAAAAACTCCACAGCATACTTCATTCTCATAAAAGTTATAAATTTCTTTCAATAAAAGGTACTGCTTCTTAGCCTAGGTATTGCCTAGGTAAGACAGCTCTTATACCAACTTCTAATTCTACCAAGGGTCTGAACAATAACAGAAAAAAACCTACAGTATTTTGAGGGAGTCTCTGTTTATATACTTCTTTAAGGAGTCAAATCTCAATGAAATACTCTATAAAAAAAAATATTAAGGGACCAGTGATGACATCACATAACTTGAGTATGAGAGGAAAATACTCAAGTTCACAATTTAAAATACTAGATTATGACCTAGCCTCCAAAATACATTCATCTTTTAAAATCCTCCTGCTTTCAGAGCATAAAGAAAATGTGACATTTGATGGATCAAATGGATCAAATAACACATTGCCAACAAATAGGTTTAGTGGCTTGATGGAAAAGCATTAAAACAGATTTCTACCAATTATACCCTGTCTACATAAAACAAAGTCAAAGCCTATTTACAAAGAACAAACACACACTCCTAAACTAATAACCAAATCGTCTATGAGTAATGACCAAAACAAAAAGCTGGATTAAGAGTTTTGATAACCTAGGTTCAAATTATGTCAACATCTTATCCTCAAAGCAAATAATTATTCTCAAATGAAGATAATTATTGACATATCATTTAGTCATAGGAAGTCATAAGGAGACTCAGTGAGACTAAGTTTAAATATTCATGACCAAAAATGTTATCAGATCCAAAGACTCTAACTATGTAGTGGTTTCACCAGACTGAAAAATAAGATTTAAAATATTTACTTTTTCCAAATAAAGTTTTTGGCCCTCAGATTTCTTATTGCACAGGACATGAAAAAGTGTAATTTGGTCAGGCCACATTATAGACTTATTAAAGGCAGTGAAAAAGCATGGACAGAAATGTTTTTAAAACATCTGATACTGTGAACTATGTATTATTTTGGTGCACTCTTTTAGAATGCTTTATTAAAGTGAGAGTACCAGAGACTGCTGTCTACAGAACTAAGTTCATTAAGTCTTGCTGGTGAAGTTAATTTCTGATTAACTCAAGAGAGTTAAGATAAACATTTTTTAAAACTTACACTGTAGATATGTCCCATTTGAAGAAACTATGACATACACAAAATCTCATGCTTACAAAATAGCCAAAGTAGGGAGTGATTTAGTTAATATTACAAAAAAAATGTCATTTTTATAAAGTAATTCACTTTGGCATTTGTTGAAACAATTTGGATTATAAAATTTTGATTAATGCACTTTCCATCTAGTTCATAATTTGAGCTCACCTATGTATAAATACAGTATCTTAAGGGAAAGAAGTAAAATGGGTGTGTAGGAAGAAAAAGTCAAAGCAAATAAACAAAAATTGCAATAATAGTACAAGTTAATAAATGAAGAAATCAAGAGACAGTTTCATTAATTAATATATTTTCTGCATTATAGTTAACATATGTACTTTCGTGTCACCTTATTTTTCTGTTAAGTATTGATATTTCGTTATATTCAGACATGAGTACATTTCAACAGTCTTTTGCAATAAATATCATAAAATAATAGAGATTCGCATAATAAATATTCTTTACAATAAAAAAGTTTAACAGACTTTTGTCTTAAAAATAGTCAGAATTCAACTTTGTGATTTATACATAAAATATACAAAAAGCACCACAATTTGTGGTTAAGGCAATGAAAACACAGAAAAGATTAGAATTAGCTGTTAACTAACCAAGGGGCCAAAAGGACCATTAAGGAGCCAAGATCACTTTAGGCAGCATAGTTCTGTGACACCTATAGACTGATCAGCTATAAATATCAACTTCGGTTATCCAAGTGCCCTCAACAACAACAAAAATTTGGTGGAAGAGCGTGGGGTATGGAAGGAAGGTGTTGAGTCTTTCACAAATATGAAAGCTAAAGATGAGCAAGATACAACCAATATATCTCCAATGTGAAGATGTACATTGTAAAGCAAACCTAAAATTACATAAAAAGAAACAAACAAACAAAAAGAAACACCTGGCAAGGGTAAGATAATGCCAAAACTGAGGGAAGAGAACTTTGAGGGACAGACATGGAGAGAACAGTGGTTAAAGGAAAATTTTCTGTTATAACAAAAACAAATCCCCCATGCTACTTAAGGGTCCAAAGCTAGGAAAATAGGCCTAACTGGAAATAGATTTAATACATAGCTTATTTAAGCAATTAAACAGTTGTTTCTTTAAAAACCAACTTCCCTGCTCCCACAGTACCCAATCAAAAACAGCTCTAAATCACCATAGTCTCGGTGTGGGCATATATTCATGTATACAACTTTGGAAAGTTGCTTGCAGAACAAAAAGGCTACACAAAAGCCCACAGGCTCTCAATACCCTCTTCTCCAGTGGATGGCAGAGGCTTTTTGCCATAAGTGGGAGCTGGGTGCAGTTTCACAGTCCACTCTTACTGAAGATCATCCATGAGAGAAGAGAAAAATCCATGAGTCAACTCTTGGGAACAGGGAAAGGGAAGGTAGGAAATGGGGAAAAATTCTAAAGAAAAGAAAACCAGTATCTAATAAGATCTTTTTTAAGAGCCACAACTTAAAAGCTACAAGTTCAGGAGGTGCCATCCACCTCCAAAAATCATGATGGTTTACCCTGACCCCGGGAGGGGCAGCTCTCCAGCTTACAATAGACAGTGTTGGAGTTCTTACATCTGCACCCTGGGCGATGGATCCAGTCATAACAGCCCCTGCACAGCTTCAGGCATCCCTTAGCAGGAGGATAACAGAGTAAGCAAGGTAAAAATAAAGACATGGCTCCCATACACAGGTATCTAGAGCAGCAGTGGGACTGTGAACAGGAGCAAGGATTATCCGAGTAAGAATCCCCTTCGTCGTCATTGGAGCAGTGGTAGAAGATGCCCTTGACTAAGCACATGCAGGTTCCATATTCCACCATGCTCTCAGCAGAGCAAAGGCACTGCCGGTTACAGGCCAAACAGGATGGCAGAGTCCTGGGAGCTGTGCATTCTCCACACTTGCACTTCCCACACTGTTCGCAAATGAACTTGTGCTGTGTCAGGTCCTCTTTCAAGGAACCCTTCAAGTCATCCACAATCAGTTGCTTGGGCTGAGTCCGGATTGCCCTTTCAGACCTATGACCAGGGACTGGTCTGGTTGGTGGTGACCTTAATAACAGTCCCTGCTCAGAAGAGGCACTGCTGTTGCTCCCAGAACTGGCTGCACTTCCAGTGCTGGTTGATCTGCTCAAAATGGGGCCCCTGGCATTATTTGGGAGTCCTGAATGTCCCAGGTGGCTTGTAGGTCTATGCTCATAGTTATTATTCACATTAATTGGTATGATTTCATGAGTCCTTTCGTGCTTTTCTTGTCTTGGTGCTGTCCGAGGAGCAGGTCTTTTCACCACTGAAGGCCCTTCTGTGTATTCATTGCTGCCTCTGATGGCCTTGATCTGGTCTAAGGACAAAATAGCAGCAGGCTGAACCTCTCTCTCATAGTCTAATCTCTGACGGCTATCCAAAGAAGGCTGCTGGATCACAACTAACGAACTGCCACTGCCATGTTGATTTTGGGGATCCATGTGTAGTGATCACGGATTCTGGCAATCAGTGGAAACCTGGCATGCATCTGAAATCCTAAAAGGAAATCAAAGATGAAAAAACAGAGAGAGAAAAAATAAATGACAGGAGGCATTTTTTGACGGGAAAAATCCTGTCAAGTCACAAATTGCCTAAACCACCTAGTAATGATCTCCTTCACCAGCGGATTATAATGATGCTGGGGTCCTGGCCACAGTCCAATTCTACAAGAGGCTGGGGACCACATCACAGAAGAAGAATGTAAGCAAGAGACCCCATGCCATAAAAACTGGAAGTTCTTCCAACGTTTGAGAAGCAGAATCAAGAGGAAGTAATGCCTTCCTGTTTGTGAATTTAACAAATAATTAAAATGGAGTACGCCTTGGTAGGGAATATTGAGTACAAGCAGTGGAATAGCTCTCATGTAAAGAAAGCTCAGCATAAGTTCATCAGTGGTTTCCATAAAGGAAAATGTCTACTTTTTAAAAAATTGAAAATGGCTTTGTTGGCTGCTTTTTCCTGTTTGTGTGCTATTACAAGCATTAGATTAATAATGAAAAATTAATCAAAGAATTTTTAAAAAATTGAGATTTCACATTAAAATGAAATCTCAAAATAAGAGGTAATTTTCAACAGCAATGAGGATTTTAAAGCAGCTCATTATTTATCTGAGATGCAAAAATGAATGTATGAGGAACACAACTGTTCTTGGTGTTTCATAGCCACTAAAACACACACACAAGACTCAATGTATAGTTCTGTGAACATTGTAACAGAGAATTCACATTTGAAATCATGAAATGATTTTTTAAAAGCTTACATAAGAGCTCGCTCACATAACAAGATAACTTTTATGCACAAATAAGCATTAGGCCTTTAAAGCAGCATGGGGAAATCCTGGCGGTTTTAATTACCTGTATTTCCTCTAATTTAAAATGTGTATTTAATGACAGACCTTCATTTTCAAAAGCTTTTCCAACTCTGAATCAATGTGCTTCTTGTAATAAAACAAGTACACTAATATCCTGATAAAAATAGACATTTGTGTTTCCATACTAATAGTAAATTATTTCTAATTTATAACATATTCTTCATAAAACAAACTATCAAACATAAAAAAGTTGCCATTTTCATTCAATGGTAAACTAGAACATTTTTCACACAAATTCCTTCTAAAGTCTATAGGTTCGATCCAATTCAAGAATGAAAAGACAAAAATGCCCATTCTCCACTACCACGCTGAGCCAAAACCACAGGTTAAAGGAATAAAACAGAATGAAGTCCATTTCCTGCATTAACTAATGTCCCTAGAATATGCCTTACATATTAACTTTTTGAAGTCCTTATTTTCACAACTCAGCTCTCCCAAGTTTCCACTTAACTCTACCTGCTCTGCACACGAGGAGAAACACACTGATAACCTGAAGGGTTGAGTCCTGGAGTCCCTAAGGGCTGTTAAAAACATCTAATCGTTACTCCTGCACGGTATCATTGCTCCTCTCAAAGAACTTTTTAACCCAGTGCTTTGAAAGCAAAGGCTATCTCAAAGTGCTGTCAGATTCCACACGAAAGGCAAAACCCTGGAGGAGGATTTGAACAGTGTAACCCAAAACTCCAGGCGCAATTTAGATTTGCATTCTAAATGATAGTTGTAATGAAGTTCAGGCAGGCTGGTAAAT
This sequence comes from Cheirogaleus medius, assembly GCA_008086735.1. Lineage (NCBI taxonomy): Eukaryota > Metazoa > Chordata > Mammalia > Primates > Cheirogaleidae > Cheirogaleus > Cheirogaleus medius. Next base: position 26,008,701 of record VBSM01000483.1, read on the forward strand.
TAAGCTGCCGGATCAAAATTAAAAGCACAGAAAATTCGCCACCTCTGATCCGAAGAAAAGCCCATTTTCAAGCAGTGACAGTCCTCGATCGATCCCCAAAACTCGCTCACACGCTCTCCGCAAACTGTTTTCCCCAAGAAAACAAGAATCGAAGTCGAGTACCTTTTCGGACAATCCCATCACAAGGATCCCCGTGGATTTCCAACACGCTTTTTGCGCAGCCCACCAAGGTTTCTGACAAATCAGGAAGAGCCTTCAGAGCTAACGCGGGCGCCCAAAGCAAGCCCACTGGCTGGCTGACCATAAGCAAGTGTCTGTCTGTACTTCCCAGCAAGAGCTCGAGTCACCGAGGGCCGGGGAGAAATAAACCCGGGGCGGCAGGGAAGCGCCGCCACATTGCCAGCTACGACCGTGGAGCTGCGCCCTCTGCAATCCGCACAGAGAGGAGCGGTGAATAAATAGTTGACGGAGAGGAAGGAAAAGGAAAAAGTTATGAATGAAAACAAGTTTTCTCTCTCTCCCTCTCTCCGGCAGGAGGAGGGGAGGAGGCTGAGGTTACCATTACCTCAGGAGGGCGGACTTCCCCACTTTTAAAGTGGCAGTGCCCTCTCCCCTCCCTCGCCTGTGCACTGTCCTCAGAACAAAGTTGAAGCTGGCGCTGGCGCAGACGAATTCTGTCGCCGGGGCGACCAGCGAATGCCGGGGGTTTGCCTCCCCACTCACGCGCGCGCGCGCACTCGGGCTCCCCCGTCCCCCAGCTGAGGGCCGACTCCTCTGCAGGAAGCCCCCCGGCGGCACAGGCCAAGAAGCGCCTCGGAGCCCCCCTCCCGGGGTACACCCCCAAAGGCTTGAATTCATCTTTCGCTTGGAGGGTTCCTCCGAAAGGACAACCAGGGCCACCGCTCCAAGCAACTGGGGACCGTGAGGCCGTGGCCCACCCCGCCACGCAGCCCCGAGCACCGCCGGAGCCGCGACCCCCCGCAGGCTGGGGGCGGCGGGAGGGGCCGCGCGGCGCAGGCGGTGTCGCCCCCGCTTCTCCCCGCCCCTCCCGGAGCCGGGCCGGGGCCGCCGCTGCGCTGCGCGGAGCCCGCACCTGCCGCTCCGAGCAAGTCCCGCCCGCGCAGCTCCCGCCCCCGGGGGCCGACGCGCACTCACCTAGGCCGAAGCGGTGGCGGGAGGCCAAGCCGTTAGACCCGGCCCAGGTCCGCGGCGGGCGGCGGCGTGCACTCGCCGCATCAACCGCGGCGGGGAGGACTAGGAGGCATCGCGGGAGCTGCGGCGAGTCGGCCCGCGGCCTCCCCCGCCCCCGCCCCCGCCGCCGCCGCCGCCGCCGCCGCCGCCGCCGCCGGGCAGGAGCGCTCCCCGCGGCCCCCTTCCGGCTGCGGAGGGCAATTCTCCCGCGACTCCGCGCTGCCCGACGAAGACCTCTCACAGCTCGCGTTCGCCGGGCGGCTCAGGAACATCCACCTCTGGGGCTTTTCTCTGGCAGCCCCCTTCCAAGAACCAGTTTTGAAAAAGAATCCTCTCGGGAGGGCTCGTGGCGTCTCTCAGAGAAATGAGCAGGGGCTCGGCGGAGAGAAGCGAGGGTGACGGGCCAGCTGACTGGCACGGTGTGCTCTGAAGAGCGTCCTTCTCCAGATCACTCACTCCTCGCAGGGAAGGAAGGAAGGGGTGGCGGCCTCCAGACGAATGAAAATCCACGTCACGGGCGTTCGAGACTGCGCGGCGCCCGGGACGGGGTTCGAACCGGCGTCGTCGGGCGGGTCAGGGAGCGGCGCAGGCCCCGGTGGGACCCCGGAGCACGCGCTTGCGAGGCCGAGGCCGTCGCTGCCGGGTCGGGGGGTAGTGGAGATTTTTGTTTATTATCAGCTTTGGTGGGGGGGTTATGAAGGGAGCGAGGTTTCGGGGTCCTTCTCAGGGCGGGCGTCGTCCCTTGTCCCCTGCGCAGGCTGAGGCAGTTTCCCGATCCCGCACGCTGGGCAGGTGGGGGCACAACGTCCCCGGGAACTCCGGTCCTGGCAGGTCAGCCTCTCCCGGGCAGCGCTCACTCCCAGTCCTCCGACCTTGCGGCTCCAGGGCCGGAATCCCTGCACCAGATGATTAGAGACAGAAACGCATGAATTTCCCTTTCTTCCCTGGCACTTGGACCCGCAGCGCGCCCCGCCACCCGGGCAAAGCGTGGAGCGGGGCGGGCCGCTTGCCAGCTCGCCCGCAGCCCGCTGCCATGTGCTCCCTGTTGCTGCTCCCAGTGATTGACAGGCCGGAGCACAGGCGGCGTGTCAGCATTGAACCAAAGTAACATGCGGTCCTGCACGTTTTTGCCCAAGTGTTGGTGCCTTTCGAGTGCCTAGGATTTTAAACAACGTACAAGCAACGCCTCTGCGCACTGGAAATCAATACACAGAGACGGGAAATTCAGGTTTTAAACCATTGCTTCGCTCGGGATTCGGTCGCCAACAATGCCTAAACAAACACGCATTTGGTCCACACACCGAGTGCCAGCCCCTCTTCAGCATAAACGGCCCTATGTTTCACACATTCGATCGTTTCAGGCTTTAAACTTGTTACTGTTAAGAAAAAAAGGTGAAAGGGACCCTGCTTTTTCTTTTAGCGATAGCATTTACTTTAAGAGCATTAGTTTTAGCAGTGGGAATGCTACTGGTGTTTTGAAATGCAACCAGTAATCTTAGCTCTAAAGCGAGTTCAAAGAAATGTTCAGTTCCTAGCAAAAGCCAACATTTCTCACCTTATCTTTCCCAAAATGTCTACGGAATGAAAGGAAGGAAACGGTTCTTACCTAATGCAAAGATTGGAAATTGCTTTTCAGGCACATTTACAGCGACTGTAGCTGTTCCTTATCCAGTGCAGGGAGCTCTGTCTGCTGCTATCACTCTGCAAACCACTCCGTGCTTTACAGAGGGATCCCACTCCGGCTCCGCAGAATTTCAGCTAGTCGCCTCTACCTCCACCTCCACTCCAGGACACGCCTCCAGTGATATCATGTGTCAATCACGCGGGCTGCCAGAAAACCTGGAACAGGATTTCCTCAACTGTCGTTTCCTCTTTCGTTTATATGTTGCCTTATAGACTCGTGTAATAAACATCCTTTAAATCTTCGGGATTGCCTCTAAAAATTCTGTAAATGCAGTTTATCATAAAGGAAAACATTCGAATTTAGTTATGAGTTTTTAGTTATTGATCTGAATTAAAAGGATTAGTGGACTCCACCCTTAAAGCTGACTTGGAAAAGAATTGTGAAGAATAAAAGAAGATGAAACAAATTGTATGCCAATCCATCACTTCTGATCAACTAGAAGGAAAATGTATATTGATATAAAAAAGAATTACATAACGTTACAGTTCCTATTTAATACAGAGTTCAGAATATGTGAAGTCTGCAAGTTCAAAAGGTGGCACTCCTTACTACAAGGATGTGTCATAAAGGTGAAATTTCCTGCTGTAGGTTTTTAAATAATTGGTATATCTTGGCCTGTAATATAATTTCCCAAAAATCAATCACATGAAAAAATCCAAAATTTCTTCAATTTTATAATAAATTTGTATAATTCTGCAAAAAACCCTAACCTGTTTATTATTAAAAATCAGCTAAAAGGCAATTAAAATAGAAAAAATTTACTAAGAAGTTTTATAATTTTTAATAACATGTTATGTGTTACTGAAAAAAACACTTTAATAACTAGAAAACTTGGTTTTTGCTATCTTACAAACTATGGGATTTTAGGCATTTATCATCAAAATCATGTAGTTCATGCTACAGTGAGGATAACTATATGTAAAATTTAAAGTTCTATAGACACTTTTAAAAGATACCTAAAAACTGAAAACTTTTTACTAACTATAGTTTATAGTTAGTAAAAAGAAAATATTTTTCCAAGTACTACATATCAGAAGTAGCTTAAAGTCTTTGGCAAAACAAACAAAAACAAAATTCTAAAATTTAAATCATATATGAGTAGGGAAATTTTCAGGTCAAAGTAATTTTTTAAAATCTCCTTTACAATAGCAAATGATTCTGTTGAAACTTCACATATATATATATATATACACACACATATACATATATACACATATACATTAGACTTTCAGATATCTGAGCACTTTCACAACTTAAAGTTGTGTTTGAAATTGCCTCTAAGGAACCTACAGCATAATTAAGAACAACAACAAAAATCACTAGAAAATAATACAGAACGAGAATGAAGCCAAGAAACTACATATGCACCCTTAATATTATAAATTATGTTAAAATAGGCTATTTAAAAGCATAAAATTGATTTTATTATATATTCTTTCTATTTTTTTATAGATCTCATGAGATTTTGTGACAACTGAAGTTTTACCCATGATGGATAGGTTTCTTGCGACTATCTTTGGAATAGTCAAATCAAAAATAGAATATCCCATCAGAGTATCTTACTTCATTCTTAAAAATTATCTTCTTAGCTTTTATCACAATTTTGGGATGAGAGGTCAGTTCACCAATATGATAAAACCAGGAGAGGGAGCACTGAACATTCCACTTTCATAAATCCTACAAAACTATATTTGAAAAATTTCTGTTACAAATACACTTCAAACTATTTCAACCAGAGATGTATTAAAACAATTTTTCATGAGATTAAATATTTAAAATTATTATAATAAATAAAACTATGAGATTTTATCTAAAACACCAGCATCATGGGTCATGTGCTATTAAGAAATCAAATATGTTGTGCAAAGTTGATCAATTACCCTTTACATCATTTAACACTAAAATGAACTCATGTTTTTCTCTAAATATTACATTACAAATAAATATAAATATAGCCTTGTCACCTTGGAACTAGAAGACATGTAATGAAATCTACCTTTCCTTTTGATTGCCCACAACTATAAGACTTTGTAGAAATGCTAAATTTTTAGCTTAAAATATACATTATTCTTGATTTAGTAAGTTTAATTACAGTGTACCTTGGCTAGAAATGGACAACTGGAGTATGGAATTTTCTAAAAAGGAAAAACAATATAAAATATCAATGAAAAATCTTATAACAATTTTTAATTTACTATATTAAGATATGTCTAAATAAAGTGATGAAAGTGACTTGTTCTTCATTTTCATGTAAAGACAAGATTAGTCATCTTTTCTGCTGATTTGATTTTTAAAAAAGAATAAAGTGAATTGAAAAAATCTGGTAACTCCTCACAACTGCTAGTGATTAAAAAAAATTCAAAAGCAGAGTACTAAGAGTTTTAACTTATTCATTTATCTACCTTATATGCCAAAATAAAAACAGAAGAATCATAATGTGTTCCAAGCTTTTGAAAAATAATACCTTATTAATTCTCCCAATGTTTCTGTGAAGTCATGTTAATAAATGTATTATAGTCTTTTACCGTGTTGAGAAACAAACGCACAAACTGAATAATCATGGAAGTTGATGAGTTAGCCTGTAAGAATCTAATAAATCAATGAGGACCAGTAATGGAAACTAAGTTCTCTTTACTTTCCTTTTAGGGCAATAGTCACTATATTACTATACTTCCCAAGAAAAGTTGGCAAGGATAGGCCATTTTATTTTCAGTTTCCTTTTGTAAACAATCTTTGTAGTTGACAGAAATAGACCAACCTATTCTGTAAATTTTCCATAAACATTCTCTTCATTTTCATAAGCATAATTCTCATCCTTCTGCCCTATTTAAAGTACTAATGTTCTGTATTGGTTTCAAATTCTGGAAGTGGGCAAATGAAGCAATACATTAAGTTACACTGAATGATTTGTAGAGTGTCTGTCAGCTCTATAATTCTACGACTAATTATATGTGTACTTTGTCACAAGTGGTTCTGTTTTTCTGCAAGTTGTAAGGAAAGAAAGAAATGCACATGGAAGGGTTCTAAATTGGTGCCCTTCATTTCTTAAGTAGCATATTCCTTAACAAACAATAAAAGTGAGAAGAGTTCAAACTGCATCACTACTATATATCAAAGATTGTATTAATTAAACCCACATGGTAAGGTTGTTTAGGGAAACATCTTTGCCCGAGTACAAAACAGTCCTCATTTCTTATCTAGCCAATTGCAAAATAAATCCTGCCTTCTTTCCTCTTCCAGTGATGTTAAATGTTCCCCTCTGAGCCTTGACTTATTCTTCACGTTCATGAGAAAACAAGATTAGCCATCTCTTCTGCCGATTTGATTTTTGAAAAAAAGGAGTGGAATGGCCCTTATCATGATCACCTGGTGTGATCTTTGATTCTGATCAGCAACAGTTGTTAATCTCTCATTCCCATAATTACCTAATGCTGTCTTCATCTTTGGAGACAAGCACATAAGAACCTAAGTTAATTTAAGACTGTAACTGCCCCCCAAAGATACAACAGTAAGAAAATAAAATCATGTTTTCACTAAAACAAAAACAAAAAAACTTAAAACATCACCTGGGGCTTGCCTGATTTAATCTTTATTTCCTATTGAAATAACCTATGCCAACGGCTACAGTTTATCCTTTGTGAAAAAAGAAAATGTAGGCTATTTATTTAATGAAACAACTATAGCCATGCTCTTCTTTAAGAATGTCTAATATTTTTAAAAAACATATAAAACTTTCCAAAAGAGGTTTTTTTCTAAAAAATTATACCTAGAAATTTCCTTAATTTGTAATTTTTGAAGCATTTTAAATAACTCCATTTATATAAAGCTGTTAAGTAGTCTATAATAGAATAGACTAAGTAGTCTATAATAGTATAGAGGATGCATGTATTGAAGATCTGAATTTTGATTATATCATCTTTCTGTATCATGATCTATAACTTTAGCTAATATGCCAAATTAACTCATAATTCCCCTATGTCCAGGGTTATAAGTAGGAAAATGTATAGTGTTGTGAAAAGAGCACCAGATGTAGGATCCGATGATATTAAGTCCCACCTTTGCCACTTTCTAGCTAGGTGAACCTCACTTAATTTCTCTGAGCCTGCTTTCTTATCAGTAACCTGAAGTTAATAACAATACTTTGCCCTCCCAAATCCTAGTGCTACTGAAGGACTCAATGTATATGCAAGTGCTTTGTAAGCTTTAAAGTTTTATATAAATTATTAGCTATTGCCTCAAACACACTGTATGATGAAGAAATGTTTAAGGTCTCTTCTTCTCAGGTGTATCACCCCAAATAATGATTTTATTTGTGTTATACTATTTCAAGTTAATTTGGTTTTACTTTTATTCTTCTAAGGCTGAGAGCTTCCAGATTTAAATCATTGTATTGCCAAATGTGTGTGCGTGTGGGTGTGTACGTGTATGTGTGGTGGGGGGAGGGATTTTGGAGCAGTTATCTGATAATAATTTCAGATTAAGACACATAATGAGCCCTGATCACCTGATCATCTATCTGGAATTTTTCATTGTTAACATTTTACACTTTATAAAGATCATTATAAATATCAAAAATACCTTGTATAAAATTTGTAAACTGTGAATAAGAGTAAAAAAAATGAATACATATTTTAAAAAGTGATTGAATAACATTTTAAAAAGTTAAACTAAATAGAAAAGTAAAAAACAAATGATCCTTCTACATATTTTCAGAAAGCATATTTACTGCTGCCTCTTTTTATAATCTCTTCGAATGTGAACTTTGATCCTCCATAAATATGGCAGGTTTAGTAGTAGATACAGTTTCCATCAATTACCAAAGTATTATATGAATCTTAATATTCTGTATTAATTTTTAAAATCAATAGCAGAGATATTTCATACAGCCAATGTATTTCAACTAACAAAAAACTTGTGAAGCGCCATCTATTGTTAAAAATAAGTCATTTCAAATTTCAATCAAAAATGAAAAATGTGCTTGATCCTAGGAATTGGATATTCACAAATGATCAATGTTTTACATTCTTTTCTTTGTATTCTACAATCCTTGCTATATAATTTAGGATGTCAGTTTTTAATAAAATTGCAAAATATGCATTATATACATTGGTGGCTTTTTGAGAAAACTAAAGACATAAAAACACTATCCACAGGAAGATACAACATTGATAGAGAAGACAATAAAGTAGTTATGTTGACTCTTAACTAACACATGAGAACTAATATATACAAAAAAGGTGTTTTCCCACTCAAAGTAGTTACTTATTCTAATAATGCTACAATTGTACAAATCTTTCTTTATATTTATATTGTGTAATTTTATATATATTATATAATTGTAAACATATATATTTACAATACAAATCCTTGGATTGTAAATATCATCTGGGCCTAATCACATTCTTTTGAATAATCTCAATATTGTATATGAGATATTGTATATATTATTAATAATATCAATATTGGAAAAATCTCTCCCTTTTGAAAATGGATTTGGATTTTGCTAACCCATAGTTCAATAGGAGCCATGTATATTGAGTAGGATGAGTGCTCAGGCTCAGTTAAAGTCTGGGAAGAAACGATGTCAATATAAAAATAATGAAAATGATTGTTTTTGGTTACTGATAAATTGACCGAAAATCTTTCCAAAACAAGAGTTTTAAAAATACATTTAGCAATGACAGTATCATTGAAGTAAATATATAGCTTCGTAAAGTTGTACTTTAAAGGACACAATTTAAATCAGGATACATCAGTAATAGTGTACATTTTGTTTAAGAATCTGTTTTCACCTTTGAATTTACATTTTTACATTTGTGAAGTAAGATGACCAGCCACCTAGAGGAAGAAACAAAATAAAAAGGACAGCGAGGGACAGGGGAAAACTTAGGCAGTTGAGAATTACAGGAAAGCTTCTATTTTTGTTTGTTTCCTTTACTGGCCATATTACTTCTGCAAATCTTTTTCCCTCCTGAATCCCAAAAGGGCACTTTTGAAGTAAATATACTTCAAATTCAAACCTAACTCAAAATATTTTATTCATTCTTTATGGCTGGGAGTGGTGTCTCACGCCTGTAATCCTAGCATTCTGGGAGGCCGAGGCGGGAGGATTGCTTGAGCTCAGGAGTTCGAGACCAGCCTGAGCAAGAGCGAGACCCCATCTCTACTAAAGATAGAAAAAATTAGCCGGGCATGGTGGTGCGTGCCTGTAGTCCCAGCTACCCGGGAGGCTGAGGCAGGAGGATTGCTTGAGCCCAGGAGTTTGAGGATGCTGTGAGCTAGGCTGATGCCACAGCACTCTAGCCCGGGCAAGAGAGTGAGACTCTGTCTCAAAAAAAAAAAAAAAATTATTCATTCTTTCAATAATTCATCCTTTTGTTTAATAAATATTTACAAAACACCTACATTGTGCTAAGCAGTATGAACACATCATGAATAAGACAGATGAAGCTCCGTCCTCATTCCTTCCTAGAGCTCACATAGAGGAGGAAGAGATAGGAAATAAGTTAATAGTTTGTGACAATAGCAGATAAAGCTAAGTATAATAAAGAAAAAAAATAAGCTTGGTTAGGGGTTGAGAGGTGATGGCTACTAGCCACAGTGGTCAAGAAGGGTGCCTGGAGGAAGTAAGATCTGAGCAGAGCATGATGAGGTGGGAGAGTGGGCCACACAAATGTCTGGGGACGAGTCATGCGGCAGAAGAAATGGCCAGTGCAAAGAAGCCCTGGGGAGATATCACTGGGAGATAGTGAGGGGGAAAATGGCAAAGAGGAGGTCAGAAAGGAAGGCTTGACCTATGCCATTTAGAGCCTCATAGCCCATAATAAAGACTCTAGGTTTTGTTCTAAAGTCATAGGAGGTTTTGCAGCTGCTAGTTACTTGTTTAAAATGTTAAAAGATCTGCTGTAAAAGATCTGCTATGTTAAATGTTAAAAGGCTGCCGTTGGCTCATAATCCTAGCACTCCGGGAGGCTGAGGCAGGAGGATTGCTTAAGGAGAGGAGTTTGAGACCAGCCTAAGCAAGAGCAAGACCCCGTCTCTACAAAAAAAATACAAAAAATAGCTGAACATGGTGGTGCACACCTAAAGTTGCCGCTACTCGGGAGGCTGAGGCAGGAGGATCACTTGAGCCCAGGAGTTTGAAGCTGCAGTGAGCTATGATGATGCCACTGCACTCTAGCCTGGGTGACAAACCAAGACCCTGTATCATTAAAAAGAGAGAGAGAGAGAGAATTAACAGTGAAGGGAAATAATTATTTATGCTAACACATAATATAAATTATATATTGCTATAAAATATATAATGTATTAATTATTATAGCAAGAAGAACTTGAACCTTATTCTAGAATAAATAGGATTCATAGAAGAAGAAAAGAAAAAGATAGCCCACCATTGGGACATGGCAAAAGGAAACACCAAAAGGTGCAAATAGGTGATAGGCACATCATAATCATGGTTGGTTCACAAGACTGGCATGAGTGGAAAGGAAGGTTTCTTTTATAAAATCGTAATTGTCAAAATTGGATAAGTAAGCAAGGGACAAATTACAGAGGGACCTTAATGCCACAGTGAGGATTTGGGCTTGATCCCAAGGACAATGACATTTTAGTTCAAAGGAGTTACCTTATGAAAGGGTCTCTTCCCAGAAGATTCATCTGACCATGCAGATTGCAGCAAGAAGAGGCTGGTGTCAGAGAGCTGGCTTAGACGTGAGCATGGCAATCCAAGTGGGCGGCAGGGAGAACTTGGAGCAGGGTGATGTTGGCAGTGGAAAAGGAGGGAAAGGGCCAGAACTAACGTAACTGTGAACATCCATTGCATGCCGCTTTATTACATGACGTAATGGCAATAGATGGAAGTCTTGCCCCAAGGCTTTCATAAAATCTTAAAGAATGGTGAAATTACCTAATCTGGTTGATCATCCTAAGGACGCTTACTTTGGGAAGAAACCAGTCACGTATGTTTGGTGTTTCCTTTTATATGTTCAAGGAGGCTTGAACATATAAAATTCACAGAATTTTCTCAATGATGGGGACCTTCAGAGTCAAAGTGGGAACTGTATTCATCAGAAAAGTTAGAGAGGCATTGCTCATCTCTTCCATTCTCTTCTGTTCAGTTGTGAAAGAAAGAGGAATAAGAAAACATTTTCAGGGGGAAATGTTTTCATGAGGGTTCACTAATATTTATAGCTACATCTGGCCAATTCAAGCAATAGAATATTGATTATATTATGCTGCTATATCACATAGATATTAACTAGTATTTATGCTCCACTATGATTAATGAAAAAGTCCCCAAGTCAGGAGAATGTATAAACACTAAAAAACCTTAATCCGTGAAAGATCTTAAATATTACATTTACAAAATTGAGATCAAATATTTATAATGGCAAATGGGTTAGGATGCTATTGTGATTTCTTTTTAATTTAAAAACTTTGCAATTCATTGTCCAACTATGTGTGGTGAGTGAGTCATGGGCCTTGCTTTCTTGCAAGGTCATTTTGGTTCATAGATCCATTCAGCAAATACGTGCTGCTGGTACTATGCGTGGGACTGTGCCAAGTGCTCGGAATACAAAGATGAAAACAAGTCCCTGAGCAAACTCTAGGCAGTCACATTCTCTACCACGTGACTCTACCCCACAGCTGATTGGACTAGGTTGGGCTCAAGACCTAAAGGCAGCCCATCCATAGTGTAGGCCATGCCTAAAGATGTCTTGGTTTAAAAAAAAACCAAAAACTGTGTTAGGAAAAAGAATGAGCTGGTCCAGTCTGGAAATTATGCAGAGAATAAGGCAGTTATTTGATGAAATAGAACCTTCAAAGTCATGAAGAGAAAGGCAATCAGAGACCATGAGTAAGTAAAAGTTATTTGTAAAGAAAAATTATTAGGCAGTAATAACCACAATACCACATTTCATCCAATCTAAGATGTCAGTTGTGTGATGTGCTTTTATTTTATGCTCTACTATAAAATTTTTAAAAATGCTGCCAATTAATCCATCCATGACACAATACTTCCTTCTCAGTTACAGTATTGTTTTTTACTTGTTGAAATGGCTTTTTAATGCTGATTTATACATAGGTTGTACCATATATCATTCTTATGCACACCTGAATAACAAAATATAAGCAAAATAAATTTATTAGGATTCCTAAAACTTCTTAACATTCAGAGTCTGATTCTTCTGAATCACTTTTTGGCTGTCATCAAGGCTTCTGTTTTTCTACCCAGCCATCGAGAACATTGAGCAGCAGTTCTTAAAAGATGTAGCAGTTCTTAAAAGAGTGCTGTACCATAGCTTTCTGGATTTCTTCCAAAATTTATTCTGTGTTTTGATACTGGAATGTTCTTGATCTTATCAGAAAGTGTCAATAGAAGGTTTTCAGAAAACAGCCAGGACTCATATTCCTGCCTCACATGGTCCTTAAATAGTTTCCTAAGTCAAACATGGAGAGGCTGCAGTTGTTCGGTCATGCAGCCAGGAATAACAACCAAGTTTGCACATGGGCAGGCAACAACAGCTACCTCACAATGTGACTCCTGTCTGCCAGAGAGCAATTGTATTAATAAAACGCAACCTGATTTCAGAGGTATTAAAATGTGGATGAGGCCGGGCACTGTGGCTCATGTCTGTAATTCTAGTACTTTGGGAGGTCTAGGGGGAGGATCATTTGAAACCAGGAGTTTGAGACCAGCCTGGGCAACATAGCAAGACCCCATCTCTACCAAAAAATAAAAATATCAGCCAGGTGTGGTAGCATATGCCTGCAGTGCCAACTACTCAGGTGGCTGAGGCAAGAGGATCACTTCAGCCCAGAAATTCAAGGTTACATTGAGCTATGATTGCACCACTGCACTCCAGCCTGGATGACAAAGCATGACCCTTCTCAAAAAAAAAAAAAAAAATGTGGCTGAAAATGTGCATTTGGAATTGATCAAATACAGTAGCTAACATTTTATCTTTTAATAATCTTATGCTTTTCCTGTCTCACCTTTGTACAAGATGACACACAGAGGTTTAGTAACTTGGTCAGATTATATAGCTAGCAAGTGGGAGAACAAGGATTTGAACCCAGATATATAGAGTAGAGGGTGAGGAAATTTGGTGGAAAGAAGAGAAGCAGACAGAAAAGCATGGCTGAATTGCTATGATAATAACAGCAGATTCCCCTGAAGATCCACCAACAGCCTATTTCGGAGTCTGTAAAGCTCTCGGACTCCTCAGGTGGCACACCATGGTTTCTTTTTCTGGATTCCCATGAAATTCCTCTCTTTTAATCATCTTAGGTGGCCTAACTCATTCTCTGCTCCTTACAACCAATAAGCCTGATAAATATAAACGTCAAAGTGCGTCTGGGAAAACTGGGGATGTTGCACAAAGCAGGGCGCACTGAGCTTAGGTGTGTTGGCTGCAGACCAACAAACCTCCCCTGCTAGAGGGAGGACAGCCTAGAAGAGCTAAGTGTGTGCACAGAGGGCAGAGTACTCATGGCGTATGAGGAATTAGAAATTGTGGAATCAGAAAGTAAGGTGGTAGAAGAGATAAAGGCAAGGCTGGCTAGGAAAGCAGGGGTCAGATCACGCAGGGACTCTACGCCACAGAAGGAATTTCTACGCTATTCTCTAGAAGACTGGTTTTCAAACTTGTTTTAGCAGTGACCTATTTTTTTCCCAAAAATATGCTACCTAAAAACCTAGAATATAAAAGTGAGAAGATGGAACTATATTGAAGGAAGCAAGGACAGGGCAGTGGGGGTAACTTCACCCAGCCAAGCTTTAAAATGATTTCTGGAGCTAAAAATGCATGGCCCAGCAGTCGCGGGAGAAAGACCACCTTGGCAGCGGTAAAGAGGGTGGAGGGGCAGGTGGATCACTGCTCTCAGTCACTAGGAAGCCACTGCCATCATCCAAGGGAGAAAACTGAGACATAAGGAATGCTGTGTCCTAGTCATGGTTAGGTGGCAAAGTAAGTTTAAATGAAGGGGGATTCTTATAAATATACAACAGACAACCTCATAAATATCCGAGTATAGAGAACTTAGTACGACTAGTTATACACAAAGTGGAACTGGAAAGACACAGAGTGGTGGTAGGTATTTTTTTTCTTTGCACATTTTCTGATGTGTTTACATAATGAGATGACAATAGATATTTGAAACATTATTTTTAAAAATGCTTGATAACCCACAATAAGAATATGCCATGATTTACTTAAATATTCCAGTCCCAAATTTTAAGAAGAAAAAGCACAAATTCCCATGATACTAGGTCTCACCTCCGATATCAAGATTTCATAGGACTGATTTTCACTGTCTTGCTGAGGCGGGGAGGCCCTAGCCCCACTCGCTAGGACACGTGTAGTGGAAACAATAATGTCTTTGGGGACAGCAAATTTCTCACAATAAAGACCAGGCACTGGGGGCTCTGGCTCCTCTGATTCTTCGTGTATAGCTCTTTCTTCTACCTTGCACATCACGGGAGACCTCCAGGGAATTTCATGTGCAATCTACTTATGGGGCAGTTCGTAGGTACAACCCACACCGCTGAAGATAACTTATTCCTGTTCAGGGCTCACTGTGCACAGGTGCATGTTAGTGGCTGAAATATTGTGTTTAAGGCCCCAGATTTACCTGTGAATTCAATGCTATTTCTGTGGGACCTAATACTGGAAATAATCACGAGGTTTCAATCAAGATAGATGAAGGTAAAAATAAAGGAGCTTCCCCTTATTAAGCCCCTCTCAACCACACACACAAAGTTTAAGTGTAAAAATAGGACTGTATTGATAACCGGATACAGGAAATTATGAGCTGCTTTAAAATATTTTTCCACATGGCACTAAAACACATAAGAAATCTGTGTTTTTTCTGACTAAAAGATACACTATAGAAAGCCCTTTCTCTTGTGCCATATCACTAGTGGTGTCTTTATGAGGATGTGGCCAAAGAAAAGAAATATGCAGCATCCCCCTAATATAGAACTTTCCCCTCCCATCTTCAATTGCCTCTTCTTACCAGGAGCAAAATCACTAAACATTCAGAACCATTGCATTGACCTTGAAATGCTTGACATCAGCAGTCCCCCAACCCCTTTCTGGTGGCCAAGGATACAAAATTAAGAAAGAATGAGACACTTTCCCTAACTTTAAGAATTAAAAGTCTAAGAAGGATTTATAATCTGATAGAGCTGGGAGCAGGATGGAATCCAGCCTCAGAGGCACATTTGGGTCAGGGAAGTTTCCTTGGAAAAGGTGAAACCAGACCTCATCCTGAGAATAAAAGAGAAAAAGGAAAGAAAGGGATTTTCAGGCTGGGGAAAAATGGTAACAAAGTCATAGAGATAAGAAACAGCATGGCTTGAGTGGCAGGAGCTAGAAACAGTTAAGTATTGATACAGTTAATCCATTCATAACAGTCTTCCCAATATATTTGCCAAGATGAAAAGATTATTTTGTATTTTAAGTGTCTAAGCTCTATTTTTTTCAGTACCAATGGCACTTATCTTGCCCCAGGGCTGATCACCACCATCCTCAACTGTGCCCAAACTCCTGAACTAACCTTTGTTCCACTCCACTGTCCTATCTGAGGTTTTGACTGCCATGTAATTCCATCATTCCAGAATTCAAGAGAGAACACTCTCAATTCCATAAGCAAACGTTTTTTGCAACATTCTCTTTCTTTGGTTTCAGTGGCATTACTTTCTCCTGGTTTATTTCCTTTCTTTTGGCTCCTTTTGTGAATTGGCTTCACCAAGCTTTAAATGCTGACATTCTGGTTCTGGCTTAAATAAAGTGTCCATATATTCAATGTCCAAGTTGAGTCACTTTTGAGAGTGAAGGGGTGGGATTACTAACTGTGCTGGGCAGTGGGAGTTGACGGGGACTATCCCCGGCAAACTGGGACTTGTGGTCATGCTGGTCCTGAGCCGTCATCTTTTCTCACTCCACACTCTCTCCCTAGGTAATCCCAACACTCCCATGGCGTCCTTATCATCGTTACCGTGATGATGGCTAAAAACCTTCAGTCTGGATTTCACTTTTGAGCACCAGACCCATAAAAATATGTGCTTATTCCACCTAGATGTCTTACAGTCACCTGTAACTCATTAACTCCAGAATAGAACACATGTTATCATCTCTTCACACCCACACTCAAATCTACTCCTCTTCCAGCATTTCCTATCTCTGTACAAGGCACTACTGTCCATCGACTTGTTCAGATCAAAAACCTCACCCCTGATATCCCATCAGCTACCAAGTCGACAGTTCTACTTTCTGCCTCTCCCTGCACCCTCCCGGAACATCATTGCCGCCCTGGAGCAAGTCGCATCGACTCTCACTTGGACTGGCTTATCCACGGCTGCCAGTGTGATCTTCCCAAAACAAAAATCTGATCACTGTTTTGTTTGTTTGTTTGTTTGTTTGTTAACATAAAAAACTCTTCAATTGCTTCTCGTTGCCCACAAGACCCAACGCCAACTTTGTAACATAGCCTCAGTTCACTGTGATGTGGCCCCTGCCTCTCTCTCCAGACACATCCCAGTCCTTTTCTCTGCTGCAACTTCACTGGAGTTTTTTCAGTTCCTTGAATGTGCCTAGCTTTTTCTAACCTCAGAAGCTTTGCAAGTTGTTTCTCCCTCAATGATATGATTCTTGGACACTACATACCTCTTTGTACAATTTTGCACATTGCAACTAATTGTTTATTTAGAATCATTTGTTTAAACCTTGTCTTTCCCTCTAGACTGTAAGGCCCCACGATTTGACTGTTGTGTTCACCATTATACCCCCAGCACCCAGCTTAGCGCCTGAGGCTCGATCCATGCATGTTGTGTAATTAAAGAAAGGATCTCCCTAATTCCTGGACTGAATGGGGAAATTCAAATTATTTCTGTTTTCTGTAACAATCAACACAACAACCCAGCAACAAGAGTTGTTTGTATATTTCTCTATTCAAATATATGTTAATGTATTTTTGGGGTGGCCTCATTGTCCCATCAACAAAATAAGGGGAAGAATACCTAGTACCTCCCAGTTTCGCATTATTTGCTCATTTGTATAAAGTTAAAAACATAAAGGTAGAAAATGAGACAAACCACAATCTAAATTCCAGATTTTAGATTTTCACAAGTTGGAAGAACAAAACGTAACATGGTGATTTAATAAGTTGGCTGTTTCCTTCCAGATTAGAGACAAATCACAAGAGTAAATGCTTAAGAAAATTTTCCAATCAAACATCACTAATCCTGTTGATTTCTAACATTCAAGAAACCCAGAGAAAAACCCAACAGTGGAGTTCTTTGTGTTTCTTCTTTAATGAGTATTTGGCAAAAAACAATGAAGTAGGGGAAACGTTCTTGAAGGCACAGAATCCAGTGTCACTTGCTTACAAAGCAACCATTGGGACATGAAGTGATTGAGCATCTGTTTTCAATTTTGGGTCAAAATTTCTTTTAATCCGGGATGTAATTAAATCTCTGGTATGTTCAGAGATATCTATTTCACATATATAATTCCCTAGATGTTTAATTATAAAGTAGTTGCAATCATTTGCACAAATCAGCTCGTATTTTCTTATTTTGACATCAAGTTTACATGTTTTGGAAGGAGATGTCTGGGCCCCAAGGTGGCAGTGAGGTTGGGGGAGGAATGGTATAATACATAGGCGTTTATCCCTTCTCCTTCTTTTTCATCTTCCAACAAGACTGGTTCCCTCTCTAGCTTTCTCTTCCAGTACTAAGATAGGAAGGGGTAATTTTGTCAAATGTATACATATACTGTATTGTGGTTATCCTAGTTAGGTCTGAGTTATAAGGGAATTTCTTAAGTTCTTTCTTAAAATATGAAAATTATTTCATTTAAATTATTAATTCTATAGAAACAAATATTTACTTTAAAAGTAAAAATTCCTTAACCCTGGGTGAGACAGGGCAAAATAATAGATTATATTCTCCATGTTACAACATCCAAGCCATATAATTTCCTCTTATGGACTATTGTCAAGTATCTTGGATTATATCCAGACAAAGTCTGGGACTGTTCTCCTTGATTTCACTTTCTCCGAATCCAAAGTCACATAAAGAGGTATAGACCCTCTTTCACCACCCACGTAGTCCGTAGTTATATCTTTTTATTCTACACAAAAGTATAGAATCAAATATAAATGATTGTAGTAAAACTAATGAATAATAAAGCTAATAACCTGATATATGTCTGTGTTTGAAGTAATAGGAAGAAGAAATGAAAATAGCATCAAAAATTCTTTTACAAAGACAGTATCATCTGAAAGTCTCATTATATTAATACATTACATACATTGTCTTGGTAAGAAATCTGGAATTGTCAGGTTTTAGTCTGAAAATGTCTGTTCTTGGTGACCGATAGAATGACCAGACATGCCAAAGTTAGGCAAGCATGAAAATGAAGTTCATTGAGGAGAGGAAGATAGGATTATAGAGCAAGAGCAAGATATAGGTTTACAGAGCATGGTACATACGCCACAGATGACGACCAGACCCACTGTCCCAGCAAAGGGAGAGCCAAAGGAAGGGTGCAAAAAGAGGGGTTGGCTATAGTCTCCATCTCATTTTATAGTGCTCAGATAGGGTCCTCCCATGTGGTTCAGAGGTCACCATGAAATCACTTTGATTGGACAGTTGGGAGCTGCATGACCTGAGTCTTACTGTGCATGAAGATATCCCATGAGCCTCTCTGAAAGCCCATGGGAGGGTGTGAATCACAGCAACACCCACTTTCATCCCTAGGAGACCTGGAATCCCTCACTATCTACCTAACAGAATGTCAACTTAGCAGTGTATTCATGAATACACATTTCTAATTCCTTGTCTCTACAATATATACTAGATAATGTCTCTTCCAAGAATCAATTTCTATTTTAATATTTTATAGTGATATTCCTTCATATTATTGGCTGTAATAACTTCATAAAAAGACAGAGACTGACATGTAATAGTTTAGAAATTAGGAAAAAAAAAATCCTTAGACTCCAAGTTAAATCAAGAAGCCAGAATGAGAAACTATTATTTAAAAACATTTAATTTCCAAGAGGCATGGAAAACGAACCTAGGCTTTATTATTTTTCATTTCTTTTTTTGAAAAGTTCTTCATCCTTCTCTAGCTTATAAATGTTATTTTATTTTATTGTTTGTTTTATGCTTTTCCTTCCTTCCTCCCATCAATCAGTCAATAATTAATTAAACAAGAATTTGTGGAGTGTCTGCTATGTGCCAGGTAGTAGCACAGATCCTCCATTCTTTAGAAAGAGGATTTGTTATGCCTGTTTTATCAGGCCACTCCTCAGGAAGGCCTTGGAATGCCCTATTAAGTAGCTTAGTTCTATTTCCAAAGTAAGGGAGCCAAGGCAGAACGTTAATCAGAGGGTGTGTAATAAAGAATTTGGCTGGTCTTTGTTACAGGTTCCTGGGGGGTAACCTCTAAACCCTTGGAATTTCCTGAATGATAGAAGTGTCTTTGTTATATTTATGGTGAGCCCCTGGGACCACACTTGATAGTTCATGGTAATGTGGGGCTCCTGATGGGCACCTGAGACTTATGCTACCTAGATGGCTGGGGGAGATGGCCCACCACACCTAGAGTCCTAAGGTAGGGAGCTGACCATGCCAGAAAGACCAAACATGTGGTTAGAAGTTTGGGGCTTTGAGCCACGGGCATCAGCCCAGCCTCTGAGGAGGACAGGGGAGCTGGAGACTGAGCTAAACCACAAGGGCAATGATTCAATCAGTCATGCCTACCTAATGAAGCTGCAATAAAAACTCTGGACACCAAAGCTTCCTAGGTTGGCAATACCCTATGTGTGTGTCACCACACATCGGTGCCAGCAGGGTAACATCTTCCTGAGGATAAGGAAGCTTCACATTTGGAATCTTCCCAGGCCCACATTCCACCCTTTGGAAGTCTTCCTTTGCCTGGTTCTGATTTGTACACTTTTATTGTAATAAAACTGTAATCATAAATATATTATGATAAATATTTCATGAGTTCTGTGAGTCACTCTAGTGAATTATTAAACCTGAGGGAGGCCATAGGGACCCCCGAATGTATAACCAGCTGTTCCGAAGCAAGCGTGCCTCTGGCCCCCAAACACATGGCTGGTGTTACAAGTCTTGGGAAGCCCTGGCAGTCTGAAAGACTGTGCCCTGAACCTCAAATCTGACTCACTTCAGCTGGGGCATAGGCTTAGATCCACATGGTAGGCAGCAGTGTGCAGGCTGAGTTTTAGGTTATTGTACTTGGTGAGGTAAAAAAAAAAAAAAAATCATGTGACCCTGAATGAAGTCCCCAGATCACTTTCCAGGGAGGCTTAGGGGAAGCAGCAGCCACATTTGAGATGAACCTTGAGGTGGATAGACTCAACAACTGGGGGGAAAGAGAGAGAGAGAGAGAGAGAGAGAGAGAGAGAGAGAGAGGCAGGCAAACTAACTAACCTGAACAACCCTGCAGAATGAGGAAAGCAAGAAAGTAGCTGCGTTAGTTTCCTATCTCGGCTGTAACAAATTATGGAAACTCAGTGGCTTAAAACAATACAAAGATATTATCTTACAGTTCTGGAAGTCAGGAGTCTAAACTGGGCCCTCGAGCTGCATCCCTTCTGGCAGCTCCGCATTCCTCGCCTTCTGCTTCTAGAGGCGCCTGCATCCTTGACTTACGGCTCCTCACCGCTTCAACCCCTGCTTCTGTCGTAACATCTCCTCTCCGATTCTGACTCTTTTGCCTGCACCTTCTGTAGACCTCTGTTACTACATCGGGGCCACCGGGATCATCCAGGATAACACTCCCATCTCGAATTCCCTAACTTCAGCACATCTGCAAAGTCCCTTTTGCCATGTGCGACAACATATTCATGGGCCTGCAGTCCGGCTGAACTTGTCATCTAGTAGTTCTAGTTTATCTGTAGATCCCTCGGGAATCGTGAATGTGAATCATAGCATCTCAGATAAGGACAGTTTTATTTCTTCCTTTTCAGTCTATTTGCCTTTATTTTACTTTGTCTTGCCTCATTGTAGTGCCTAGAACTTTTGAATAAAAGTAGTGAGAGTGGACCTTCTTGCTTTTTTCCCAATCTTCAAGGGAAAGCATTCAGTTTTCACTGTTCAGTGCCATGTTAACTGTAGGTTTTTGATACATGCTCTTTACCAAATTGTGTTAGTTCTTCTCATTCCTAACTTGCTGAGAGTTTTTTTTTGGTTTTTGTTTTTAAATCATGAATGTGTTGGATTTTGTCAAATGCTTTTTCTGCATCGATTAATGTGATGATGTGATTTTTCTTCTTTAGTCTTGATTTATTGATTGAAATTTGAATGTTAAACTAGTCTTGCATGAGACTAGAATAAATCCCACTTGGTCATAGTCTATAATTCTTTTTATATATTGCTAGATTGAATTGGCTAATCTTTTTTGAACATTTCTGCATCTATGTTTATGAGAGATATTGGTCTGTGGTTTTCTCTTTTGTACTGTCTTTGGTTTTTCAGTAAGAGTAGTATTATTTTTCAGAAAATGAGTTGAAACGGGCTCTCTCCTTTTGTATTTTCTGGAAGAGACAGTTTAAATTAGTGTTCATTTTTCTTTAAATGTTTTGTTGACTTCTCCAGTGGGACCATCAGTGGGGCATAGATATTTCTTCTTATGGAGCTTTTTAATTATAAATTCGGGTTTTTTTTTAAATGGCATAAGCTGATTAAAGTTATTTCATCATGGTTGAATTTTCTTAGGTTTTTTTTTTTTGGAGAAATTGATCTATTTCTTCTAAGTTGTCTATAAGCATAAAGTTGTTCATAGATAGTATTCCCTTATTTTTCTTTTAATATCTACAGGATCTGTATTGATATCTCTTATTTTATTTACCATACTGGCGATTTTGTCCTATTGATTTAGTTGATCTACTACACATCCTGGCCCTGTCTGTTTTTGTGTGTGTGTGTACACACACAAACACTTTTATGTATGTATGTGTTGTATTTATATTAGTCTGCTAGGGCTGCCATAACAAAACACCACAGAATGGGTGACTTAAACAGCAGAAATTTTTTTCTCATGCTTCTGGAGGCTGAACAAAGTCCAAAATCAAGATTCTGGCAAGTTCGTGTTCTGGTGAGAACTCTCTTCCTGACAGTCTGCTTGCTGTATCCTCACATATTCTTCCCTATTTTCTGGGACAGGTTGAGGAGAAAGAGGGCAAGCAAATGAGCTCTTCTTCTTATAAAGCCATCAATCCAATCAGATCACGGCCACCCCCCTTATGACTACATTTAACCTCAGTTACCTCCAAAAGGCCTTATCTTCAAATGCAGTCACATTGGAGGTTAGGGCTTCAACATATAAATTTCGGGGGACACAATTCAGTCCATAGCAGTATTTATAAACAAACCATGGGGGGAGATATTAACTTATTAAAATGTAGATGGGTATAAGTGCATATAATAGATTTCACATGAGGTTTATTTATTTATTCAAAATTATCTTAAAGATAATTTCTAATCTTCACATTCTATCAAGAGATCTATACCTATAGTTGAACTTCCAATTATTTACAATATTACTAAGAAATAGTATATCTAAGTTGTAGAGACTTATCATGGAAGAAATAAATTGCAGAACAATATGTTATGAAGGAAATTTCCTTTGCTGGAAAAAATATTGTTTATCTGTGCATCAATCTAGCATCACACAGCAAATTTCAAAACTTTATAGTTTTTTAAAATTATTTTTTACACCTTTTCGATTAGGTAATATTTTTACATGGTTCAAAATTTTAAAAAGTATAAAAATTTATACATTCCCCATCTACCTAGTAATTAATTCTCTCAAAGGTAACCATAGCTACTAGGTTCTTGACTATTCTTTCAAAAAATTTTAATGCTCATACAAGTAATTATGAATATTATATATTTTCCATTTAGTTTGCCATTTTTATACAAATGGTAATATATTCTACACATTTTGTTACCTTGCCTTTTTCACATAATATTATATCCTGGGCATATTTTCATATCAGCATATAAACACCACTCTTGTTTGCAGCTGCACAGTGTACTGTTACACAGATGATTATAGTTTATCTAACCAGTCCCCGATTTATGGGAATTTAGGTTTTTTCTAATCTTTTGCTATGACAAGCAATGCTGCAAAGATATAAACTTATTCATCCTTGTGTGAATGTATCGGTGGGATAAAATCCTGGAAGTGGATTGGCCAGGTTTATGTTATCATTTTGATAGATATTTCCAAATACCCATCTATAGACATTGTACATTTTTTTTTATACCCGTTAGAACTGTTAAAGAGAGTTTATTTCCCCAACGCCTCACCTACACAGTGTGTCATCAAGTGTTTGAATGTTTGCCAATCAGATAAGTAAAAAATGGTTCCTTGGTGTGATTTTAACTTACATTTTTCTTATAGTAGTAGGTTGAAGACCTTTTCAGGTTACATTAAAGACTATATATATTTCCTTCTCTGTAAACTAATTGTTCAGTTACTAATTTGTCTATTTTATTCTATTTTTTGAAAACTCATTTTAAATGTATTTATATTATCTGCTGGTTTTCTGTTTTGCAATTTATTATTTTCTACTTTTATTTTTAATATCCCTTCCTTTTGCATTTCTCAATATATTTTGTTGTTCTTAAGATACTTAATTTTTATTCACTTTTTTGTGCTTATCGATATAAGCATTTAGGGCTAGGAAGTTTCCCTATAAAAATTACATTACCTGTATCCCATATGTTCTGATATGTAATTTTTGTCTTCTTGGTATTTTCTATATATTTTCTAATTTCAGTTTGTTTTTTTCTTTTAGAGCCGAGCTGCAGGTTTTATTGCTTTTTTTAAAATTTACTTGTAATAGGGGCTTTTTTATTATTAATTTATGGGTTCTTTTTTATCATAATTAGAGAATTTTGTCTATATTCTTTAAACTTTTGGGAACTTACTAAGGTTTCCTTTGTGGGTTAATATAAGGTACCAGTTCAGGGGCACTTAAACAGAAGGTAAGTTCTCTATTAGGAAAGAAAGTTTGAGATATATTATAGATCTATGTAACTATTAATGATATTATTTAGGTCTTCTATATCTTTTCTTATCATTTGAACCCTTGATCTCTTAAGAACTGAAAGAAATCTCCTACTAGTGTATTCCTCTCAATTTTTCTTGAATTTTCTATTATTTCTGCTTTATGAAAGTTGCTGCTATGTTACTTGGTATACAAAGTCATGACTATGATGACTTTATTTTGAATTGTACCCTTTGATATTCTTTTTTGCCTCAAATAATATTTTTGTCCTGAATTCCTTTTAGTCTGATGATTGCAACCCGTGCTTATCTTTCCTGACACATCTTTCCTCATGCTTTATTTTCAACATTTTAAAATCATTTTCTTTTAGCTATGTCTCTTGTATACAGCATGGAATTGAATTTTGCTTTGTGAGTGTATTTTTTTGTTGTTGCTGCATAACAAATTAGAGCCTCGAACAATATGGTCTCACAAGGCTGCAGTCAAGTCGTTGGTTGAGCTGGAGGCTTGACTTGGGGAGAACGGTCTTCCAAGCTCACTTTGGTTACTAGCAGGATTTATACGCTTGTGATTGCAGTACTGGGGGTTCCAGCTCCTTGTTCCTAGAATCCCCGGCTCCTGGAAGCCAAGCACAGCTCCTAGAGGCTGACCACAGAGGCCACCTGCTCTTCCTTGCCGCAGTGGTTCTCCCAACATGGCTGTTTAATTTGTCAAGCCGGTAAGAAATGTCTCTAGAGGGAGTTGGCTAGCGAGTCACAGACTTAAATAACATACAATTATTTTTGCCATATTCTATCTATTAGAAGAAAGACATGGGATCCCTCTCCACTCCCCTGGTCACCCCCCCGACACACACACACACAAATAGCAGGCGCTACTCGAAGGCACGTACTCCAGGAGGCAAAGGCCACGGGGTGGGGGTGGCGGTGGCTTAGAGTCTGCGAACACAGTGACCAAATTGGAATGTTTTATTCTTTCATTTGTGTGTTTAGCCCATTGGGTTTTGTTCTATAATATCATTTTGTGTTTTTTCACTTCGTACTGCTTTTAAAGGTTTTCCATTATGTGGACTCTTCTTTGTTTCGTTTTTTGCTTATTGTTCTCCTAATAATTCGGAAGGCTTTTATTTTTGTTCTATTTTGCTCTCCATCATTATAACTTTATTTACTAACCTTCGTCCTCTATTCCTTTAGACAATATCTACTAGTGCCCTACTATGAGCAATGATGACATTAGTGTATTTCCCCTTGGTTTTCCAGGCTGCTCTGGCTGCGGCTTCTCTGCTGCTCCAGAAGCAGACTGCTTCCTGCACGGACCGCCTTATGCTCAGAGACCTATCTCCTCTGCTGTTGTGACCAACCCGGATCCAAGGAGACTTCTGCTACAATCCCAGTTCATCACAATCACTGCACCTCCTGTTGAAAATATTTCTATCAGTTTGCTTAGGCTAAGTTACGTTGTGGTAACAAATGACTCCAAAGTCTTAGGGGCTTACAAAAAGCTATATTTCTCACTCATTTTACTGCCACTGAAGGTGACCTGAGGGTTGACCGTGCTGTGTGATGCAGCCTCATGATTCAAGAACCCCTCTCGGGGCAGCGCTGGTCTGTGGCAGAGGAGAAAGAGAGAGGGCAGAGCCATGGTGGCTCTTCAAAGCTTCTGCTCAAAAGTGATACCTGTCACTTCGCTCACCTTTCATTCGCCAAAGCAAGTTTCATGGCCAAGTGAGGTCAGAGGGGTGCGAAATAGCACTCGTCAGTCAGGATTACTCTGTTCAGGAAGGGGCAGAAGGGCCATGGAGGCAGGAAAGAGACTGGTAGGGAGGTCAGTCGATATTTTGAACAAATAACACAGTCTGTTACACGGGGGAAAGATTTTACCCCTCGGGATGTGCCTCTCCCTTTCCATAAGTGTGTTTTTGCTGGCACTAACTTAGATCCTCCACGCGGGGCCCTCTCACCCAATGAGGCCTCTCTCTACATTCTCCCCTCTTCCTCTTACTAACGCAGCTGCAGCTGGTGGCCTTTTACACATTTTAGAGTCTGGAGAATATACCTGTCTCCTACTTTCACCAAAAATGGAGCCTATTTTTTTTTTTTAATTCTCCTTGTTGCCTTTGGATGGTGTCCAGGAGGCAAGGGGGAAATGCTGACGAACGCAGCTACACACACACAGAAATCTCCGCTCTTCCTTGAGCTGCGTTTCTTCGCCACGGCAGGCTGTAGCGTGGAATACGAAAAGCCCGCAAACTGTAACTTGACTAGCAGGATTCAACGTGTGAAAAATTTTATAGTTTTATATTTGTAGCATCAAGTCAGGCCTTTTCTTTTTAAGTGAGCACTGATGACTACTTTAATTTTTTTCTTCTTTGTACAGTTGAGATATTAGCGGTAGAACAATACCGTGATTGTCCTGTGATTACTCTGTAGCAAGACTGCAAAATAGCCAGGAAGATGACCACCGGCATGAAGTCGGTTACTTGTTGCCCTTTTTCCCGTTTCTTTTCTGTCCTCCTAGTCCTCCCCTCCAGGTTCAGTTAGTAACCGATGCCACCGGGTTTGCATGGTTCACCTGGGCCATCCTGACACCTGAGCGCCTTTCATAATAACGCCGTCCTCCCCACTCAGCCTCAACTGCCAATACGCTCTGGGCTATGAGTCAGCCTTCTGGATGGGACTGCTCATGTACATTCATTCATTCAGTGAACAAATATTGACCCTGTGCCTAATTTCTCCAGCAACTACCTTTCTCCCACTGCAACCACAAATAGACAAGTATTCAAAGAAGAAACAATTTAATGTTGAATGGAAGGGAAGGTGACACCTTTTGATCTCCAGCTCATCATCAAATAAAAACTGTGGAGCCTGCTACAGCCATAGATGGGTTCGAATTTCTTTCTCAGTTTTATTCGCTTTGCAACTCAAGCAACAAAAACGATCCTCAGGACACGAAAACATTCGAAATGATAATTAATAGATCACGAATATGAATATTATGCCACAAATCGTGGCAAATGACAATTCTGTGCATCCATCCCCCCTTCCTGCCCCCACAGCCATCCTGAGGATACTTTTGCCAAATCACTTTTCACTGAGCTCAGCTGCAGGTGCCAGACTTTCATATATTTGTCAAATATTTGTCTACGCTCAAATCTCAGATTTGCCAGTTGAAGAAAAGAATCTGTCCCACTTAGGCATTTTGAGATGTAGGAACCACAGAATGTGTTCACTGGTAAACAAAATACATTTTGTAATAATCAGACATTCTTCTAGAGTGGAGGAGGCAGGTGTGAGGAACAAGACACTAGAGATTTCTGATACTAATAAAAAGTGCTGCATGGGGAAAATGTCATGAGGACATCTCAGGCTACAGGGACTCAGTGTAAGAACTATGCAGCCCCCTCCATCCACTTTCACTTCCTCTCTTTGCCTAGCGTCATGGGTATTGAGAACTTTTTCTACGCTGAGAAAAACAACACAGCATTCTGGTGACAGCTCCACAGCCTCCAGACCAGTTGCCTAATCCAGAGTGACGAGGCCACTGGAGAACTGGAAGGTACAAGCCACGTCTAAGGGAGGCAGCTGCCACCCAGCTCCAGCTGGAGGCCACCGTGCGGGAATGCCGGCCCAGCGTGAGCAGCAAAACAAACGTAAATCAAGGTTCTTAACATGAAGTCCCCTGATTTTTAGATGTTCAAGATTCATTTTATTTTTCAAAATACCATGCATACCAAGCAAAACAGTTTGAACCACGGGTCACCTGTGTGTGACCTAAACACAGAGAGAAAGAGGTAGGCTTTTCTATCACTATATCCACTTATGCTAGCAATTTTAAAGACATCGATCCTACTACTGAAAATATTGCCTGAAAATGCTCCCATGGGCCCAGGCCCCTTTACAAGGATGGGGCAATTTGTTGGCTTGGGCTCTTGGTCAGCGACTTGTGAAATTATCTTCCTTAAGATCCCAGTAAGTACCTGGCACTAATTCCCCACTGCAAGTATAATGTTTACAGTAGGGCAAAGGGTGGTTTTGTTTAAAAGGGAAGAAAACTCACCATCATTGATTTTTATGCATCAGACAAATAACAGCAGTCAGAAGTTGCTCTGTGCTCCGAGTGCCTGTTGTAGACTAGGGGAAATGCTGAGTTCAAATAGGAGCTCCCTGACCGTCCAGTCCTGGGCTGGAGGAGCTGCACCAGCCACGTGGAGCGGATTGTCTCCCAGGGATGAGGGGCATCCGCCAAGCTCTGCCGTAGTCTCCTGCTGGGTCTCTCTGCAGTGTCTGGGTTCACGCTTAGCTCGGGGCACCTTGTGCTCCATTCTCACTGCTTTCTGATGCCTTTCTTGGTGTGGCATTTTACAGGGAGTCTTAGGAGTTCCTCCTGAATTCCACTGAGTGGGGATCGTATCTCTCAGCAAAGTCTCCCTCATTCCTTTCCCTAAAGTTTACCAAAGACTTTTGTCTTTACATGATGCTGATAAAAACAGGGCATCCTTTTGAATCCATCCTCTCTGCTTATCGCAGCTCTCTGCTTTGGTGTCTCGTGGTTTCCACCACCCTGTGGAATCACGTCCCTCAGGATTTCTGTGCAACGAAGCTGTCTTTTGTCAGCAATCTGCCTCTGTCACTAACTCCACACTCAGAACGCACACGAGCCCATCCCAGCCCTGGTGTCCTACCACTATAGACTTCAGTGGCCTAACTACAAACGATGTCCCTTATTTTTCCAGAAACGGTCAGAGTACCCTAGTTCATTTCATGCTGTGCTACAAAGTGGGCAACACCAAGTTATCAGAGACTTGGTGCCCACAGCCCTGTGGAAGCTGGAGTCTAAACACCCCTTCGGGTGTGTGTGTCGTTGAGGCCAGCATCCGACTCTTCCAGCTATAAATAAGTGCAGACGGAGGTCAGAATTCTTAACTTGTATATTTTCCAGCTAGTTGCAGTTCTTAAGTGTACACTTTGTGGCCATATGAAATCTATTTCAGAATCTCTTATAATCAGAAACATGAATACATAGGTCATTGTGTCTTGCTAAGACTCCATTTACCTTTTGATAATTTCTGATTTTCAGAAGTCTGATGAATCTCACACAAGCTACATTCAAAGTGGTTGATAATGCCTTTGGTCTCTTGATTCTCTGTTGATTTCCATTCACATTTTTTGTAGGACCTGGAAGCTGTTGAGCCCAGTATAAACATACACACCCAGATCTTTCATGGAAGGAGTGTACTCATTTATCCATTCACTCAAGAAATATTTATTGAGGCTTTACTATGTTCTGAACACTACACTAGGTGTTAAGAATACGAAGATAAATGAGGCACAAATCTTGCTTCTAAGATTATGGCAATGACTTTTATGATAGTTGGAAAATTTCTATTTAAATACTTAAATTTTATACTGAGTTTCAGCTATAATTCAAACTTTTATATTTAATTAAAAACTGGCTTATAATTGTTAATGTGCAGACACTGGTCTTGATAAGACTGTAGAGTCTGGCTTCACTCCTGCAATCCTTAATTAATGATTAGCTTCTTTATGATAAATAGCCCCCTAGTCTCTGGTCTGCCTCTTCCAGTCTCTGGTCCAGGGACATAAAAACCCTTATGAGTATAATTTAAAATAAAATCAGAGTGATAGTTTCTAAATAACTTCATAGATGCTTAAAATGTAATGGAAGTGGTGAGGTTTATGAAGTAAGGTGAAGACACATTTATCAGTCAGTCAGTCAACACTAACTTGGCTCACGGCCAGTGGAGACCACGGACAAGCCCGAGCTGGTGCTTCCAGGGCTGGGTGAGGGGCGGCCTGAGAAGGATGTGTGGGGAGCCACAGACACGGCGGTTGGGAGGAGGAGAGCTTTGGGAGTTTTGATGCATCAATTTTTCCTCACCAGTTCTAGAATTCAGTCTCAAAATAGAACTGGAAAGAAGAGCTCATTTTAGCCTTGGGCATATTTCAAATAGACCCTCAAGTCCATGAGATAAAGTGGGTTAAGTCAAAGGTTGAGGAATTTCATGGAAGTGGGTGGGGGGGGTGTGGAGTGGTGCTCAAGGAGGATTTGGGGCCCTTTACCTCTCCTGAATTTTCATCCATGGTGTTCTAACACCTTGATGGCATTGAGGATATATCTTATTCTCTTTTCCATGTAAGAGCACACACATCACAGAATGGGGACATCACGAGGTAGAAGACAAGGAGAACATCTCTGCAAGTTGTCCTGGGTAGGAAGTCTCTGCACCTGGTTAATCATTAGCAGACTTTGTGAGTGGGTTACGATTTCTTTTTAATGGCCAAGACAAGGTGTATCTAATTATATTTGCTGTAAATTTTTTCCGAACTACAATCATATCAGTCAAATAATTAGCCATTCAAGGTGTATTTCAGTACTGCCTGTCATACGCCAAACAGTGAACCAAACACAAATGCAATTGCAAATGAATCAAAATTTTACTTATCAAAAGCTTAGATAAGAAAAACAATATTCTGAGCACATATACATTCCATCCTAAAGAGCAGTGGTTTTCAAACATTGTGCACGTGAATTACCTGGGGATCTTGATAAAATGCACGTTCTAATTCAATAGTCCTGAGGTAGGGTGGAAGATTCTGCATGTCCAACAGGCTCCCAGGTAATGCCGATGCTGCTAGTCTAAGGACCACACTTTGAGTAACAAGGCTCTAGACAATGTATTCAAAAATCAACCTAGGCTAAAGCTGGGTGTGTAGAATGCTCGTGTGTGCACCGTGGACCCCGACTCCCTCACCTCTGCATGCTGTCCTCCACCTCCTCACCCACACACCTGTAGAACTGCTTCCTAGAGGTTCCATGGGATGCCCGTGGCATATATTAACAGAGGGCAATGAGAAAATAGGCCTATAAAACTCACTTTTGTGTCTACTCTAACTGGGGGCATTACTCATTGCCTCGTGTGTTGCTTTTTTGTTTTTTGAGACAGTATCTCCATCTGTTCCCCAGGCAAGAGTGCAGTGGTGCACTCATAGCTCACGGCAGTCTCAAACTCCTAGGCTCAAGTGAGCCTCCTGCCTCAGCCTCAGGAGTAATTGGGACTATAGGCACGTACCACCACGCGTGGTTCTTTTTATTTAATTTTTTGTAGAGATGGGTTCTCACTGTGTTGCTTAGGCTGGTCTCAAACTCCTGGCCTCAAGCAATCCTCCTGCCTCAGCCTCTTTCTCTGCTCTTCCTCTCAAGAACAGTTTCATTTCTCCTACGCACTTGGTATGTTAGTTAGCTCACGCACATTGTGAGTTGCATAACTGCAATTCAGTTATTGAATTGTGATTTTCCTTTTGCATAATAACTGATAGAAAGCTTAAGGTCAAATGTGTCACTCATCTATAGCATCATTCCATATGCATTTATGCTTTTGCTTCACTCCTGCTTCTAATTTTAGAAGGCTGCTAAGCTCACCAGCATATCACCAACGTACTCCCTGGTTCTATTTTGGGGCCTACTTTAGTTTTCTTCTTTCATGCTAAATGTATGTGCTTTTGATATTTAATGCAACATTATAAGCTACTTATGTTCCTTCTGGGTGTAATATATATAGATACATATTAATGAAAAGAATAATCGTATATGAGGCCTTTCTATATCTTTGAGTAATTTTCTGCCACCATTCTTGTCTCTAGGAGGAGATATGTCAGATTACCTTATATAGAGGAATTCCCTGCCTGTTCCCAACTATTAATAGCTCCCTAAAGCTTCATGAAACATGGAATGTACATGTCATATTGGTCAGGAATTTCCAGAGGAATAGAACCAATAGGATATATACAAGTATATAGAAAAAAATGTATTACGAGGGATTGGTTCAAATAACCATGGAGACTAAGAAGTCCCATGATCTGCCATCTGTCTGCAAGCTGGAAGCCCAGGAAAGCCAGCGGTGCAGTTCCAGTTCAAACTCACAGGCCCAAGAATCAGGAGCACCAACGTCCAAAGGCAAGAGAAGATGGATGTCGTAGCTCAAACAGACAGTACATTTGCTCTTCCTCCACCTTTTTGTTCTATTTGTGCCCTCAAAGGATAATGCTCACCCACATTGGGGAGAGAGGATCTTCTTTACTCAGTCTATGGATTCAAATGCTAATTGTCTTCTGGAAACACCCTCATAGACACATTCAGAGATAATATTTTACCAGCTATCTGGGCCTCCCTTAGCCCAATCAAGTTTACACATAAAATTAAACCATCACATGCATCATGCCCACTTACTTAACTAGATTGAAGCTCCATTAAGGCAAGGATGATACCATACACACATTTTGTATACTAGATCATTTAGCAGAAGGCATACATGATTATGCAGTTAGCACTCAACAGATTTTTATGATCTTGCTTAGCAGAGGACCAGTGGGCTATGCTTCTGATCATTCAGAATAGGATATGGTTACAGAAAGTTAATGGAGTCTTTCCTAAGTCGACACTTTCATTCACTAAAGCCTATCAGGATGGTAAAACTGAGGTAGATTGCAAGGTCCCTAAATGTTCATATAGCTACATTCTGCATTGATGTGCCTATTTGAAGTTATATAAATTAATAATTTGAAAAAAACCAAAACATTCAGATTTGTCTTCTGGATAGCCTTCATTTGTCCTTTCTTGGTAATTCTTTTTTAGACCCATACAATTTCCTGACTTTCGTACAGGATGATTAAGATAACATGTGTTGGTGTTTGTTTACCATGAGTCATGTACCATGATCTTCCTGTCCAATTCATTTTATTTTTTTTAAAGTAGAAAATGTTCAGACAGCTAGAACTTTTACGTTCTATTTTTTTCTTTTAGTTCAAGGAAATTCATACATTGAGGCAGTTTAAAAACCACTACAAATGATCCCACGGTAAGGAAAAAGCTAGTAATTCATACCCCTTGGCCAGTGGCCAGGTTTGGGAAATCTTGTGTGGAATTGCTCTGGGAAACTAAATATCTACATGAAGAATTGCCAACTTCATGTTAAAGACATCTTGTGGGGTCACCTCGCTTATAGGTATTGTTGCTGCCACGTCCCTTTATCAAGTCCATGAGGTACCGTGTTTCCCCGAAAATAAGACCTACCCATAAAATAAGCCCTAGCAGGATTTCTAAGCATTTGCACAATATAAGCCCTACCCCGAAAATAAGACCTAGTGATGGGCGTGGCTACGCAGCGTATCCGCACAACCCATGCATTTCCTCGTGGAGCGGTAAAGAAGACAAGCAGCCCTTCTCATCTGCCCCATCGTGACAGCTACTATCCCAGAGGTGACCGGAAAGGTGCAGGCAGCCCCACCAACAAGGTCGGCTCCTCCTGTCAGGTCCCGGCCATCCTGTGCGTGCTGCAGGCTGAGGATTTGAGGGGAAAATAACACATCCCCCGAAAATAAGCCCTAGGGTGTCTTCTTGAGGAAAAATAAATATAAGACCCTGTCTTATTTTCAGGGAAACACGGTAGTTAGTAGCCGGAGTCTAGCTAGCAGCCTACTTCCACGTTTTCCTGGAGCCCATTCTTGACAAGTGGCCAACCCAGGCAGATGTGGGTAAGTAAGCAGTTCTAAAGTTTCAATAGGAAAAAAGAAATCAGGAAGGCCCAGACCATTATAGAAATTAGAAAGCCACTGATGAATTAGAGACTCAACCCCAACAGCCACATGTCTAAGAAACTGAGCATAGGCACAGATAGAAATATAACCTTGGTCAGCATTGGTGGTGTTTAGAGAAAGGAAATTTTGGCAAGTGGGTGGTCAGCAATATTCATGCAACCCGGATGGATGGCTCCCCTATCACTGACTACGGAAAATAAGGAGAGTAATGATAACACTCACATTTAGCTGGGTGAAGTGCACACGCCTGTAGTCCCAGCCACTCAGGAGGCTGAGGCGGGAGGATCGCTTGAGCCTGGAGGGAGTCCAGCTTAAGCAACACATTTTTCTTTCTAAAAAGAAGAAAAGATTTTTAGAAAAACACTCATATTTACATGCTGAGGTTTTTTTTTATCCTATAAGTTCAAGAGTGTTCACTAATACGATTCCACTCATCTTTACAATATTAAAGCTAACATCCCCTTTAGTCAACTTAAGCCATTTTACATTGTTTGTTCTTAATAGAATTTCACTTTAATAATGCCAGAGCCACAGACATGCTAGCATATGTCTAAGCCACCTAAGGGAGGAAGGAAATTAACATTATGGAGCATCTTCCAGTATCACTCACCGCAGTAGGCACAGTTACTATTCTGGGCCCAGCTTCGGAGGCTCCCTAGATTTGCTCAGCCGTGGTTTTCTGCTCGTGACCAAGAAGGCCTCACACCAGCCGCATGGTTGCAGATTGCAGAGGAAGCGTCTGTTCGCAGGCGGGAGGCTCACTGCTGCCTTTCTGGCGGGACCACGCTGTCATGGCACTCCACCTGTTCAGCCGGCTGGTCTGACTGCAGCAGCTGTCTGGGCTCTCTGTCACTGGTGGACACGGCCTGACACTACCTCACTTCACACTGCATGGACCTCTCCTTTCCCGCTCTGGGACTTGTTGTTGCCACCGAGATGGGAGATTCTCTGAGATCTCTCGGTGCCCGTGCCGTGCCGTGCAATAGCTCACCTGGCCACGTCAGCTGCTGACTGATGACTTTTTGCAGCTCACACTGCGAGGCCTCCAGTGTCACTTTCCAGGGAGACTAGGTCATGCAGCCTGGAAGTGCAGGGAGCAGACACCCTGTGGGCAAGCGGTGACCAATGGGAGTGCGGAGTAACATGTCCTCCCTCCCTCCACCCAGACAGACTGGACGGAGAGTCGCAGGCGAGTCGCAGCCGCTGAGAAGCAGAACTGTGCGGACCAGCCATCAGCTGTGCTTGCTGCAAAGCTGTGGCCCTCCTGACGATGTGCGGTGGCGGGTCGTCTCCTTCCTTGCTGGCCTCTCTGCCCTTTAACCCGTGCGCATGCCTCCCTGGGATGGCGCAGACCCATAAAGAGTTAGCACATTCACCTGGGCCTTAAGCTCTGCTTCCTAAAAAACCTGAGCTAAGTCAGTTACGTACATTATCTCAAAAAAAAACCAAAAAACCCTCAAAGAGTCTTGAGAAATCAGTTGACATCATCTTCATTCTTTATTTGTGTGGGTGATAAAAATGAGATACAGTGGTAGAAAACCTAGCCAAGCTATAAAAAGCTGAACCAGAATTCACCCAGGTGTGTCACAACTACAGAGGTCAGAAAGCTGCAACAAGCCCCTGCTAAAACCAGACCTATGTTTGCTTTCTTTGAGTCCAAATTCTTCCATCTGGAAAATGGAACCATAAGAAATACACTCTACAATATACTTAAAAGTAGCCTTTGGCATTTATTTTTTTCTCCACCATTATCGACACTGCTGTTATCTTGTGTTTCTCATGTAGGTTATGCAGGGCCACATAATCAGGTATTAGATACACTTTTCTATGTGATAATAATTCACTAAGTGCATAACAGGGAAAAATACATTGTATTGAATTACGTATAATTTAGAATATAGAATACATCTATAGTCAACCAAATGCATGTATTTGCCTGAAAGTGACAAATATAAGGAAAGTGCAAGACAAAGTTGTTTCATGTTGCATGTGACAGAAACCTAACTCAAACCAATGTAAGCAAAAAGGGGGATTTTTCTGAAAGGGCAGCTCATGGAATTAAAGGAAAAGCTGGAGGAGCCTGAATAGTACGGTCTCGGGGACAGCCTCCCGCCTTCCTAGCTTGGGTCTCACGTGCGTCCCTTGACCATTCTCTGTGGCCAAAGGAATGGGGCTGCCTAGTCCACCCAGCCCGGACCTCCAGTCCACCCCCGTAGCCTGGGGGAACTGTTAGGTGGAAGGTTTATTTCTAGAACAGAGAGGAAGCAAGTGTGTTGAACATACCAAACACACACAACAATCCTCCAACGCAGAGAAACCTAACGGAACACGTGAAACGATGAAAGCCTGATAAGGTGCCAAGAAGACCAAACATTTAGGTATTTGCAGAAAAAGAAAAGAGAGTGTGAGGGAGAATTTCATAGAGCAAGTGAAATTTCACTTATTAATTCAAATATTTATTGCCTACTGCTCTGGGGAGTACTCTAGGCTCTGGGACTACAGCAGTGAACAGAATAGCCACCAAGTCCCTGCTGCCACAGGCTTAAGAGGTACAGGTAGACCAGAGCGCAGTGCAGTGTGCTTGATTAGGTGACCATAAATGTGGAGGAAAAGAAAATGAAGCTTCAGGCATTCTTTGGAGTTGTTTTTTAAGCAATGAGAAAGGAAGAAAGAAGAAGCTTTAGGGGAGAGGAGAACCCAAACGAATTTTTTCCCAAAAAAAGCAAGGAATGAGGAGCAGTTATGTCCTCGTAGGGGATGACAGAGACGTGGGCCATGACACTGGAGGGGTGAGCTGGCCCTGGGTTCCAGGAGGATTTGAAAAGGAGCTAAAGGTGTTGGGAGTTGACTCGGACAGCAAGAGGTAGGCGTTAGAGATGCTTACACGAGGGAGGGGCCGGGTGAAAGTGGGGTGGCAGGAAGGTTGAATAGACAGTGGCACCAGAGTGGGCTGGAGGGGTGCGGAGGGCGGGTGTGGCGGCAGCAGGGACGAAGATGGGGAACCGAGCCTGACCATGGAAGAACTGGCAACGTTTGGTGGTTATGAGAGACAAAGGCGAGGACCTGAGAGAAAGAGCTAGAATCGGGCTTTGGTGCTGCCTCTGCCTCTAAGGAGCTGTGTGGCTTTAGATGTGTCACTCAATCTCTTGGGGACTCCAGTGCATTTCACCTGGAAAATGAACAGATGGGTAGTCTCTAAGACGAATTAAAAAATAATCATTTTTTTCTGGCAGAAATAAGAGAGTTGAGCAGGGGAATCCATTTAGAAGATAGACAGTTCATGTCAGATGCGATGATAAACTTGATGGACAAATCATTATCCCTGAAACTTACAAATATATTTAAAGTGAATTTCTTGGATAATTTTGTAAGTGTATTTGTAACAGTGTCCATTGGAACAGAATTAACCTGTGCTGTTTTAAAGCGAGTGAAGATGAGGTCATCTTCCTGCACAGGCGATTGTCTTCAAAGTCCGCAGTCATTAATTCTTAGAATTTTTCTGACCTTATGTATCATCTATTACCGCATAACACATTACCACAAAATTAACAACCTGAAACCACACACATTTATTTTCTCAGTTTCTCACAGACTCATAACTGGGTCTTCTACTTGAGGGTCTCTTCACGTGGCCGCAGTCAGAGCGTCAGCGGGACTGGGGTCCCATCGGAAGACTTAACCAGGGAAGGAACCACTTCCAGGATCATTGGTTGTTGGTGGTATTCCGTTTCTCGAGGGCTGTGGGCTGCCTCAGTTCCCTGCCGTGTTGGCCTCTCCAGCATGCCTGCTTCATCAAAGCCCCAAAGAGAGGGAGTCTGCTGGGAAGATGGAAGTTACAGCCTCACGGTCTAATCACGGAAGTGACACCTCATCCCCTTTGCTGTGTTCGATTCATTGGCAGCAAGCCCGTAGGCCAGACCACCCTCAAGGGCAGGGGGTCAGACAAAGGGGTGCACACCAGGAGGTGGGGATTCTTGGGGGCCATCGTA
Source organism: Cheirogaleus medius (assembly GCA_008086735.1). Lineage (NCBI taxonomy): Eukaryota > Metazoa > Chordata > Mammalia > Primates > Cheirogaleidae > Cheirogaleus > Cheirogaleus medius. The sequence goes on from VBSM01000483.1 coordinate 26,046,233, forward strand.
AGAGCTGCTTACCAAATCTTACTTGAAGATTCTGTCCCTCTGCAGTCCTTGTTCTCACCCATCTGCTGCAGGCTCAGCTCAGGGTTATTTAACCACTTCGGGACCGCGCTCACTGGCCGCGAAGCCTTGCCCACAGCCGGCACTCACAGTCCGCATGATAGTTTGTGCTGTGCATTGACAACGAATCCATTTTGCTCTTGTGTGATGAGGAAAGCTTTAAAGCACTGAAAGCTTGTTTTACTTTACAGGCAGCTTTAGGAAAATAACTATAATAACTCCTACTAAGGACTTGTTAAAAGGTCACAGATTCGTAGTAACTTATTAGCTGAACGTACACACTGCAACTGCAGAGATAAAAGCAAAAGCTTTTGGCTGTCGGCTAAAGTCAACGCTCACGTTCATCTGTGGCTGTCGACTATAGTAGATGCTGGGCTGTGCGCGTTCATCTGTGGCTGTAGACTATAGTCGACGCTCGTACCGAAGTGGTTAAGGCTGTGCCCAGGGTACTCTCACTCTTTTTTTTTTTCCCCAAGAAACAAGGTCCTGCTCCGTCCCAGGCTGGAGTATAGTGTCGTCATCATAGCTCACTACAACCTTCGACTCCTGGGCTCAAGCATCCTCCTGCCCCAGCCTCCAGGGAAGCTGGGACTACAGGTGTGCGTCACCATGTCTGGCTAATTTTTCAATTTTTTGTGGAAATGGGGTCTCACTCTTGCTCAGGTTGGTCTCAAACTCCTAGCCTCAGGTCATCCTCCCACTTTGGCTGCCCAAAGTGCTGGGATTACAGGCACAGCCTTGATTCACCCTTTTCAAGTTACCCAGGTTATGTAGGTTAAGTGTGCCTTATCAAAGCTGATGGATCTGAGAATACCCTTTGGTTAGAAAAATAGGAAGAATATTGTGTTTATTTTACTTTGAGGTGAATATAACACATAGGTTAGTGGTCAGGGCAGGCCAATACCGGGGACTCAAAGCCAAGGATCTGAGAAGAGTAAAGGGGAGTAAAAAAAGAGGCCGTGGCACTCTTTACTGGACTCAGGACATAGATTTCAAATCATATAATCAGTGTAAATTCTAAAGTACGACTAAAACAAAAAAGAGTGAGTTGAAAGAATTCAGATGGACAGTTGTTATACTCAAACATTTAAAAAACATAGCTCCTTGTTTTAAAAAGCATAAACTTATATTTGGATAATCCCTACAAGTTTTCAAAATATTTTTACATATATTATCTCATTCATTCTGACAACATCTTGTGAGTTTTGAGTATTACTTTTATGCTCATTTTATAGATAAGGAAATGGAGTCATATGGCAGCAAATATACATGCCCAAAGACATATGGCCAAGACTGACCTTAAGACATATAATATCATACTTCTTCACTAAAAAACCACAAGCATGCCCTTTTTTTCCTTCTTGATGTCATAGCGGGTCTTTTAGGAAATAAGGAGTGCAGGGGAAGACCCCGGGACAAGAAACGTAACGCACAAAGCCCGACCTTGGTAATCTTATTAACACCAGTACCTCCCGTAGACCCAGGAGAGCCAGGCCCCAAGCCTCAGGGGGTCCTGCACTTTGGAGTGACTTCCTAGAAAATGTCCAAGTCTCCCTATGGTCCCTAGGACCAGCCAGAGCCTGCAGAACCATTCGGGAATGGAGACCCAACTCAGACCAGGCCCCACGTGAGCCCCATTCTGCGCTTTGGGCATCCTCTGATCCTTACCTTGCTCTGGGGTTGGCCAGATGCCCTGGGGAGTTTTGAGACTCATATCTACACCATTGATCTGGGGCCCCGTGGCTGGCGTGTGTTTTATTATGGAATCATGCCAGATTGGTCCAGCAGAATGGTACCGACACACTGATGTGGGTGACTCCCACCCCTGCCAGACACAAGAAGAGTTCAGGACTGTGGGCCAGTGAGGGTTTACTGCTGCCCCTGGGCTTGAGCACGTGTGCGAGCCTGTGCATTGGCTCCTGCCCATCGTGGTCCAACTGTGAAGCCGACTTTGATCCGCAGCACCCGAAGGCGATGAGGGTAGCTGCGAGTCTCCTTTGCCCTGCGCACGGCTGCTGCTAGGGCGAGCCCCGCCCCCTCCGCATGCTGGGCACTCCTCCAGGGCGACAGCACCTGTCTCATCCAAGGGCTCACAGGACCCTTGCACGGTAAAGCCAGCAGGTCTTTCTCTTGCCTTCTATTGACGTGGTGACATTATGCTCTTCTGGGTTGGTCTTAAGCTGTGTCGCATGAGGGACAGCCATTACCTTGAGAATGGGACCCTTCTTGCTCTGCTCGCCACACTCATCCTCCCCACTGGTGGGCACACGGAGAAGGCAGAGGTGCAGTCGGCGTTGGAGGAGCTCTCATCCTGTGGACAGTGAATGAGGCCTTGAGGAGGTCAAGCAAAGCACGATGGGAGGACGCACGGGCCTGCGTGGATGCTGTAAAATTCCTGACGGGAAATGTAACGTGGCAAGAGGACAAACCAGCATTCACAACTTCCCACATGGTGAGTGCCATCAGCAAGGCACAGCATCTTTGAAAGTGTCATTGGGAGCCAGTACTGGCGGTTGTCACCGTGGCTGACGCAGCGTCACCAGAGACACCAGCCAGAATTAAATACATGAAAGAAGAGTTACACTGTTTCATGATTCAGAAGAGCCGTCTGTGGCATACTGTGAATAATACCAGCGTTGCTAACTTTTCCTTTTGTGGGAGACGTGAAATTAGCCAGAAATGGGGCATTGAACAATGAAGAACATGAGAGATATTTCCTGGACCTGAAGAGGAAGAGATGGTGCCTGGATACCACCAAGAATGTCCAGGTGTACCAATGGGACAATAAACAAGCACTTAAGTACTTCTCTATTGTTATAAGTCTTTATGATAAATCACTATACTTCACCATGAATTGTGGCACCATGAATTTTGTAGTATATTTTTAAGTCAAATTGTTTACATGGACAGGGACCTGGCAAAGCAACATGTGCCCAGGTGCGGCCTGACCCCCACCTAGTTTTCAGCATCTGACTCTGCCATGTCCTCAAGTCATGCTCCACAACTCCCCAATCTCTGTTATAACATGTGACTAAGTTAGAGCCCTTCTAGGCAATCATGAAAAAAATAAAAATAAAAAGCAGAACTTTGGTTTGGAATCAGAAAAGTAAATGAAAACTCTTCCACAGAGGTGTCAGTGGTCCCCTTTGGGGAGGACATGAGAGCCACAGGTAATGTTCATTTCTTGAGCGGGAAGTGGCTACGTGGGGCTATTTGTGTTATGATAATTCATCCAGTTGTACACTTACGCTCTGTGCCCTTCTCTGGGTGCATGTGATACTCCAGTAACAAGTTTACCACTTAAAAATGAAAAACAAAATTCACTTTTAGATTTAATTAGATTCTGGAGCAAAATTATTTTACAACGTAGGGTCCAGTGGTCTGGAGGACTGTGTCCCGGCCTGGCCTAAGGACTAATGTGGTGGATTTGAGGATCAGATAAGCTCTTCCTTCCAGCTCCCCCCAAACAAGTCGACCTTGCAATTAAACTCAGCTCTAGCTGTCTCTCGGCATTTCCCCACCCTGCTTTATAAAATAGAAATTCTTGTAGCGGTTGTGTCCAGACAAGCACAATGGAGACTGACACACGGGGCTTGGAGAACTTCCCAGAGGTGGTTTAAGAGCGATTATATAACATGTTAAGTCTGTGTTCCTTTTTCAGGCATAACTGAACTTTCGCCAAAATAACTAATTGCCAGCCCTTTCCCACTGACCCAAATACAAACACGGTAAATAGGTTACAGCTCCGAAGCGTACTCCAAAAAACAAACAAACAACACCCCCCCACACACAAACCTGGCACTCCTGTGACATCACAGCCCGCTGCGGGGACACCGCACACTCCCCGAAGGGCACGAGCCTAAATCACATCTTTCTAAGTCCTCCCACCTGTTGTGAGAGTGACACGAAAGAAACCAAAACAACCACCAGAGAACGACTTCCCTTTTGCCCACTGATGTTGGTCAGAGAAGGAAAAGGAGTAGTTCGGATAAGCTGGCGTGTTTCAAGCAGGCTCGCGTCCGTGCGCCCAAGGCCTAAGGAGAGGCAAGCGCTAGACCTGAAAGAGAGTCAATACCTTCCTTCCTTCCCTGCCACCTCCCTGCATTTCTGGTTTCCACAGGACTCTGATTTTGTGGGGGAAGCTGAGAGTGTCCGCACCCATCAGACACATGGGGTCTGTCAGGTGATGCTTCTCGATGACTGCGTCTGGGGGTCAGGGCTGGAGCAGGCTTGGTGACGACAGCTGCTCTCCCCAAACCACGGCCAGTGACCTCACTTGGTGGCTGGAAATCAGCCCCTGTGGGAGCGTTTACCCCACGGAAATGGCAGCGAGAGCCCACTGGGCAGTGGGGAGCAGCACACCTTCGAGCCGAGCCCCGGCAGACCCCAGGCCACCGTGCGGACGGGAAGGGCAGTTTGTGAGGTCACCTGGCCACCTCCTCTAACAAAAGCTGCCCATCGTTTGGGCTCCAGCCTGCCTAGAAAGGGGCAGGGAGAATCCCACTGTGTTCTGTTCAGCTTCAACCACACCTGGAGTGCTGTGATGATGCCGTAAGGACAATATAGGGACATGGCAACACAGGCACCATGGCATGCGGAGAATACCTGAAATACCCGAGTGCATTTTATCTAGGAAAAGGATGGAGCCAGATGACTGTCCACAATGTCTAGGGGACATTCATGCCTTCAGAAAATATTCATGGAAAACTTTCTGGGTGCGAAGTGGGGGTTCAGTGGGGAACAGGGCAGCATGGGGTCTGCCCCCCTGAGTTTACATTCAGGTGGAGGAAAATGATGGAAACAAGTAAGCATATTTTTTAAAAACATGAGCTTAAAAACCCCGGGAAGGAAATAAGAGAATGAGGTAGAAAATGCCATAGGAACACTTCTGTATTGTGGCCAGAGACGCATGGGATCCGAAGCTGAGACCCAAAGAAAGAGAAGGAACCGCACGCGGGGAGACGGGTAGGGAGGGCCGAGGGTGCCCAGTGCAGGGGCGCCTGGGGGAGAGCAGTGAGGGGGACCCCGGCGAGGGCAGGAGGGCTGGGGTGGGTCATGCTGGCCTTGGGGGCCGGGGGGAGGAAGCCGGCCTGATTCCAAGAGCAGGGACGAGCCACTGGAGATGCTGGGTGGGGAGTGGTTTGACGGCGCTTATGCTGGGAGCAGACCAGGAATCGGTGACGCCGTGTGCGCAGCTCGGAGGCTGGGTGTGGCGGGGGTAGGGTGAGGGCTGCCGTGGCCTGGGGACCCCAGAGGCCAGAGTCAGGGCCACGGTGGAAGTCAGGAGGAGGTGGCGGTCAGGGGGTCAGTTCACGTGAACGAGAAACTCTTCGGGTTTGACTCCCAGCCAAGCCACGCTTGGCGTGTGCCCACCCCACCGGGCTGTGGCATCGAAGGCGCCACAACACACACATCCAGCAGATGCCCTTCCGGTCTCGTCTGCGCATGCGGAGTGCACCCTGGGCGGCGTCCCTCGTGGCCCAGTGCGGCACAAAGCAGGTGCTCCATAAATGTTAGCTACTATCAATAACACCGTGTATTAAACTCCACATGATGGGGCGAACTTGCACTGAGAATTGACGGCCACCCAGCAGGGTCATTGCGGGGGACAGCAAAGGTAGAGGGTTGAATCCGATGCCCTCCTCCAAGGACAACTTAAAATTCTTTTATTGTCTCCCTGTTATTATCCCTTCTACCACAGTCCCTATCTTTATCTCATCCTCCTGCCTCCCTTTCCTGTTAACGCCTTTTTCTGCCCTGGAGCAAAGCAAAGGCAGGTTCTCACTTGTCCTCGAACCCAGGCCAAGGCCGGTTTGTTTCTGCCAGTAAACACATCGCTTCCCTGGGCCCGGGGACACTGCGGCCTTGCAGTGCGGCTCCTTCCGCAGAGCAGATGGCAACACCTGCCACCCCTCCCGGACACGTTGTCTTGTGGGGAACAAAGGAATACGCACGCCCTGCTTCTGCATCGGGTTCTGACAGAAGCATTCAGGGCTGTCGGTTACAAGGTAAGACTCACTCCTCCCCACTCGGTCACTGTCCCCCAGCGTGCATTGCTTGAACGCCTACTGTGTGCTAAGTCTGCTCTAGGAACCGCGGACACAGCAGCACCATCGTCAGTAAGACGGGCAAGGTCTTTGCCTTCACTGAGCTCACATTTTCTAGATAGGGAAGACAGACTCTTAGCAATAAGTAAACATGTAAAATAATTTCAGATAATGATAAATGCTTCAACAATAAAAATAAGATGGGGAGTTATGGGTCACCGCCTGGGATAAGGTGGTTATAGAAGTTCAAGTTTTAAAAGGCATCTAGGTCTAGTGCTAAGAGAGAAACAAAACAAGACTGGAATAATAAAGGTGCCAGAGAAATGGAATGACACGGGTGGGAGGAAGCAGCTTCAGTTCCACAGGGCTAATACAATTTGTAGGCACTCAGAGATGTTTTCAAAACTATTTGCTAAGCTCAGTAAATGGGCAGAGCCCTGAAATATGGGTTAGAATTCCTGACTTTCTGTTTCCAATTCCTCAACAGTACTAAGCATACTGCTTTAGACATGATAGGAACTTGGTAAACAAATATTTGCTGTATTTGTTGGCTTGAACTGTTTTGAATTAACCCAAGAAGTAGAACAGACTGGGGGGAAAGTTACTTGTATAGAGAAGTTCATGGATGGCGAGTCTATGAGGGGCGTCATCCCTACATCCTCCCACCTGTCTGCATGCGTCTAACCAAAGCAGCAGCAATGCAGAGAGTCAGGCTGGCCACAGAGCGGCCAGGACGTGTGGGGTGAGACAAGGTAGCCCAGACATGGAAACACTCTCTGGAAGTGATGGGGTGTCAGCCATCAACCACCTGCAGAGGCATCCACCTGGAGACTGTCTGGAAAGTTGAGTCAAGACGATCCCAGACCAGTGCGACCCAGACAAGCAGAGCATGAGACCAGGCCTGGGAGCTGGGCTGGAACCCTTCTTTCTCCCTTCCCAGGAGGAGCAGTCTTCAGAGTGCAGTAAAAGAGGGTCTCACATACGGAGAATATTTAGTATATGGCCAAGACACAAGTATGTATGGGCCTGTCAGTGTAATTATTCTTCTATTTGGCAAATCTGTGTCTCTAGTGAACACCACTATCTGGTGAAATTCCCTTGCTCGGATTTCTTGTTCACAAAACAACCTTATGATTATAATTTCGGGCTTCCCATGCAGCCTTCCCATGAACAGAGTGTGCTGACTAGCCAATACGACCATATGGCTGCTCATGGCATCTCCATTCTTACTAAACAGCAATCATCAGCATTCTGGTTTATACATCAATCTTGTGTGAGATTTTTTAATGGGAGTCAGTCAGTTTGAGCCTGATCACCTCTGAGGGCACTGACCAAATCAAATTTCTTTACATGAGTGCAACTGAGGACCAGATCTGGGTATTGTTTCCTTAAGAGACCATTATTGGGTCAGCTGGCCTTATTCTACAACATTTCTGGTTTGTCTCTTTCTAATCTCACCACCTAGATTTGATTCCTGTACACCAGCCAGATGGTCTCTGCATAATGGGGCTTGAAGAGTAATAATCCAACCTGATTTCTCGGTGTCATCTATTTTAAAATAATGACGAAAATGTTTAAACATAATAGAGATCACATCCATCTCCCTGGAACCTGACTAAACCATTTCATTAAATTGCTGATTTCCTTGAGCCTAGAAGGTGGCTGAGATGCCCGAGAACAGCAATTCCCAAAGTCTGTTCCAGTGTCATGAAACAAATGAGTACAAGTAATCTGGGAAATTCTGGGTGAGGCAAAGTTAAACTGTGTTTATTTTTGCTATTGTTGCGGTTGATTGCTTGTTTCCTTTTTTTAAGCACAGCTCTCTTCCCAGCCTTACTTTAACCCTGATTAACAAGGTTAGTTGACTATCCAAAATGAGATATGTTATGAAGCTTTTCCCAAAATGATTTGACCAGAAATCCCTTTTACTGAGAAGCTTTGCTCAGAACTTGTCTCCCAAGGGAGACACTCTGGAAAACGTGACTCTTTAATACTTTTCCGAAGTCTCTCATGACATCAGGTCTCAACCAAGGAGAGATGCCATTGAGCCGTAGCTCCCTGGAGCCTGCCAGACCGTCACAGAAGAGGAACTTCACGCGAGGGAAGGAAAGAAGAGTTATGTGGGGCTTTGTAGGTCGCAGGGAGCAGGACTGGAAACAAAAGGTACCTCTCGGCAGCAAGAGAAAGCCAACTGCTCCCCCGTACCTTAGGCTCCTTGCAGGCCTGTGTGACAGACACCAGCACATGGAACCCGCCGGAAACAGCGTCCCTGGAGTCGTGCGACACAGTCGCCCTGCAGAATGGACAAGAAGAGGACTGAGGGAAACATTTGAGGAGAAACATAAATTTACATTTCTTGCAAAAAAATGCAGAAAAGTCCTATTTATCTTTCATTAATTACCAAACCAGATAGTCACCCACAGAGAGGCGGCACCCCCACACTGGCCAACCCCCTCCTCCCCCCACGGTCACTCCCATCGTGAGAACTGTCCGAGCTGCTTCTGCGCCTCACATGAGCTGAATGAAATAAAAAGCAAAACGTTCTGTTCAAAAAGTTATTGTCTAAAATGTCCCATCTCCCCTTTATTGGGAGAGCAGAGCGCATCGTGAAGTGTGTTTCGATTTCTATAAATACACAAAGGAAAGCTGGACGCGTCTATCGTAGTAAGCAACTCCAGCATTTGGCCACGTCAATCAAAAGAGAAACTAAAGAGGAAAATTCAAAGAAAAGCAAAGAAAACTCTTGCAACCCCAAAGGAAAGTCTCCGTGTGTACAATATAAGCTGAACAACTCTTGACCTTTTAAAAAATCCGATTACTGAAATTTTGTAGGATATTTAAAAACCAGCATATATGCTAGAGAAGTTTGTTCCACGCAACTGTTGTTTCTGTAGCCTTTTTAATAAAAAAGAGGAGGTAATCGTGGTGGGCGGTGCAACTCTGCAGCCAGCTCTTCCGAATTTTGAAACCATTAAAGTGCAAGTAAAAATGTCCTCAGAGTCAGGACAGCACTTCACTTGTTTATAGATCAATAATTTAGAAACTTTCTGAATTTCAGGAAAAAAAAATGATCTCCAGGCTGAGGCTTTGCAGACCAACTTTCAGACTAATTAATTTTTATTTATTTGTTTGTTTTTTAGCAGTAGAGTTATAAAAGTCTCAAAAAGGCTGGGCATGAAAACTGCTGATGCAGCCAAAAGACAGCAGCCTGGAGCTCCTGTTCCAGGTAATTCCTGCCGAGGCTGGGCCTGTACCTGGTGCAGACTCCCTCGGCAAGGCCTGTTTCCCGAATGCACGAACCGTCTCATAAAGTCCCTCGAAACATTTGCAGCAGCACGTCCTAATCACTGGCAGGGTGAAAAAGCGCGCGTGCGCACACACGCTCACTCCAAAACCAAGGAGAGAGAACAAAACCCAGGAGAATATAATCCAGTTCTGCCCTTCTCTTTCTAGAAACTCTGCAGAGCCGGAGTTTAGGACAGTGGTCCAGACACACACATTTTCCATTCGCCCTCTGGCTGCACAACCTTCTCTGCTTTAATGCTACGCATCCCCTGGTAAAGCCAGAGATGGGGAAGGTCCGCGGACACAGGGGCAGTTTCTCTCTGCTGTTTCCTGCAGCTGCCGCAGGGGCCCCCTCTGCAGGGAGGCACAAAGACCCTCCCCACATTAGGAGGCAATAAAGCATCTTTTACTTAGCACGACACGGGCAGCTGAATTTGCTTTTGACAGACACCTGCGTACTGCACACCCAGGTGCTCAGTCCTTAGAAAGCGTGAGACTCAGCACTGAGAGTCGAGAGAACTCAGGAAAACTCAAGCAGGCCACGGCTCCTCCCTCCAGTTACTAACAAACTAGCTAGACAAATCAACACACGTGGAAACACTGTATTTCCTGGATCCAGAGATGGCATTTCTAGAAAGACATACTAACAAGTAATGACCTTTTGGGGAAAAGCAAACCCTCACCTGGTGTGTGCATTAAGATGCATATGGGATGGAACCTGACTTCAGACACCGGCATGTGCAATGTGGCAGCCACGGCAGTGCGGTGGCCACAGTGATGGAGGTGACACCCTCCTACCTGGTGCACCTGCGCTGCCCCAGGAACGGTACTACCTGCTTCCCAAATGCACTCGCATTTCCTTTGTACCACAGTCCCTGTGATGTGCATATTGTCATTCCCATTTTTTCACACGAGGAAACTGAGAGAGAGACAGTCGGCAGCGCCCCAAAGGTGGTAAGTTCGGGAGCTGGAGAGAAGCAAGAGAGAGCTCTGGGGTTAGAGCCCTCGCCCTCCTACTTGCAAGCCGTGTGGCTTTAGGCAAATGACATAATCTCTCTGTTCCTCAGTTTCCATATCTGTAAAATGGAAACTAATAATAGCACTTACCTCACAGGGCTATTTTTTTTTTTTTTTTTGGTGTGATGATTTGAAGAAAAGGGCTATTTTAAAATTCACAAGGGACAATGTACTAGAAGCACTTACCTAGGTGCCTGGTACACACGTTGAAAATGCACAATAAATGGAAGCTAGTGCTATTTTATTATTCTGAGGGTGATGTGGGACAATGCTTTATCATTACTAGATAATTAACAGGCTGATTAGGTGATAACGGTGACCAGCTTCAAAGGTTCAGATTTTACTAGGAGTCTTGTTCTGCTAAAAGTAAACTGTGCAATGGAACACGTCTTTGCCAGGATTCATGACACGCTCGTCACCGAGAAGGCAGAGGAAACAACAAGAGGACTTCTATTCTTGACTTAAATCTGACGAAAAAGAACTTGATGGCCATTGTGTAATTTCCAGGAACCCAGAGAAACAAATGACTGTGTCATGCTGGATCAAATGGAAGCAAGGAATCACCAGGCTGAGCTGACCTGAGCCTGGACTTGGGAAAATAGGCCTCAGAAAGTTCAGGAAAAGGACAAATATGCCCCCCAGGCCAGAACTATGATTCACAAGAAAGGGAAATTCTGAAAAAACAAAAAAAACAGCATTAGATTGTATGTTCATAACCAATTCCTGCGTAAAAGAACAGGTGATGGCAGCCACAGAAAAACTGAATTGTTGCGATGTCAACAGGACGTGTCTAAAGGGCAGAGGATGGACGTGCGGGGGAGGGGCCGCGCCCCACGCCTGGAGGCAGGCGGGCAGGGTGGGCCGATGGCGCTCATTAAAGATGAGGCATTATTCCACTTTATCCTTAAAAACCTTAAAAGGTAGATGTTATGAGTTTTGTGTTTCAGAGTAAGAAATTTGTACCGAGAGGTTGAGGGATTTACTGGGAAGCACACAAGTGGCTGGCGGTGGAGCCGGGATTCAAAGCCAGAACTGTCTAAGCTCTTCACTGTGGCTCTGCAGAGTGACCTTCCACCTAAAGGTTTAGAGGAGGGGCTGGGAGTGCTTTGGGTTCCACAGAGAGGTTTGCGTCCCGCTAGCTGGACACGTGCTGTTCTCTTCACGTTCTAGCGACTTGCCAGAGATCGGGCAGACCAAGAAGGCCGAGGGTCAAGGTCTCCAAGTCTGGGGCTGCCCAGGCAGAGGCCGCCCTCATCCTAGTGCTGCAGGCTGGAGGCCGAGCCTGGCCTCTGCTCCCTTCTCAGTGTCGTTGTTCCCTCCACCGTGTCCCCTGACCTCACTCTGATCATCTTTCCCCAGTGATGTCAGGCCGACCAGCACCCTTTCACCACCACGTGGTCCTAGGTAATCCTGAGCCTATACGCAATGGCATTGTGCAGATGGTTGTTGAATGACTGCATGTGATGCTGAGTAAACAATGTATCGATCTTGATCAAAGTCAGAAGACAGTTTCATACTCTGATTCTAGGAGTGGCTATTGGTCTTTGTGTGAGGGTCAAGACTACCTCATACAGCAAAATAAACTCCTTTCCCCAGCCTTGCCCATCTGAAAACTGTCTCCTTCTTTACCAGGAAGACTTCTTTTATCTCTCTTCCTTCAGTTGCTCTGCAGTCTAACTGAAGCATGCTCTGGTTTCCAGCCGTGGCTGCTCAGAGAGGGTCAGGGCTGGAAAGGCCGGACTCTGGGCTGTTGGGGTGGTTTTCTGGGCACACTCCCAGAGAAGGACAAGGTTCACGTGCTGGATACGATAGTAAGGACAGAAATGTGTTACTTGAGATTTCAATAATTCTCTGCCACAAATCTTAAATTAGGTATAAAGCCAGGAGATAAATCCACATAAGGAAAGGATACACGGGGTATACATACCATCAACTACAGTTTCAAACCTAGTCCAAAAACCCCAGGTGGCCAGCTAAGGAGAAGTCAAGGCTAGCTCCTATGGACGTGCAGCCAGGTGGACGGTGGCCGAGGGAACGGCAGCGGTTGGTGCGGAGCCTCAGCCCTGGGGAGGAGTCAAGGCAAGCACGGGGGAGCCGGTTGTTGGAAACTGGGTTATAAGCAGCAATTGCGTCCCTTGGAAAAGAGGAAGAGACTCAGTTGCAGGAGAGAGCTAGGATACCAAGGTCAACATGATAAAATTGATCTGAGCTACTAACCCATGTTCCATCTGTTCCTTCTACTCAAAGACGGAGGTGGGGCTGAATTTAGAGGTGGGAGCCTCAGTTAGATGAGCCCTAAAGCTTAATAGAAGCATGGCAGGTTATTACATCCTAAACCTGCTCCAGGTCAGGTCAAGATTTACTATATAATTTATATCATGCTCTGGGGGCAATGTTTATGCTTTATATTCTTTATATTTCTTCCACTCACAACACTTAAGCTGGCCGCGCCATAAAGAAGAAAAAAAACTTCAAAAACTGCTTTGTAAGTACACAATTAAAATAACTATCTTCTTCCTTATCCGCTGCTATGCATCTTAACACAGTCAAGTATTGTACGTTGATATTATGGGTTGAATTGTGTTCTCCTAAAAAAGATGTGTTGGAGCCCTAACCCCCAGCAACGCAGAATGTGACCTCATCTGGAGAAAGGGTCATTACAAAGGTAATCCAGTTAAAACAAAGGCATGAGGGTGGATCCTATCCAATAAGACCAGTGTCTTATTTAAAAAAGCAAATTTGGACACAGAGACAGCACAGAGGGACAGGGAGCCGCAGGGAGGAGACAGCCATCCACAGGTGACCAGTGATCCCTGGGCAGAGCCTTCCCTCCCTGCCCCAGAAGGACAAACCCTGTCCACACTTAGACTTTGGACTTTGAGCCTCCAGAACTGTGAGACAATGAATATCTGTTGTTCAGGCCACCTGGTTTATGGTACTTTGTCATTTTCACATTTAATTGGATTAATCATGATCCTTGATTCATGACACATTGTCATCATTGGACTGTGAATGTTCAGCTTATATTTAGTTATTTACTTGTTTTTAATAATATAATACACATCTGCAAGCCCATCTCCCCAAACAAAAATAGAAGTGGAAACTTACATCTAATGACACATTCCCCCACCAACCTCACCCCATCCTCCCCAACAGCATCCTGAATCCTGAACTCATCATTTCCTTGCTTTGCTGTCTATATAGTTTATGGTAGTCCTAAACTGCAAGTATTTTTAAAAATTTTTAGTTACTTTAAACCATATAAAGGATATCGTGCACTACATAATATGATGTGGAACTTTGTTTTTTACTTAATACCATATTGCTACGATCCACCCATCTCGTTGCTGCAGCTCATTTGTCATGTCGCTTTGCTGTTTTGAAATACAATTGTCATGACTGCTTTTTAGAAATATACATATTAATACATTCACATTCTTTCTCACTCTATTGTTTCTACTATTTTAGCAGAAACAATTGAGGGAGACCCTGTCTTTCAGGCAGGAGGAGTCTCTCGGCCCCTGTGCCATGAGCACTTTTTGGGCTCACAGCGGCAGGGCTCTTTCGGCCCCATTGCGACTCTCAGCGCGTCACCCCCAACAAGCCACCAGGACTTACTTCTTAAAATGAAGCATTTCCCTTTGGTCAAGAAGATAGGACAGTAAGGTGACTCATGGTGCTCTGATTTCAAAGAGTGAGTAAAGGGAAATGTTCATGTGAGTCAGAGTTTACCCAGTGGTTTTGAGTAAATAACCCCAAAATAGTCTTTTTCTCCAGGGTCTCCGAGATGAGAGCAGGGTGACGATGCCTTCCTGAAGGAAGCAGCGTGGTCTGGGAGGGCATGATGGCTTTGGCAAGCGGACGGATGTGGTGGCCGTAAGCCACCCCCCTCCTGTTTAGCGACCTTGGGCAAGCCACTGAATGCAGTGGTGCTTAGAGATACTCTAGATCTAAGATCAGAGACCGCACCACCCGCCTTTTCTGTTCGTACAAACCCATTTCTATTTCTTATAATGTCCAGGTGGGGCCTATGGAACCAGCCCATCGTTCCTCTCTATTACGGTAGAAGTTTGGGGAAACTTTGCGGGTGGCTGCGGGAGCCATGCGTGGCCGTGGTGTTCGCTGCCCCGTCTTCTGGGGCCAGCCTGGCGGCTCATGTTCCACATTCTTTCCATCTTCCGGCTTCTCCAGGTTATTGTTTGTGCTCTTTGATGCTTTTCTAAAGGCTACGTACGTGAAGGATGCTTCCAAAGTAGAAAATCGGGAGAGTCGGAGATGGGATGGGAAGGAAGAATGGAAAAAGAAAGTCTAAACAGTGCAAACATTAACATAAAATGACCTTTGTGCCATAAATTAGGAGGTTGGGGAAAATGGCTTATTATGCAGCTGAGGTATTTGAAATGTAGAATTTGCTGGGCTGGCACATTAATCGCATTTATGCTGGGGAAAGTATTCCCTGACATTAAAGGATTTATTTGTTTGCTAATCTGCTTCAGACTCCTGAGGCCTTGTTACAAAATCAGGGGGTGGAGGAGAGGAAAGGGCTAGAAAGGGCCGTAGGAACAGGAGGCTGGGGGCTCCTGCCCATTTCTGCTGTGAAGTTTGTTAACCAAACGCCTAACAAGGACTTCTAAAACACTGGAGAATTCCCTCCTTAAATACAACAGATATTACTTACAATATGGACTGAGTTTTTTTTTTTTAAAGTTAATGTGATCATTCTTTGTAAACACATAAACAAGAATATCTTTCTTCTACTATTTCAAATTTAGCATTTAAAGTACTTGTTTGAGAGAAAAGCAAATGAAAAATGTGTTTAGGTTTCTAACAAGCTTTAATCTGCGCTACTAGATTTATTGGGAGCAACCACCAATAATTATTTTAATTTGGAGCAGTCCCCTTTCTTCCAATTTTTTAAACCCCTTCCCCCCAAATGCAAACAAATGTTTGCCTTTACTGTTGCCTTTTTCCTCCTGGACGGACTACACAGTGCAATAGCCAAACATCCTCTTAATCTCCTTTTCAAAGACTATAACCTTCTTTTGGGGAAAGCAGTCATTTTGTTTTGTTCCACAGCACCTTGACAATGCCGAGAAAACATAATCCTTTACTTACAATAGAATCTCGGATTTGCTGTTCCATTACCGGGTAGCTGAAGCATTTGTATTAAAAGACAGTTAAGCTTTTTTCAGTGAGGCATTTCCTTCCTTACCTTCCTCACAGAAAGTTCTGCTTTATTTTTAGTAATATCCTGGCTCCTGGTATTGTATTTGTGCACATAATCCCTTCACAATAATGCTTAGCACTCCGGTGGCACCTTCTCTCCAAGGACCTCAAAGGCCTTTACAAACATTAATTAATTCTCACAGCACCCCCACGAGATGGGCGAGTATTCCTTTCCAATTGGTATATTATTATCCCCATTTTGTGATTTTGCCAAAATTCTTTCGCCTACTTCCCCAGTGTGCTTTTTAATGGAATTTATCGTGAGTCCACTGGGGCTGGCCAGTTAAGTCCATGGTAAAGGAACGAACCAGCAATAAAAGAAACAAAAAAAGAAGAATGTGAACTGTGATACAGGCATCCCTCGGAGATATTGCGGGTTCAGTTCCAGACCACAAGAAAGCAGATATCACAATAAAGAGAGTCACATGAATTTTTTGGTTTTCCAATGTATATATAAGTTACATTCATATTGTACTGTAGTCTATTGTGTGTAGTAGAATTTTATCTTAAAAAAACATATATACCTTAATTTAAAAATACTTTATTGCTAAAAAAATGCTAATAATCATTTTGCTGGTAGAGGGTCTTGCCTCAATGTTGATGGCTGCTGACTTATCAGGGTGGTGGTTGCTGAAAGTTAGAGTGGCTGTGGCAATTTCTTAAAATAAGACAACAATGAAGTTTACTGCATCAATTGACTTACTCTTTTCATGAAAGATTTCTCTGTAGCATGTGATGCATTTAATAGCATTTTACCCACAGTAGAATGTCTTTCAAAATTAGAGTCAGTTCTCTCAAACCCTGCTACTGCTGTGTCAACTAAGTTTAGGTAATATCCTAAATTACATTTCAACAACGTTCATAGCATCTTCACCAGGAGAAGATTCCAAGAGATCACTTTCTTTGCTCATCCATAAGAAGCAACTCTTTTTCAGTTAAAGTTTTATCATGAGATTGAAATTCAGTCACATCTTCACACTCCATTTCTAATTACAGTTATTTCCTCCACTGAAGTCCTGAATCCCTCAAAATCATCCATGAGGGTTGGAATGAACTTTTTCTAAACTCCTGTTCATGTTGCTATTTTGACCTCCTCCCATGAATCATAAATGTTCTTAATGGCATCTAGAATGATGAATCCTTTCCAGAAGGTTTTCAATTGACTTTGCCCCAGTCCATCAGAGGAATCACTATCTATGGCAGCTATAGCCTTACACAATTTATTTCTTAAATCATAAGACTTGAAGTCAAAATTACTCCTCGATCCACGGGCTGCAGAATAGATGTTGTGTTAGCAGCCCATGAAAACAACATTCATCTCCTTGTACATCTCCGTCAGAGCTCTTGGGTGACCAGTTATGTTGTCAGTAAGAAGTAATATTTTGAAAGGAATCTTTTTTCCTGAGAAGTTCTCAACCAGTGGGCTTAAAATATTCAATAAACCATGTGTACACAGATGTGCTGTCTCCCAGGTTCTGTTGTCCCATTTATAGAGCACAGAGTAGATTTATCATAATTCTTAAGGGCCCGAGGATTTTCAGAAGGGTAAATGAACATTGGCTTCAACTTAAAGTCACCAACTGTGTTAGCCCTAACAAGAGTCAGCCTGTCCTTTGAAGCTTTGAAGCCAGGCACTCACTTTCCTTCCTAGCTATGAAGGTCCTAGATGACATCTTTTTCCAATAGAGAGCTGTTTCGTCCGCATTGAACATCTGTTGTTTAGTGTAGCCACCTTCATCAATGATCTTAGCCAGATCTTCTGGATAACTTGGTGCAGCTTCTCCATCAGCACTTGCTGCTTCACCTTGCACTTTTATGTTATGAGGATGGCTTCTTTCCTTCAACCTCATGAACCAACCTCTGCTAGCTTCAGACTTTTCTTCTGCAGCTCCCTCATCTCTCAGTCTTCATGGAGTTGAAGAGAATTAGGGTCTTGGTGTGGATTAGATTTTGGCTTAAAGGAATGTTATGGCTGGTTTGATCTTCTATCCAGACCACTAAACCTTTCTCCATATCATCAATAAGGCTGTTTCACTTTCTTATATTCATGTGTTCACCATGGTGTTCATTTATTTATTCCTTTAACAAATAGTTATTGAGTGTGAACTACATATCAGGTGCAATTCCTTTGCTGGGAATACAGGAGCAAACAAAACAGATAAAAACCCCTGGCCACATGGACCAGTGGGGGCAAAATAAGCAATAAACAAATAAGTAAAATAAACCAATAAAGAAGTAGCCTATTAGAGCCACTTGCAGCTGTATAAGCTAAAACATTTAATGCAGAATCTCTGATGAGTGCACCTCTATCAATAAATTTAGTTGAATCCAGTGTTGCATTAAATCCACCTTGGTCTAGTATCTTTAGAATCCATACCCACAAACAACCTCTTTCCCGGTGATGGCATCTCTGGGGGAAGGGAAACCACAATAAGGCTGGAATTGCAAAAGTTGGATTCAACCCCTGATATGAGAAGGAACTGCCACTGTCAGGGTAAAAAAGAAAAAAAAAAATAATATGGTCAGATGATGCTCAAGAAATAGGCAGGGAAGACCCAGGGATCCCCCAGGAAACAAACAGAAACAAGTCCCTCCTTCCTTCTCCATCCTTGGAGTCTCCCTCTTCCTTTGGCACAGCCTATTAGGGCATCCGCTGGCAATGCGGAAATGGGTTTGTCTATCCAAAAGCAAAGTTTAGAAGCTTAGGTTTGGAGATAGGAGAAAAGAACTTAATAACTGACACACTTATTAAAATTTTTTGAAAAAAAAATTCCATAACCCATAGTGC
This sequence comes from Cheirogaleus medius, assembly GCA_008086735.1. Lineage (NCBI taxonomy): Eukaryota > Metazoa > Chordata > Mammalia > Primates > Cheirogaleidae > Cheirogaleus > Cheirogaleus medius. Next base: position 26,064,653 of record VBSM01000483.1, read on the forward strand.
AACCACCATTTAACCTTTATTAGAATAATTATCCCATTGATACAGTTTCCTTAAAGATCACTAATGAACTCCTAGAACTAAATCCAATGATCTTTACTGAATTTGTTCATCTTCACTGACCCTCTGTGCTTCTTGAAAATGCCTTTCTTTTCAAATGACAATTCCCATTAAAATACCAACATCATTTTTCACAGATCTAGAAAAAATAATTCTATGCTTTGTAAGGAACCATACAAGACCCCATATAGCCAAAGCAAGCTTAAGCGAAAAGAACAAATTAGGAGGCATCAATCTACCAGACTTCAAACTATACTATAAGCGTATAGTAACCAAAACAGCATTGTATTTGTACAAAAATAGAGATAGAGACCAATAGAACAGAGGACTCAAGATATAAAAACATTCACATACAGCCAACTGATCTTTGACGAAGCAGACAACAATATACACTGGGGAAAAGAAGACCTATTCAATACATGGTGCTGAGAAAATTGGATAAACGCATGTAGAAGAATGAAACAGGATCTGTATCTCTCACCACTCACAAAAATTAATTCCAGATGGATAAAAGACTTAAACATAAGGCATGAAGCCGTAAGAACTCTAGAAGAAAATGTAGGAAAAACTCTTCTAGATATTGGCCTAGGCAAAGAATTTATGAAAAAGACCCCAATAACAATCATGGCAACAACAACAATAAATAAATGGGATTTGATTAAATTAAAAAGCTTCTGCACAGCTAAGGAAATAATCAACAGAGCAAACAGACAACTTACAGAATGGGAGAAAATATTCACAAGCTATACATCCAATAATGGGCTAAGAACCAGAATCTACAAAGAACTCAAGCAAATGAGCAAGAAAAAAACAAACAACCCCATTAAAAAAGTAGTCAAATTTTAAAGAAATAATGAAGCCATAACAAAAACCATCATTATGTCTACTCCAGAGTGTTAATGAATAAAAAGAGGTAAGAGAGATGTAATGCTTAATTAGTGACGTTTATTTTCAGTATGTTTAATAGGAGTAATTTTTTACCTCCTTTAAAGATGAATAATGTTTACTGACTACAGGTGGGAAATGATAGATACTAATTCTGTTTCAAGATCTCTGACTATATTATACATTGTACAATGGATTTCATTTTCATGAAGCACCTTATTTTTCCTATCTACAAAATAAAGGCGATGATAAATAAAAAAAAATAGTTAAAAGACACGAACAGAAACTTTTCAAAAGAAGATAGACAAATGGCCAATAAACATATGAAAAAATTCTCAATATCACTAATTGTCAGGGAAATGCAAATTAAAAGCACAATATCACCTTACCCCAGTTAGAATGGCTTTTATCAAAAAGCACAAAACAATAGATGCTAACATGGATGCAGAGAGAAAGGAATGCTTATACACTATTGGCGGGACTGCAAATTAGCACAACCTCTATAGAAAACAGTATGGAAATTCCTCAAAGAACTAAAAGTAGACCTACCATTTAATCCACTAATCCCACTACTGGATATTTACCCAAAGGAAAATAAGTCATTTTATCAAAAAGATAACTGCATACAAATGTTTACTGCAGCACAATCCACAATTGCAACGATGTGGAATTAACCCCAGTGCCCATCAATTCATGAGTGGATTAACAAAATGTGGTATATGTATACTACAGAATACTATGCAGCCACGAGGAAGGATGAATTAATGCCTTTTGCAACAATTTAGATGGAACTGGAGAATACTATCCTAAGTGAAGTATCTAAAGAATGGAAAAACAAACACCACATGTACTCAGTATTAAACTGGACTAACTGATGAGCACACATGTGCACAGTAAAACTCAGTGGAAATCAAGCAGGGGGGAGGGGGAGGATGGATGGGGGAAATAGGGAGTGGATGAAAACCTACCAAATGGGTACAATGAACACTATCCGAGTGATGGGCACACTTACATCCCTGAATCAAGCATAACAAAATCAATACATGTAACCAAAAACATTTGTACCCCCATAATATTTTGAAATAATAAAAGTAAAAAGTACACATTATATGCCTGCATCAAAACATCACATATACCCTATAAATACATACAACTATTATGTACCCATAATAATTAAAATAAAACATTTTTTAAAAAAGAAAAAAGTATAAAAACAAATATTTCTTTCTGCAAGTAAAAGCTTAGGACAGTCAAGTTAAATGACTCTGCATCGTAACATCAAAGAATGTCTTCATGGTGGGCAGACCTGGAGGAGCTTGTTACGAAACAGCACCAGGAGCACAGGGCTGAGGAGTGCCTTGCGGGGAGGTGGGGGCGGGGGGAGAGTGTGGAGTGGGAGCAGAGTAGGCAGTGGACAACTGGTCTCAAGCAACTGCCTACATGTATTTAACAAACATTAAAGTATTAATCAGGGAGTCGAGTCCCAGAAAGTATTCAAATTGGACTTGTAGTTACTGGTGGGTAAAGGTTCAAAGACATAAATTGGGTATGAAAGGAAATGTGACCTTATTCTGTTGAAATAGTCAGCCGAGTGTGGGGATGTTATTACTTACATAACGATCCCTCAGTTAATTATCGTGGGGTTCTGACTCTATCTCCAAGTGTGAGTGCATTGACTAGCACTCACAGAATAATAATGAACAAGAGTGGTGGTAGCTGGACTTTTGTTCTAGCTTCTGATATTTATGTTACTAGCCATTGGTTTTGGAGTATTATTTTTAACATGTTAATGTTATCCTCATTTGACTTTTAAAAAAAAACGAGAAATGAATGAATTCCATGACTGATTTATTGTTTTCTACTTTGATCTATTAATATGTTAGATTATTAGTTCTGAGTATTAATTTCTTAGGAACTTCTTTTAAAGATTTTGATATGTAGCTAGTGAAAGGGGAGTTAGCACTATGTTCGTCCTAAAAAGCAATGGAAAAATTTCCTTTTCTTCTATGCTCTGTAACAGTTAAATAGAATAACAATGATTGGGTTGAAGAGCTGAGCGAATTTTTGCATATAAAACCATCTGTGCTTTGAGAAGTAGCTACAAGAAAATCAACAATTTCACCAGGGCTTTCACATTTATTAGCATAGATATATAAAACTTCTTATTTCCTTTATGAATTTAGTTCCTTTTTTCTAGTTTTATTTGTGGTTTTGTTGTCTTTTAAAAAACAAGACAACGTACTGGTTTTCATTCACTGCTATAACAGTGTGACACTTAACCATCAGTCCAGAAATGTTTCTCACTAAATCTTGAAAGAGAAGTATATAAATTTCCGAATCACTTTGTAGGATATTAAAAATCTTTTAATATATCTTTCTAAAATTTCCCAGAGTGAATTGTTTTCTAAGAGTGAGCCCCAAAGATACAGACTCCTGTTATATATTTGATAAAGACATTAGATAAAAAGCCTATCCATGTACACAACTATTATAATAAAAATTCAAGGCAGGCAGGCAAATAAACCGATAGCATTAGAATTTCTATGTGGACCTCATTTGGAAACCAGTGTTAATTTAAACCATACATAATTTGAAAAGGTACTTTGGTGTGTGCTTATCTTTAAAGGAAGGCTTCAGGGAAACATGACAAAACAAGCCAAGACTAATAATCTCACATTCAGGAACTTTATTAACAACAGACAAGGGAAATAACTTTATTCTATCTCTACTGCAACTTTTCTGTAGCCTTCTCCACATTAAGATAAATTAAACATAAGCTTGTTTGGTTCTTCTATAAATTCAATCATTTTTCAAAAATGAAAAACCTATACATTATTTGTAAAACCTGTTTGACACATTAGAAATAAGACAACTAAGTATTTTTCAAGCTAAGTTAGGGCACTTTCTTGGCTATGAAGAAATAAAAGTTAGAAGCCATTCTTCTAAGTTTCACTGTTAGAAGAAAAAATTAACTATACCATTCAAACTAAAATCTCCAGGAACTCTGAAAAGACACGTCAATGTGAACATCCTTGAAATTCCAAAAGAATCTGGAGCAAAGGCAGACTTTTGAGCAAACAGATGCCAAAAAGGAAATTGTCTTCCTAAGACAGGAAGCCACTCATTTTCTTTACTCACTGAACTTAAATTTTCCATGAACTATACCATGTATTCTATCACAAGCAAAGCCAAATAAGAGGATCATACACTCTTTTAAATCCATAAACATGAGACTTTGGAATTAGAAGTAAAACCCTCATGGAGATGAAGCTGGAGTAAACTGTTATTAGTGACACCTGACCCGCTCTTTTGTGTGATTTAGATTTTCACAGCTACTGTTGGAAAAAGGGTACAAACTTCAAATAAAGGAATAGCATGCCCTGCCAAGGGTAATAATTGGTTATCTGGAGATATAAATAATTGGTTTATGACAGATTAAAGATGTAGTGCTCTAAAATATTTTTAAATTCTTAACTTCTAATGCCTTTGCAGGACTACAATGCTATGGAAACAGATGTGTTACTCCCGTATTTAATGTCTCCCATGCTGTACGGATATGAGAGTATCACCTACACACTAACTTGCATCAACAATTTTCTCTCAATTTGTTTCCTGGGTCCTAAAAACTTAATCTCTTATTTGACTTCTTGCATTTTATTCTATCATACACAACACTCCTGATTTTCCAAAATATGGGGTTGTGAGTTCTGTGGAATACATCAAAGTCCATGGAATTGAGCTGAATGATATGATTGTGTTGGTTTGAGGCCCATCTTTAAAAAATTGCCATGAAATACTTAGGTATACAAAATGTGTAGACTATATTAAATCAGCATCTGTATTGCCATTGGCCAGCTAAAGATATGAAACATTACTGATACAATTGAAGTACCCCAACTTTTCTCCTATGAGGAAATTCCTCCCCAGCATTTGGTGTTTTTCTTTTCCATTCATGTAGTCTTTCACTATAAGTCCCCATAAACAATGCATATTAGTTTTCATTCTTTAAACTTTAAATAATTAACATGCTTTTTTTTGCTCAATTTTGTTTGAGTTTCATCCCTGTTTTTCATGTAGCTCTAATTATTTTTTATTGCTATAGTATACCATTGTGTGACTATTCCATATAAATCCATTCTCTTATTGATGAATATTTAGATTTCCAAGTTCTTATGACTTACAAATAATGGTGCTATGAACTTTTGTATTCATTATCTCATTGCACACATGTGATACTTGCACTGGGATATGCACCTAAGAGAATTGTTGGATTATAAGGTCTTCAACATTACTAGATAAGCCAATTGCTTTGCAAAATGGTTGTACAAATTTATGCTCCCACCAGCAGACATAAGGCCCCACTGCTCTGCATCCTTTGGGATTACAAGCTCTTTGTAAGCAGAGTGTTAGCTGTTGGAATCCTCTGTGGCTGAGATGAGGCTATTCCTTTAACTAGTACAACTTCTAGTTACCCCAAGGATATTTCTACATTGGAGCCATGTTTCTATGTCAATTTCTAGATTTTACAGTTCTGTGAATTAGAAGGTAGTGTGAATTCAAACCTCGAAGCCATAGACAGTTTAAGCCCACAATCAGAATTCGCAGAGGGGCCTCTTATTTACTTATTTTATTTTATTTTATGTTCCTTGTGATCTTCCTGGCTGGCAAGTGAATTTCTTTTCTAGTCTACCTTACACTGAGGGTGTTGGTCACTAAAGATCTGAGCATTACATGTGAGGTTCAATTATAACTTCATATGTCATATGCACTGAAGACTTTGAGTGGCCATTAACATCTGAGTGGCCATTCTCATCTCCTTGTTGATAGAGATTGTTACCCTCCTCCCCAGCCCTTAGCTCACAGACCCAGGGCCTCAGTGTCATTTCAACTTACCCTCTTGGTTTTCATTTTATTGGGAATCAGATTTCTTTTACTTTCTTGTTTAGGCCCTTGGGGATAAGTTTTTCTCTTATTTTCTTGTACCCTCAGCCATTCATTTAATAGAGAAGAACTTAAGGTCCTCTATTTTCATATTTCTTTTAATAACTAAAGGGAAGATGAAAAGCAAGAAGGTAATTTTGAGGTTCTATTTATTTCAATGTGTAAGTCTTATTTTCTACATCAGCAGTATCCAATAGAACTCTCTGAATGATGGAAATGTTCTATAATCTATTCCATCCAGTATGGTAGACCCTTGTCACATGTGGCTATTGAGCATTTGAAATGTGGCTAACATGTCAGATAAACTAAAATTTTAGTATTATTTAACTTTAATTAATTTAAACAGCCATGTGTAATTAGTGGTTATTATATTTGACAACATAGTTCTAAACTGTAATATTCTTAGTCCTTTGGGTGATTTATTTCTGATAGCCAGAGGATGAAATAGTTGAGATGTGACTTCAGAATATCTACCACCACAAAAATGTATAGCCATTATTTTGATAATCAGGTATTTCTTGTCTGACTTGTCTTTCCAGGGATTTTCAAAGATCTATAGTGACCAAGTTTAAGTGAACATTCTTTCCATTGCCAGCTTCTGATTTGAAAGTCAGAGAATCACTGTCTAAAAGCTTTTTCAAGGGTATTTATGGAGTATTAAAGTGTTAGGAAATCCTAAGGTAAAATAAGTAGGAGTATAAATACACATATTTAGGATGCAACATAAGATGATATAATTTGGTTTACTTTTGAACTGAAAAGTTTACTGGTAACCTGAAAATATGTACGAGTTAAAGTACGAATACTTCATATGATTTGTTTATAGCACTTCATGGAAAAAACCATGCCTACTGCTCTAGACTTAGACTGGGCTTACAGTTATAATTTTTTAAACTTTCAAAGGGCATTGTATTATGTGAAATAACTCTTAACTTTTAAAATTTTTGCTATAGGTACAGGTTAAGAAAGCTAAAGCGAAAATGCAGGTGTGAATTATAATGAGAACACATATTTGGAAACAAGGCCACGTAAGCCTGGCTGGCACATTTGGTCATATCATCAGCTGGCATTCCAAAATAAAATTGTGAATATTTTTCACTATGCATTCCTCCATGTACATTTTCTATGTTCTTATATAAAATTGATGCCCACAGGTTTAGCATTTAGGACACTGAAACAGATTCTAAAGTAACAAAATCGTTTCATGAGATGAACAGACCAGGTCAAAAATGAAAAAGCTAAACATTTGCTTTTTAAAACTTACCACAGAATTCCAGATAAAAGTGATTTAAACTCATGCCCTGAGTCTGAACTATGTACACATATAATTCAAAATATCTATAAGAACTGAAGCCCCTCAATTCTAGTGAACATATTTCAGACATTTTGCCTATTTAAGGATTTTTCTGAACATTCTCAAGACAAAAATTTTAAAAAGAAACAAATTTTCTCTAGAAAGGATTTTTTGCATAATGAACATGTATATTTTCTTAGAGTGTATGGAGCCCACTCTTCTCTTGATAATCTTCATAAAAACGTCTCAATGACTCAGGAATCCTAGGTGTCACAGTGCTCAAGGCTTGAGTGAAATGCTTTTTCATAATGCAGTTGGCTTGAATGTCTTCTTCTAGAGCCAGAAGAGCTGCCTCTCTACAGACGGCTATAATCTGAAAAGAAAAAGAAAAAAAACCCAAATAAAAGGAGAGAGAAAACAATCACTATTCTTTTTTAGAAACACAATATTTCAAATAGTCATCTGTGGTAACTTATACAACTATAAGCACATTGCTAAAATTTATCTGTAAAAGTCATTCCACGTAAGTTTTCAAAAGAATAAAAAGTAATCATATACAGAGCTTTCTGTTCTTTCCTTCCTTCCCAAACAATGTATTAAGTACTCAGAGGAGTGCAAAAAGATGTATAAGACATGGCATTTGCTCTTAATTGTAAAGGTAGATAGACGCACATGCACATATTTTTAATTTTAATACAGGATGGCAAAGGATTATCCTGTATATGTGGTAGGGGGAGGTAGGAACCAAGTGATAAGGGAGAGCAGAGGAGGAAGATTCTCTGATACAGAGTGAGGTCCTGCTCATCAGCACACCTTGTCATAGCATAGAATTTCCACATTCCTTTCAATCTTTGATGTATTACCAACATGTAAAAGCATTTCTTTATGTGTATCTCTTTAACGAGTTCTTAAATCTTAGGAATATCGGATAGGGTTGTCAACGTTTACTTTGAAGAGCTGCATTAGAACCGAGAAGCGAATTCTGTTTACTCAGCGAGGAAAGCTGGAAGAATTGAAAAGAATCTGGGGAGGGGGTGGAATGGATGCAGAAAGAGGGAGGAGAGATTAGGCGGTAGGAAAACGAAAGGGGAGGAAGGTTCAAGAATCCCAAAATGTGTTTTTAAGCTCTCTGGACTTCAGACAGCGGAAGCAGGCTGATGCCGGTGTCATTCTAAAGACACATTACTGTGGTGAAAGGAGCTTGTGGGATGAAAAGAGATATTGTGATTTTCAGGGCAACAGGGAAAACAGTGATTGATATTGACTGCGCCCTTATATCGGTAAATGAAAGGGCCAGCTGAAACACATTTGTCCAGCCATTCAGCATATTTTCTCTGTTTGTTCACTTACTGAAAAGAGTTCCTCTACTTATGCTGGGCTAATGGCTGCCAAAGCAGTTTAGTAGCTTTCTAGGGGATTTAGCAGCATGTTTAGGGAGCTTTCAAAAAAACATGCATAGATTTAGATGGCTTTGTCAAATTACGACAATGTAACTATTAGTTCTGGGCTTCATTAATGAGCACTGAAGTTAACTATAGTGGTTATGCATGTTAATGCTTTTCCAAAAATAGAGTGGGTACCAAGTTGATGGAGGAAAACACAAAACTTTGAGGGATTAGTAAAACCATTATATCACATGTTCCGGTGCAAAAAGAGTTCTTTTGAAAATAAGAATGTGATAATTAATAAGCACAGTAAAAGCCTGTGAAATGCCCAGCATGGTAAACTGGCTATTCACTGGTTCTACTGTGTCCCTGGGGACCTCTAAGGGAGGTGAAGGGACTAAGTGGGGAGAGTCCCCACCTACATCCCATTTGAGGCAGAATTTCTTTCACCTGGACAAGAACTGGAAACAATGGTTGCAAGGCCAAAAAGTTTGAAGAATCACTGGAAGAGGCAAAGAGCATTTCCTGCTGGGTGGTAGAGTTCTTGCTTCTCCTACCCGCGCCCTATAGAGTACAAGGAATGTGTCCATTATGTGGCTCTCTCCTCAAGCTAGGGAAAAGAGAAGTTACCCCCCCTGGGCCAGTGCCACACATGGCACACTTCATAGCTGAGATCTGCCTCAGAGAATACCGAGATTAGCACACAATGGTTAGGAACATTTACTGAGTACCTATCATGTGTGCTCGACAAATACTAACTACTATACTAATTAATTTGCTGTGAGACTGATGCTCCCAGGTTCTTCACAATGCAGTGATCTTGCTAATGGAGGTCTGTGTAAATACATGATGGAAATACATCAAATGGAGTGGCCAGATGAGCATGCGTAAAGTCGGTGAGTGGCAGAGTGGGGGGTATTGGGTTGGGTTGAGAAAAGGAGAGGTGACCGAAAGGCTGCCTGGAACCTCTCACAGTTCCTGGGATTTGGTTCATGTGACCAGACAGATGGTGGGTGGCTTGCACTGTTGGCACATCTGAGAAAGGGAACCAACAGTCTGGTAGCCTTCCTCTCTCAATACATAGTAATTAAACTGGGAGAAGAAGAGATGATTGTACTCTTCTAATCACTGGAATCTCACTAAGGTAGCCCAACACAGCAGGGTAGAGAATTGTAGGTAGTGGGAAGTACAATATCATTGGGGCCTAGAAGGCTATCTTTGGCGTTGAATCCGTGGAGCAATTCCTCTTTGCAGATCGACTTTCCTTCCTTCACATCTGCATCTATAGATTTTTCTATAAGCTACAAATTGTTTTTTGTGGTAGCTTCCATGGTAGTGACAAAGAGGGCACTGGTGGGGAGATATGGTCAGAGAATTAGTGACCACTTGAAAAGCGGATATTTGTGACTTGGAGCCTCCAGTGTATGTTAACATTTGAGAGAAATTCCCCTACTATGTGTAGTACTTGCCTGACTCTTCATAAACATCCAACTTGAAGAACTATAAAACTGTGAGATATAGAAAACTTGGACAGAGTTTTACCATACACTGAGAAATATTGGATTAGACAGAGATGACCTACAGAATCTTTCAGAGACAATGAAAAGAGAAACAGCAGCTGAATACTGGTATTCACAGTCCATACAAAGATGTGTCCCTCTGTGTAGAGGAAGGAGTGTAGTTGTCTGTATTTCTTATGGTGGCAGAAGGAATGCCTGAATTCAACACTTGCTTCAATAAACATTACCCTGTTTCTTTTTATTTATAAGGGATGCCCTGAAGAACCATTCAATAAGGCAATTCTTTCTGCCACTTTTACTTTCCTATCATATTTACTTAGTTACAATCAGTAACTGAGAGAACTGTAACTAGGACACTATGGGAATTAGCCATTCTTTCATCAGGTAACGTTCACTGAATGGCTATTCTGTGCAACAACTATGTGAAGCCAGATGGAAGGTCCAGAGATGTCCAAGACATAGCACCTGTCCTCCCACGCTCACAGTCAGTAGGGGATGCACACAGGTTAACTGCCATGTGTGCCATGGTATTAAAAGTACCACCAGGGAGGCAAATAGAAAGGGCTTTAGTGTGGAGAGAAGGAAGAAATGACTATTTTGTAAACCAAAGTGTGAAGGACAGAACTGAGACATGCATATAGGTTAGGAAGGGGCATTCTGACTAGAAGGAATAAAGTAAGCCAAGAAACAGCCAAGTAGGAAGAAACAGACCAGGGATTATACCAAACTAGCCTTAGTAGCCAAAATGGAGAATTAAAAAAAAGAATATAAAATAAAATTTACCATATGAATCCCAAAAAATTATCTCTGAAAAAAACCACTAAGAACTAATTTTATTATCATTAAGCTATAAACCAAATGAGCCATACTATAGGTTGCAAGTGCTGTTTCTTGATAATTCGAAGAGGCGGTAGGAACAAGACATGAATATAGAAGAGGTTAATATTTTAAACAAAGTAATAATTAGTAAATACTGTACTAAAAGAGAATAATTCTATCATCAAATATCACTAAAATTAACAATGACAGAGTTTTCAAAGTCACATGGGCCACAACAGTGAAAGTTAGTCAGTGACAGTCCTCTCTAAAGCTCTAAACCAAATCCACAAGCAGTGGATGCACAAGCAGCTGACAGAGCATAACTCCTAAAAGTTCCTTTTGTTTTTATTTTTTCCTCATAGAAGGGCTTCTTAGTAGAAATTCTAAAAGGAAAAGCATTGACTGGATTGTTGGTTCTTCTCCTCTAACCCAAATAAAAAGGCAGGTCCAGGAACCCATGTATTGACTTCATCATGGCTGGTTTCTATTTGCTCTGAGAGCCAATTACTTTGGTATGAGTTCTGAGATATGATATTTCCCAAGAAAAGTACAGCTTTCCTACTCACTCTCATGGCCCATGCCAGCATGTCCCTTGAACTATTGCTTTACAACAGGGATACATTCTGAAAAATGCATCATTAGGCAATTTTGTTGTGCGAACATCAGAGTGTCCTTATACAAGTCTGGATGGTCTAGCCTATTACACACCTAGGCTATAGGGTATATCCTATGGCTCCTAGGCTACACAACTGTACAGCATGTACTGTACTGAAACTGTAGGCAACTGTAACACAATGGTAAGTACTGGTATATCTAAATATTTAATATAACTAAACACAGAAAAGGTACAGTAAAAATATATTCTAATCTTACAGGACCACTATTGTATGTGTGACCTGTCCTTGACTGAAACTCATTATGCAGCACTTGACTGTATATTGGTTTGGAGGACTTAAATGGAAGCTTTGCTAAAAAATAAAATTGTACAAATGGTGATCTATTGTCTCTCTTGATGAAAGTAACCTGAGATCAATTAATTGCCAAGCGATTCTCCTTTCTGTGTTAAGCTTTGGAAACGTGAGGTCTTTTCAGATAAAGTTGCCAACGTCTCTATTTGGGAACGAATACTACAGAAGCTGAGAAGAAAAGCCTTCAATTTAAACTAAGACTTTTCTCATTGCTATCTATAAAGTTTGTCATAAAACCTAAGGAGAAAGTGTGTGTGTGTCTGTCTCTCCCCTTCTTTCTCTCTCTCTCTCTCAACCCCTCCCCCTCCAGCAAAGGCAGGGACCACACGAAGCTCATCACTGTCAGAACCAGATGAAGCTGGTGCTGTGGTGCAGGCCCACGGTTCCAGCTACTCAGGAAGCTGAGGTGGGAGGAACACTTGAGCCCAGGAGCTTGAAACCAGCCTGGGCAACATAGTGAGACCTCGTCTCTCAAAACAAAACAAAAACCAAACAAACAAAAAACAAAACCAGAGAAAGTCTGAGACTTGTTTTAGTGACAGAGGAATTCAGCTGAATTTTTCCCATGAGGCTACAGAAGAACTTTGCTGAGAAGATGTGTAGATGAATAGATTAGTTTGAATCACAGACTGGAATGTTAAACCAACCCATTTAGAAAGAAAACCCTTGGCCACTTGAGCTTCTTAACTTCTTTGGCAAAAAGGATTTTGGAAGCTTTCCCCTAATCCCTTCACCATCTTGTCCTCTTCTCCCATAGACTGCAGACTAGATCATTTAAATGAATTTTTAGCCAACTACCAGCAAGATTGCTTTTGCCATTAGGCTATAATGCAAAAATGTTTTGGCTGGTTCTCTAAAGCTGAGTATAAATTCTTATTCAGTTTTGACTAAAAAATTGATACCCAAGCTTTTAGCATATACATGTGCTTCACTGCAAAGGTAAAAACATTATCTGTTTGTGGAGATGAGAAAATGAGACAACAGACTAGCATAGTGAGCCCAAGATTTCACTGTCAGAACTAGACTAAGTACTCAATGATCTTGATCTCTGAGGTCAAAAGGAAAAAAAAAAGAAAAGAAAAGAAAAAAAAAGATAAGTTATTTTAAAAAATTAAAAAAAAAAAGAGCTAGACTAAGACATGTTTTTGTTTTAGTGGCCATGACACTAATTTATTCAGTGCCAACATGTCACAAATTTTCTTTCCATTCATTCAGTAGTAATAATAGATCAAAAACATAAACAACAAAACATAAAACATAAAACAACAACAAGCAGGAATTCTCTATATGAAAGATTTAGCCATATTTGAGATGAATACCTAAGAGGTAGGAAAGGAAAAGATTTTTAGTGAAAATGTTTAGAAATTCTCAAAACAAAGTCACCGAATAAAATAGTAATTATATTCAAATGTGGGAAAAAAGCAACTTGGCAATGAAAGCATAGGGACATATGAGTATGAAGTTTCATGCTATGCTTGCTCTCTGAAAAAGCAGTGCCTTTAGAACAAATATAGCAATAACTGGATTACAAGAGACAACTCCACTTGTGAGCGGTGTGGGGAAGCAACTCCCCAGGATGAGAACACTCTTGACCATTGAACCTTGGGAAATCTAATTACCTCACTTTTAAATGCAAAAGGGCAAAAGGGGCAATTGTGCAGAATTCTGAATGCCATGAAGAATAAGAACAATGTCTTACTTCACTGTGGAAAGAAATGAAACCTCTTATACATAGCCTATGGTTCTTTCCCCCAATCCACGAGACAAGAAGAGTTTAAACAGGTGGCTCAGCTTAGCAAAAGACATATTGTGAAAATCAAAACCAACATGGTTTCTAAGAAGGCAGTAATAATTTTTAAAAATGATGTGAAACAGAGTAACAGTCAAGGCAAAGACTGTTTACCAAAAACTAATCACTAGGAAGGAAAAGCTGAAATGTTAGGTATTATTCTGAGTATTCATTCATGCTGAGCTGTAACTCCTCCCTTGTTCTTTTCACTTTCACAGTAGCACTAGCTTCTTCTTTTCCTGTGCACTGACAGATTAGGAACCTAATAATAAATTTAAGCACAGTTACTTCTGTTTCTAGATAAGGCCTGGGTAGTATCAGCACAGTCTTGCTATTGGCTGGAAACAGATTACAATAATGACAACAGGGAAATATACACAAGAGGCACTTAGGCTTGGGAATAAGGTGCGCTGCTAGCAGCAGGCCTGAGGAGTAAGGGAACTAAGCCGCTCCCTTCAACGGGGATGATGAAATTCTAAACCTTCACCATTGAATTCCTAACTACCTCTCAGAGATTATCTGTATTCTCAAAGAAAGGTGGAAGGGTAACAAAGTTCTGAAGGTGGCTTAAACAACCACGTGAAGTTCTGCTTGGTTTCCATCACCTCCCTACCCCACTCCCATAAGGCACAAAAAGCATCAGATCTGTGGAGAAAATGAAGCCAGCAATTTTAAATGTGCCAGAAGAGGAAAAGTAGCTCGTGATAGATGAATTCATGTACTTAGTTTAACCAGCACATGGCAGGGCTACTTAAAAGTTCATAAGAAAAGTACAAGTGCATCCTGGAGGCTGTCATTTAAGAGTACACACTAGCATATAGCCATGCAGCGATTTCTTGCGTTGAGTGGGTGACTGCACAGTTCAGGCTAGAGTATCAGGAGAGACCAAACTGGAGATGCCCTTGTGTCCTTGTCCATGCAGCTGCACACTGAATCCACACATTGGTAGAGATGCTGCGCCCTGTCGGGCGGGCAGGGACCCTGGCTGCTGTCGCTGTTTGGCAGGAAGAAAGCGCGCCTTCCGCTGAGGCCTAAATGTGCTTCTCGGCTCCTTTGTATTTCAAGTGTACTAAATAGCTTTAAAGAATCTACCAAAAGAAACGGGCTGCAGTGCTTTAAAAAGTCTTAGGTATTTTCAAGAAAGTGGTTTTGTTAAAAACATCTTCTGTCTGGAACACCTGTGACCTGTTGAAGCTTAATTGGGCTGCAGCTGGCGCTGATTGTGGCGCAGCCGCTGGAGGGCCCGGCTCTGACATTGTGTTCCTGCCGCTCCCCCGCCCCCTCGCCTTTCTTTTCACTTTCACAGCCTCGCGACCTCCATTCCCTGTGTGTCTGAGGGATTAGGAACCCAGTAGAGAGTGGTGCCCTGCTGTTTGCGAACAGCATGCACTGGAGGTGCTTCAAGGAGGAGGCTACCTGGGAGATTATGTGCTCATGTGGATGCGGAGGGAGGGCCCATTGAGACGCGATGAAAGGTGGCTGAATTGCCAGGCATGAAAGATGTGACTGAAGGGAGCACAGCAGGCTCCTGGCTGCAGAGCAGCAGATGGAAGTCACACTGTCACAGGCACAAACAGGAGGAGTGCCCCAAACTGCCAAGAAAGCAGCTCAGAGAGTAAATGGTGATGAAGGGAATTCAGAGGGGAAGCAAGTGGCATTTATTTCAAGTCCTTTAAAATGCCACTTCACTGAGAAACTTTTAAGTGGTGAGGAGGGAAGTGAGATTTTTGGAAAACAGATTTCAGATTTAAGGAATTACCTAACTATTGCTCTTGGGCTAAATTCACTTGGACTGTCTGCAAAATAAGCTTGATGATAATGAGTCTATCAGGGATTATGTTAAAGTCATACAATCTAGAATGCCATATATAAGAAAAGAAAAAAAATTTCTGTAAAGACACATTCAAAACCTGAGAAGGGGAAAAACCACTTGGTTGCTTAATTTTGCTGATTTAAAGTAATTTGAGGTCTTTAATAGCTGAAGTTTGTATACATCCAATGTATAACCTTTTATCATTACTTGCATGGAGAAGCCTATAATAAATGTTTGCTTTCTAAAATTTTATTTCTTTTTATTTTATGTTATTTTAAAGATGGGGTCTCACTATGTTGCCCAGGCTGGTCTTGAACTCCTGGGCTCAAGCAATCTTTCCACCTCAACCTCCCAAGTAGTTTTTGCTTTTTTAAATTTACAAAATCCATTATTCCATAGAGCTCAGGGGCTGAAAAGATCTTGGGTTTTTATTTAATTGTTCTAGCATTTGCATCTGTGGGAATTTTAAATGTTTCTAACTTTAGTAGAAGCTTAACAAGATAAAGGGCGTATTTTTAGTTTTGAAAAGAACACACCAACTGGTATGGGACTGGAGAACAGGAACCACTGTGGTAGGGAAGGAGAGGGACAAGAGGGCAAACACGCTGGGAGCCTCTATTCATTCATTTACTCAAGAAATCTTTATTGACCACCTACAAGGTAGCAGGCACTGGGGAATACAGCAGTAAAGAAACAAAGTCCTGCTTTCATGGAACAAGGTGTGCAAAGCACTGGCTCATCTACTTAACCTTTAAGGTTCAGTGTAAATGTTTCCACTGGGAAGCATTCTTAGAGGCAACCTCACTATTTTCCCCCATGCCTGCTTCTTTTAGGATCACTTGTTTTACAGTCTCATAGCTGTCTGTACTATTCTGTCATATCACAATCATCAAGATATAGAGTTATTTGTGTTAAATGTCTATCTCCCTCCCTAGACTAGAAGTAGTTCCATAAAGGCCCCAGAGCCTCGGTCCTGCTCTGCTTCCCTTGACCCACCGCCTTTGCAAGTCCAAATAAAGGTCTCTTGCTGAGATCATCTCTGAACAGAGATATAAACTAGTTTTTGCCTTTTAAAAATATACATGCAGGTCCTGCTGAGACAACTGCAGTCAAGATAATGGTCTACTATGGACTAAAAAAGCAAAAATGTCTAGAGCACAATGAGTCATCCTACATTGAGATATGTATCTGTGGGCCCTTGTGGGGCTGATGACTAAGCTATGGCCAGAAAGCTGGCAGAGCCCTGGAAGCAGCACCAAACTTTGGGTAAAAGGACCCATGTAATGGGAGAGGGTGAGGTTGGCCCTAGCCAAAGAGGAGAGGAGGACAGGGGCTGTCCCTGGGCGAGGAAAGCAAGCAAAATTCCTGAAGAGCTCCAGGACTCTTCCCTAAGTCTGGAGGGTTTGGTCCTCCCTCCCAGTGTTCTGGAAGCTTGGGAGGCAGAGGCTGGGGGGAGGGTGTGGGCAAGGTAGTAAAGTAGTTTTAATGTACTCCATCTTTCCTCATCAACCACCCATTTTTACTGCTGGCCCCTACATCTCGCCTCACTGATACACACATACATCTACTTCCTTTGAAATGCTGTAGCTTTACCTGGGTAGTCTAGTTTAGGATTCTGAACTCTTTGAGCACTTGCAGAATGGAGTATTTGGGGGTTAGAGCTCATTACATCTTAATGAGCTTCTTTCATTACTTTCCCATTTTCCAATCAGCTATAGGCTGGCTAAAGCTGATCAGATTTGCTTGGCATCTCTAAAATCATTGTAAAGAGTATGGTATGGTGTTAATGGTTATCTATGTTAAACAGGAAAAAAAAATGACTTAACATTCTGTAGCTAGTTAAGGGGCAACTGAAGATAGATCCTGGTGAGCAATCAATAAGTACCATTAGCACACGACAGGGAGTGAAAAGACAACATAGTTATTTGTATTACACTTATTTTGTGAATGTCATTCTTAATGACAATAGTAGTCTTTCTGAAAGAAGGGGAAAGTCTTTTTTTCCCATCTAGCATATAAATAAATAAAAATGGATTTCAATTAAGTGAAAGCACATCATCATCAAATAAGATGTTCTGAAAATACCCAGTATATATATTCACCTATCTTCTTTATTTTTATATTTTTTAAGTGGTCTCTGATTCCTCGGACTGGCAATGCTTATATTGTTTATAAGCCATTTGTTTAGAAGCTCACATTATATTATTTTTTTTTTAACTTCAAATACTAATAAAGTAAACTTGTCTTCTTTGTTACACAAACTGAACACTATTTAAAGTGGTATCACCAGTTTTGTGTATTTATTGGCCATATAGTAAAGATTCCTATTTTAGGGTCTGTATATCTAGATGGTTCTAAGAACATACCTATGTATATATACATGAGTATTTTTCTAGAGGAAGGTTTGGAGGTTTCATCATAGTCTAAAAAGGACCCATAACCCCAAAAGGGTTAAGGACCACTGCACTATAGTAACTACATTTCAAACTTTCTTAAATTGTATGAATGCTTCATAATAATACCTATTTTCCACTTTCCAGATGACTTAGGCCATAATACAATTTGGCTGGAATTATCACAGTTGGGAATACAGAAAATATAAAATGGAGTTGATCATACTGGAGGTGAGTAGTTTTTACTTTCTTAGACCCTTCTCTTGTATCCTAGAAAATTTCAGCAGCTGCCCCTGAGTATAAAAAATGCTTAAGTCTTTATTGACATGAAGAGGGACCTAAAGACCTATGTCCTATTTTAATTTATTTTTAAAAAAGCTACAGTAATAAGGCATAAAGCCTGCAAATTTAGGCACAGTAGTTAAGGAATGCAAAACCCAAATTCCCCAGATAAGAATTTACAAGTAGCATGTATCAACCATGTGTAATTTCAGTTAACTCATGAATGAATTTAAGTGCATGCAGGTTTTAATGTTTGGTAGTAACATTATACATTGAGTATTTAGAAAGTGAGGGAGTTTTCTTATCTGCAAAATTATATGGGCTGTTGTCTTATTAGGAGTGAGATATACTTTGAATTCTATTTCTTACATGTCCACTAAAATTGAAAAAAAGAGAGGGAAATCTTTGATTTTACTGATTTGAAAGCCAATTGTGAGATTCAGCTCATGCTTTTTAATAATAAAAAATTATATATGTGCTATAACTTAAAAGAAATGACAAATACTTGTAAAAGCCACATAGGACAATTATTTTCATTACAGTTACTTTTTGTTCCATCCAAGGTGGAGAATAAAAATGATTCAAGTTATGAAAGCTTTGACCAAAATATTCATACATTTTTTTCTCTTCTGATCATTAAATTTATTACTTAGTGGACTATCAAACCTAAATATTCTTTCTTAACTACTGTTACCCAAACTCCTTTGCAAGAATGCTAATGAGAGAATAAGGTTTGTATCAAATTCAGCAATGAGAAAAGCCAGAAAGTCTCCTAAGGAAAGATTTTAAAATGTCTGCTTGTTAATTAAACTAAAAATTATGAGAAAGGCCATAATAGCAGTCCACAGATATAGAAAGAGCTATAGCAAAAGGGTGGATGAACATACTTGATAATGAATAAATTATGTTTTTAAAAAATTTCATTTAAACGGTATAATTAAATTATCATTTGGTAAGACTGTTTTGGTATTGGAAATGCAGCAGTTGGTATATTTGAAGAGCTGATGGTAAATTTTTAACGGATAGATCATTCATCTAGTTTTTAAAATCTAAAGACATAAAATTGAGTGCATTTGAGTAAACGTATTTAGTAAATTCTAGGACTCTATCCATATACGTTACCCCATCATTTTAAACTAAGTGAATTTTCTTCAGATTTCTAACCATCAAAAATGTATCATTGGAAAGAGACCAGTAGACATTTCTAACTGAGGAGAAATTTTTTCACAGAGATATGAGTCAACTGGACACAAGGGGATTATGATACAACAGAAACTATTTTGCAATCTTAGTCAATGTATTCTCTAATATGAATGATAAAATATACACATAAAAGCACCCTATAATGTTGTAAAGAAGAGAAAACTGAAGCTAGTGCCAAGAATTTACTCTTAAGGCTGTTCTTTTTCATTTAGAGATTTAATCACTACATTTCACACAAGCTAAACCTTGGTAACAACGATCTCCATTTTAACATGCTGGCATCTAACGGGAAATAAACCCAGACCACTTCTGATACATTGTATTCATAGTACCTTTTGTACACACTTTACAACTACGCTGAACAATATGAGAGCCAGCAGAAATTCTGAATTATTTCACAGGTCTGTCCTGCTCTTTCCTACCAACTTTCTTCTATTTGAAATAAACATATCTATCTTCACAGACACACACACACTCTCACTTGCAGATGCAAGTAAGTTCACAAGATGTGGTATAAGTTTAAGCACTAAAGAGTGAAGAACACTTTGCTCTCAGTAGTTCCAGGGCCCAGCATTTGTGAATCTTTTTAAATTAACTGGGCTGTTAAGATCCCATCACTCTGGCAGCAACCCAGCATAGCTGTGCCTTTAACAAAAGAATTCTGTAATAAAACAAGATTTTACATGCTGAAACAAAATATTTTAAAACGTCTTTCTGCCAATTGCTCATTTTAGTAATATTTGTGGAATTTAAAACCCCTACACATACACACAAATGTTCCCATGGAAGATTACATTAAGTTTGGGGTTAACCTCAAAATTATTAAATTTTTATATCAATCTTTTAATGAACAGTTTTGATTTGTTTTCCTTAAGAAAAAATCAAAGTCCTGACAAGACTTTAAAGGCTATGTACCTTTAATTGCCATAACAAACACGACCAGGCTAACTTTAATCAAAGGGGACTCATGAGTAGTTTTCACACTGCATTTGTGATGTCTCTGAGCAAGGTGGATTAGATTCTGCCTCAGCTTCTCTTATTTCTCCATATATGTGCAATCAGTTGTGACATCTGCTTTACATTAAGGGCTCAATTGCTAGGGTCAGAAATCCAATTTCAATCAAAAAGGGGGAATTTATTATAATGATAATATTGGATCTAACAGAACCTAAGGAAAGGTGTGTGGCTGGGCCCCAGCGGACTAACTGGAACCAGGACTGGCACACCATAAGGATTCTCTCTCCATAATTTTTATCTCTGCTTCTCTCTGTACTTTGGCTTCACATGACCATGTACAGTTCCTATGTTTTATATCTCACAGCTTTACGCACCAGAAAGTCCTCATTTTCTCAGTTCCAATAACCAAAAAATCTTGCAGAAAGTCTCTGATTAGCCTGGTCTAGTCACTATGATGGGGACAAAATGAACTAGGTCATTTCTTCTGCACCAAATGAAATGTGTGGGTGTGTATGGTGTCACACTGTGATGACATGGCAACTTTGTGGTTTTTTTCGGAGAGGAGGTGAAGGTCCTTGGGAGGGGTGGATAGGTGATTTGAGATAGGCCTATGTTGGCTGGTGGAAGAAAGAAGATGTGAAAAAGAAGAAAGCTCTCTATCCTTCTCTACCATAAATCTGTGTTTCTTATACACTGCTTTGTCTCAAGTTCTCTCTTGGCAACACATTGTCTCAGAACGCACTGTGGAAAAGGGACCACTTTGAAATTTATGCCTAGTGGTGCATGCTTTCAAAAACCAGAGTTCGGCATGCTGCAATGGGGCCGTGTGTTTTTTCTGCTATTTTCTTAGACCATGCTGTTCATCAGGGGTCCAATCAGGGCTGTATAACTGATTTCCAGGCCACAGATATTATCCAAAATAGGATAAAGTTGAAAAGCCTCAAGGGCCACCAATCAACTTCTTTGAAAATGATTATGGAATCTGTAGAAAAAATTAAGCTATTATTTTTGAATGATGATTCCAGTATGGGTCATGGTCAAATTTAGAAGAACCTATCTTTGTGTTAAACCTATTCTCCTTTTTGGCAACCGAAGATGTCTCAATGAAAATCAGAATAGAAAATAAACAAAAGCACAACTTTTTGTGTGTGTGTGGGGAAGGTCAAGAATGGCTAACAGAGTACAAAGCTCAAATCTGGAGTTGTTCAGTTTGGAAGTTTATGTAAATTTTATTTGGAGACAGTCCTTAAATTGAATTAAAATTATGCATGTTACTGGAAATGCATGTTGACAGGGCTTGAGGAGGGGAAGAATAGTTTGGAGAACTTTGACTTCATTCTACAATTCTTAGTCACTGAAAAATAATTTGAAGTGTCTTTCACAATAGCTCCATCCCACTTTGTAAGCTTGCCCAATTCTTTCTCCCAAGAAAATAGGAAAAAAGGGAGATAGAGAAGACTGTAACATTTAGGGAAAGAATACTGCTCTTCTCTTTTTTCCCCTTCTCACTTTAATTTCTTTCTTTTTATTTTTTTACTTATGGAAAATTCAAATACGTACAATATTAGAGAGAACAGTATACAGTGAAATCTCATTTACCTGCTACCCAGCTTTAACAACGATCAACTCAAGGCCAGTCTTGTTTCATTTATATGCTAATCCTCTTCCCCAACACTGCATTCAAGTTTTTTGAAGCAAATCCCCAAATCATAATATTTATTAATCCATAAATATTTCAGTATATATCTCTAAAAAAGCACTTAAAAAAACATAACCACACCTTAATTCCACATTAAAAATAGCAATAATTCCTTAATATTTTCAATAGTTAGTGTTAAAACTTTACCAATTAGTCAAATGTATTTCACAGATGGCTTGTTTGAATTGGGATCAAAATAGGAGCAACATATTGCATTCAGGTAATATATTTCATATATAAAGGATTTCTCTCCCTTTTTTATCTTAAAATTTATGTTGAAGGAACTGAATTATATGTCCTCTACAGTTTCCTATATTATTTGCTTACTGCATCCCTGTGGTGTTATTTACCATGTCCCCTTGTCTCTTGTATTTCCTGTAAACTCATAATAGGATCTATAGGCTTAAGCAGATTTTGATTTTTTTGAACAAACACTTCAAAGGTGATGCTGAAATGCGTATTATGTCTGATTGTTCCTCTTTTCATGGTTTGGTAGTCACTGATGATTGTCCAGGACTTTTATTTCATTAAGGGTACTTCCTATTTCTGTTATTCCTTCTTCATTTATCAGCTGGGATATATTTATAAAGGGAAGCCTTTCCACCCCCTCCTGCCACCTTCTTAGATAAATGTTAGCATGCTATTCACACTTTTCTCTGTTTTGTCTTTTTCACTTAACAATTTATCCTGGAGATCACTTCGTAGCTATATATACAGCTATTTCTCATTCCTTCTACAGCTGCACAGTTTATTCAACGTACTCCCACGTGATGGGCATTTATTTCCAGTCTTTTGTTCCCGTTTAAAGATTCATTTGTATGTCAATCAAAGTCTCAAGATAGTCAAGTAGGACAAAAGTCAAATTCCAGCAAAGACAAAAGAATCTGGTAAAAAACTCCTATTCACTGCAGCATGGGTATGATTACAGAATCTTTCTTGCCTTTTCAACCACTGCTTGTTCAAAATTTTAGAAAAGGTAAATCCTAGAAATCATATTTTCTGACTCTTTTACTTGCCTCTGTTCTTTCCCATTTTTCACATTGCTCTGCCCCAACCAGCCTCCCAAAGCCTCCAGCCTTTATCAGCTCTAGTCACAGCTCCACCTCCACATTTCCAAATGGCTTCATGCTATAAATCTGACCTGATTTTCTCGAAAGCCTGGCTACTGGAGCTGACTCAGTCTTCTGGTGATCACCACTGCTGCTAATACTCAGTTGTAATGGTAAAGGCAGTAGCAGTGCCAATGGGGCTGGTTGTGGGACTAAGGTCAGCTTAGACACAGCTCCTAATTGTCAGGAGCAGCAATCATGGGCTTAGGGAAGTGATAATAGGAAAATCAGGATGATCTTATTTATCCAGATAATTCAAACCAATATGGCTTCCTTACATCAACTTTTCATGTACATGGTAATGTGCTGGGACTAGCTTCTAATTCTCTTAAGATCACATGCTTAGAGGCCATAGACATAAATGATGTAGATATGCTATTCTTGGTCCCCAGTTTTTAGTCTTTACCTATTATCTCTCAAAGAGTGAACCTACTCTCATGTCTTCAAATATCACTCCTATGCAAATGACTATGAAATATTCATCTTCAGCTCAGGCATCTCTCTGGACACCTACAACCTCAAGTGTCCAACATTAGATATGTCACCTTGATTGGAAAACTGCCTGCCTCATTAACCCATTTTCAGTGATACACCACACTCCTAGTCATCCAGGCTTGAATCCACTGGTAATATGTCCCTTTTTCTTTGCCTCATACCATTTAATCTCACCATGTCTCCTGGATTAGATGCTGATTTTTCTGGGGTTATGTGAAAACTTAGAAATGACAATCCTATCCAAATGGGGGTAAAGGATAGGTTTGGAAGTGATTCCGTAATGGTTGTACTTTGTCCTTTGTCTCATCCTAGGGATAAAAACATTTGGTAAAAACTTAATGGCATACTGGTCAAATGTGAATATTTGTTAGAAACAAGGAATATACAGAAAAAAACAAGCCTAGGAGAAAAAAGGCCCCAAAGGCAAAGACAAATAAGCCTTGATTAACAAATAAAATTGATTAAATACTGCAGGGGCCCTCTTAGGAGAGAGTGCCCAGATGTAAGGGGCTGAAACCATTCCCAGCAGAAACACTGATGGGCTGTGAGAGCCAGCAGGAATGAGGTCTGCCATGACAAATCATGTCAACCCTCCAGTCTTTGAAAGGCTCTCATGTAAAAGAATTAGAACTGTAGATCTTGGGAGGCTATAGGACGCAGAATGAGAACCAATACTGTAGAAGACAGGTTTTTCCTCAATATATATATATATATATATATACACACACAAATATGAATAATTTATAAGATGGTCAATTATGAAACAGCACTAGAAATAGTGAGCAAATGACCATACGAGAAGGATACTGGAGATGGTATTTATGCACTGGAAAGAAAATTTGTTTATACGGCAGAAAAGAACTTTCAATATGCTACCACACTGAATCTACCCCCTTCCCTTTACTTGTACCTGCATACTACTCACTTCCTTCCCTTTCTGTTTCAAAAGATGTACTATCTGTGCTCCAAAGATCAACCCTCGATATTTAGTCACTGGATTTTCTTTTCCCTGAGTCACGCTTTGCTGCTGTAATCACTCCCCTACATAATTAACTTCTCCTGCCAGCATAACAACATGTAATTTCTCATATTAAAAATGTAATCCCCCTCTTGTCTCCATATCTGCTTTCGTCTCCATTAGCAAAACTCCTTGGAAGAGTTGTCTTTATTTGTCATTTTGCATTTACTCTCTTTCCATTCTCGCTTAAGTCCATTCAAATAAGACTCTGACCCACGACCCCACTGAATTGCTCTGTAAAGGTCACTAATCCAACACTCAATCCTCAGTTCTCAATCCTTTTGCTTTATTAGCAGCATTTGACACCAATCATTCCCTCCCAGTTTCTTCAAATGGGCACTGGAACACCCCCATACTCTCTCTTCACTCCAGCTACTCTGGGTCCTGGCTGAAAGCACAGTTGTGTTCACAGTATACGTACTTGTTCCCTCTGCCTGGAATGTGCTTCCCTTGGATAACTGCGCAGTTCACTTGCCTCAGGTCTTTACTCAAATGCCACCTTCTCAGCAAGGTTTTCCCTGCCTGGCCATTCTATTAAAAAGCTGCAGCCCCTCCCTATAATACCTTTTTTCTTCTCTGCTTTAGTTTGTTCACTCTCTTATTGCCATATATTATATTTTAACTTATCTTGTTGGCCTCTCACGAAAAATACTTTTGTTTATTTTGTTTGGTAATATATGCTAGTGCCTAGAACCTTATATGGCACATAGTACATGGTCGAGAAATATATGAATGAAAAAGAACAATGAAGGAAAGGGGGAGACTATATGAAGAGAATAAAATCTGATATTTCACTTAATGTTAATTAAGTTATGATTTCAGTCTCAACAATTTGGTTTTTGATGAAATGTGCAATTTATTCCTTAGAACAGGTGTTATATTTAACTTTACATTGTAAATAATGATTAGGCAGATTTCAGACTTACCAAAAACTAAAAAATAACTACCTCAGGAACCTCAGAACCACTGAACTTGTATGCTCATGTTCTAATCTAGGTTCAGTAGAGCTACCTGTGACTGCTATTGATTTGAAGTGTGCTCTTGACCAGCCTTTCACAAAAATGGAGCTACACTAAATACCTAGTAACCAAATAAAAATAATAGAGATTAGCTAAAGATTACAGCTAAGTGGAATGTTAAATAAAGCTCTCAGCTGTGATACTATTTTATATTTCTGATTCGTTGCAAATAATTCCCCTAAGTATTCAAAGTGCGGATTCAGTCTGTTCTTTGGCCACACTCTCCCTTTCCTGATTCTGTCACTACCCTGAGCACGCTTTCCAGGGGCTCGTCCACAGAGGTGTCCTTAACTCAGATGAAGCCCAGCTGGTTCAAAGCTCAGAGAACACCACCAAATACTGTGCTCTATAAAACTGATGCTCCATAAAGGCTTTCTGACTGATGAATGCCTGAGCAAGGGAGTAATTTTAGTGACCTTGGTGTATTGGTACTTTAAAAAAAGTACTCCATGTGAATTTACACTGTTTTCTTAAGGCCTCTCAACTCCTGACTGCTTAGGTACTCTATTACAGAAGTCAGGCCAGCAATAGCACAACCGCTCCTTCTCTACTTTAGCCTTCAAAAATCAACAGCAGACCCTAATGTACACCCCTGACGTCAGAACAACAAATGAAGCAGTTATAGGTTATTATAACCAGGTCAATGTGATTTGTGAAGAAGTGATGTTTCTCAGAAGCAGAAAATCTGCTTTAAATATGTTCACAGATAGAGGGTAAAGGTTTTGTCAGAAAAAATATAAGTAAAAATAAAAACTGCTGAATATTTAAGCTAAAAAAACCTTTGCGGTTGGCTTTGATTTTTCAGGATCAAAGAGTATAAAATCAAAAATAAGACAGATACAAAACCAAATGCACAAAATCAAAAGTAATTTAATCTTTCAACAGATATTAATTTATCTTCTTACTTTAAATATTTTACTACTGATAGAATCTATGCATCAAATACAAAGTTCTCTCAAAAGTAAGAATTACTTCAGACTATCTAGATTTAGATATATAAGTTGTTAAGTTTTTAGGAACTAAAATACAATAATATCAAAGGTTAGTTTCAAGTTTCAGTGTGACAAAATACATTATAATCACAATGATTCCTTAGTGTGCTACAATCTGATTGAAATATGAAGGCACAGCTACAAACTTACCAGCTCTGAATCGTAAGAACACTATGGAGCCAGTACTTCCTTCTGGGGAGGAGATAAGCTATTTTATTTAACTCAATTCACTTAGGAAGACCTATGCATAAGTCATCATTCTATACTCTTGGGGAGCAGGGGAATACAAAGACAACCTCAGGAGTCTGAAAGGCAGAAGGGAGAATAAGACAATGACATAATGCTGGTGGGGAAAGAATTATCGATGACGATGAAAATAGTCACTACTATTAGCACCACCACTACACATAAATTACCTAATTTATCCAACAATACAATGAGGTAAATAGAATCCTCCCCCTCTCCTCCCTGGCTCCAATGTATAAATGAAAAAACGGATCTTAAAGCATTTAGGTAAATTTGCCTAACATCACACAGGCAGGAAAGTGATGAATGCAGATTTAAATCCATATCTGCTTGACTCTAGTACCTTTTCTCTATCCACCATATCAGACTGTCCCCACCACAGCTCAGGTGAGGCAGAGAAAACATCTACTGGGAGCTTGGTAACGTCAAAGAGTAGATCTTTTAGGAATGAACTTTAAAAGAACATGAAGACATACAGAAGGTGGTGGCAGCGGCAAGGCACTCCATGTGAAGAAACACTCGTGTGAAGGCACAGAGGCAGCATAGGGTGGGCTGTATTATGGGACTCAAAAGTAGTGTGACAGGACTGGGGTGGTTTTCAAGCGTGTTCTTTGCAGTCCTCCAAGTTCTCCTGAGGTGTCTCAGGCCGTGAGAAAGGATGAGAAGGGAAAAGGCTAAGAGTGTAGAACAAAAGAGGTCCAAGAAACAGAACTTTGGGAACACTTAAGCTCAGCGTGACACTAGGGGGAAGAGTCTGTAAAAGAAAGTAAGAAGTAGAGGAAACTCAGTCCCACAAGAAAACTGAAAGAGGGTTTTAGGAAGTGGGTATGAATTTTGGCAGATGGGGCAGAAAGGTCAGGGAAGCTG
Source organism: Cheirogaleus medius (assembly GCA_008086735.1). NCBI lineage: Eukaryota > Metazoa > Chordata > Mammalia > Primates > Cheirogaleidae > Cheirogaleus > Cheirogaleus medius. The sequence continues at coordinate 26,092,404 of VBSM01000483.1, forward strand.
AGAACTTAGAGCTGGTTACTGAGTTGGTGAGAAGGAAACAGATCAGCTCAGCAGTGTGTAGAGGGAGGGAGAGCCAGACTGCCAGGTTTGAGAAGTTAATTAGGAGTGAGGAAGTGGAGGCAGTAGGTATGCCAGACTTTTAAGAACTTTGGTGGTGAAAAGGAGACAGGTTGTAACGTAAGAGTAACAATGATCTAAGGAAGGTTTAAAAAGGAATACACTATCCTAAAGTGGTTGTAAAACACGAAACAGTGTTTCCAGAGTTAATTTTTAATTTCCTAAGTTCACTGCTGTTAAAATTTCAAATCATTTTGGCACTCACATCCTGGCATGCGTATGAACTTAATTGTGGAGATAAACGCAGTAGCAGCTCAGACAGAAACCAAAGATCCTTTGTAAAATTACTGGAATGGTTAAGTTCTCCTTAAACTTCTAATTCCCCAACAACTGCAACTATAACGGAACAGTCTTTCCTCCAATGGGTAGAGTGAAGACAGGTGCCCCAAAATGTAGCACACAAAAAAGGTAATAACACATACAATAATGATTATTCAAAAAGTTTAGATCTTCTCCATTGTCTAATAAATTTTCTTTGTATTCACATTTTATGTGCTTTACCTTAAGTCACCCCCAATCATGCTGACATCTAATACTGATGATTATATTAGACCTAAAAGTGTTCCTAAACAAATGACAAATACTGACTTCCATTCCTGAAAGTCCTGCTTCTAATTTTCAGGAGGAAATTAAATAATGTATAAATCAAATACTGGGCCTAAGCCCAGACAGCTGAACATCGTTTTGTCCTTTCAAGGCAAAGAGGAAGTGTCTGCTGTGGCAGGGACATGCCAAGAGAAATAAAGCTTAACCTCAGACCCATGTGAAAGTGATTTTAGATAATCGGGGGTGTCTGCAAATAGGTTAAAAATGGGACCACATACTAGCACAGAACTTTCCATGGAAGTGAAAAAATGTATCAAGATCTAACCCCCACCTTAAAAACAAACTATGTTGGGAAAAGGGCACGGTCTTAGAAATTCTATATAAAGGCAGTAAAGGAAAAGGAAAGCAGACAGGGAGGAGAGTTGACAAACAAGTCAAAGGGAAATTAAAATGAATTTCTGCTTATTATCTACTGTAGTCTCAATAATTGATTTGTTTGTAATCATAATTGCCAAATTCAAAATGAGGTGTGTGTGAAAAGGAAGAGGGGGAGGAAAGGTGGGAGTGAGAAGAGATAGGAAGAATGTAAGTGTGTGGGTAAAGATGTAGGAGGATGGTGAAACAATTATTAGATGAGGGGTGTACAAACTTATTCTGTAAAGGGCCAGATAGCAAGTATTTTGGTCTAGTGGAGAACGCAGTCCCTCCTGTAACTGCTCAAATTTGCCCTTGTAGTGTGGAAGCAGCTATGGGTGATTTGTAAATAAACAAGTATGGCTGTGTTCCAATAAAACTTTATAGACACTGAAATTAGCATTTCGTACATTTTTCATGTGTCATGAAATATTCTTCTTCTTTTGACTTTTCTTCAGTCACTTAGAAATGTGGCCTCTTGGCTTATGGCCTTTACAAAAACAGGTTGTAGGCTGTATTTGATCCTCGAACTATATATAGTTTGTTGACCCCTGATTTAGATAGTTAACTCCCCATTATATAGAACATTCCTATGAAATTGGCCTTGACTCAAATTTGGAATTCTAGGTAAGAAAAACTGCTGTTGTTTTTTTCATTAGTTGAACAAAAGGATGGTAGTAATGGTAGAAAACATTTACTTGGAAGATATAGCAGATTCTCCCCAACCCTATAAAAAAGACAAGCATCTCTTTTTTTTGTAGCAGGATACTAATACTAGTATGAAATCAAAGTTTATGTAGTGAGAGACTCTGAGGTCAAATGCTATATAACCATTAATATGCAGCACTATTCAGGGGTCAAGAATGACTTAAAATATTATTCCCTTTATAACAACTGAATATTTTATAAATATTCTCTGCAGCATAATGCTAGTCTGGAATTATACATAAGTTTCCATCATCACCTCTACAGAAATCAGAGAGCTAGTGACTAGAAGGCTTTTTTGGTGGAACATATGCTTTATAGATCACATTGTGATAAAAACTTTATGGAGCATAGGACCTAGACTTTCAGAAACAAAGAAAATATAAATAAAGAGTGCAAGTTATTATGTTCATAGTTTTTGCGAAACAAAATAATTTTTATATATTATGCGTTCTAATACAGAACAAACACTAACTTTTTCTTTCTCTGTAAAAGAAGAAAATCTCATAAAACATCCTGGTAGTTGTCTCAGGACCTTAATATAGGAAACATGACATTATTCCCTCTTCCTTTCTTTCCCTTCCTTCCTCTCCCTTCCCTCTGCTTTCTTCCACTCCTCTTCCTTTAAAAAACAAAAAATCATAGTTCTTTGAACAAATGAAGACTTCTTCTTTGGGAAGTGCCTCTTGGTGACACCAACTCTTTAATAAGCCAGTCATAGAGCCCTGCCTCCCTCTCTGGCTGCATGACCTAGCTGGTCCAGTCAGGCTGTCTCCTAAGAGTAATAATGATCAAAGGAAGGTTTAAAAAGAAATATCCCAAAGTGATTGTAAAACATGAAATGATACTTACAGAGGCATATTTTTATGGACCAATCACTCATGGTATACTTGATCCTGGTCAATGTGTAGAGTATACTCATGCTTGTTTTAGAGAACTTGGAACATGCTTTTTTTATGTCCTAGCAAGTTCTTGGTCAGGAATGCAATCCTCAATTATAATACTGTTTGTATAAGAAAATACAATTATTTCAGCAATGATCTATTATGTGGTGGTCTGCTTTGTGGTGCTGTTTCTAGGAATCCACTATGGTGAAAAAGCTGTCTTAACCATCCACATGGAAAAGACAGGTTGGAGGAGAGGAAGAACCACAGAGAGGAGAAAGGCCAAGTGTGAAATAGGCAGTGGAGATGAGAAAAGGCTCAGTGAGTAGCCTTTTTATTCTCTCTCTCCCACCTCCATTTCCTCCCACCCTGTTTTTCTTTTCTTTTCTTTTTTTTTAATAGACTTTATTTTTAGGGCAGTTTTAGGTTCACAGTAAAACTGAGCATAAAGTGCAGAGAGTTCCCATACACCTCCTGCCCTCACATACACATGGCCTCCCCCACAATAGCCTGCCTCAGAGTGGTGTATTTGTTATAACTGATGACCCTACATTGACACCTTGTCACTCAAAGTCCACAGTTTATATTGGAGTTCGCTCTTGGTACTGTATATTCTATGGGTTTGGACAAATATCTAGTGACCTGTGCCTACCATTATAGTTATGATACAGAACAGTTTCGCTGCCCTAAAAATCCTCTGTGCTCTGCCTCCCTCATTCTGACCCCTGGCAACCACTGATTTTTTATTATCTCTATAGTTTTGCTTTTCCCAGAATGTTATGTATTTGGAATCATACAGTATGTAGTCTTTTCAGATTGGCCACTTTCACTTACTAACATGCATTTAGGTTCTTCCATGTATTTTCATGGCTTGATAGCTCATTTTCTTTTTAGCACTGAATAATATTCCATTGTCTGGATGTACCAGTTTATTCATCCATTCACTTACTGAAGGACGTTTTTGTGGCTTCCAATCTTGTTTTTAGTTTTGTTCTTTTGTTTCAATTTCTTTCTTCCGCTTTAAAGAACATCACAAGTAGACAGGGCCTTAATCAGAAACTCATATAATACCCAAAATAGGTATTGAGACAACTGAGGCCCAGAAGTTTGGGGACTGGCCAATGGCAGTGTTCCTTTGCCAGTGCATTTGTCTGTGCTTTGCCCTTCACCATCTGACAACACCTAAAGGTACTGTTCTCCTCACTGGCAGCCTGTAGGGCTAAAGATTGGTTAGTCTCTGGATTAGGACATTTAACTCAGCTTTAACACTTCAAATGGCACTTTTTTTTTTTTTTTTGCTGTATCTAGTGTTATAAAAGAATATGATGCATATATCTTTTAAAATTTTGTAAGCCATTTCCTTTCTAATATTAGAGGCAAAATATTCAGGTACCTTTATCTTAGAAGGAAGGCATATTCTCCTGCTAGCTTTGAATAATAATTATTCCTAAAAACTATGATGAAAAACATCCGGATCCCTTTTTCTCTTTATCTACAAAATAGTTCAAAATTCTGCCCACAAACATTCATACAGTTGTATGTTTAGATCTCTTAAAAACACCTTGAGCTCAATAAAAAGCAAAATAGAGTTATTGTGGCTAAGAAAATGAATTTCCAAAATGACAATACTTTTAACCAACATACCAAAATAACATTCAAAAAACCAGAGCAAACAAAAAACAAACAAAAACACTAGGATTTGATAATTTATGGTACCAGCTGATTTGTAATTGTCAGTTTCTCATGATTATCAAGACAGGTAGAATACTATGCAATAATTGCCTTTTTTGATTATTGTAGCAGGCAGAATAATGCCCCTGCCCCCGAGATGTCCACCTCCTAATCCCTGGAACCTGTGAGTATGTTACATGTCAAGGGGAAATTAGGGTTACACATGGAATTAAGGTTGCTAATCACCTGATTTTAAGAGAGGGAGATTATCAGGATATGTTCAATGTAATCAGCAGTGTCCTTTAAATATGGAACAGTGAGGCATAGGTCTGAAACAGAGATGTGAAGATACTAGGCTGCTGGTTTTGAAGATGGAGGAAAAGGCCATGAGCCAAGGAATGCAGGGGGCCTCAAAAGAAATGGACTGTGTTCCCTAGAGGCTCCAGAAAGGAGCACAGCCCTCCCAACATCTTAATTTTAGCTCAGTGAGACTTCTATCAGCCTTCTGACTTCCAGAAATATAAGAAAATAGATTTGTTTGTTTTAAGCTATTATATTTGTGGTAATTTGTTATAGCAGGAATAGAAAACTACCACTTATTCATAAAAGAACATAACTTTATTAATTAAAATAGCAGTACAAAGTGTATTCATTAATAGTCAGAATAACAATACCTATTATTTATTAAGCACCCTATATATTATTTCTAATCTCCACAATGCCTATGAAATTTAAGCATTACTATTGCCATTTACAGAGTCTCAGAGAGGTTAACTATTAATAACTTACTCAATGTAATACAGCTGATAAATGGCAGAGCTAGGATTGGAGCCCAGGTCTACTAAAGACCACTGCTCATGCTTCCTCCACTAGATGAACCTGCCTCCTCATAACATTCTAGCACACTATTTATACCTCATAAGATAACATTACTTAGCATTATACATGGTACAGTATGTATGACTCTATCATAAATTTCAACTAACCTACTAACTAAAAAGAAATTTGAGTTAAACATTTTTCCTCTATAAGTGCATACATATTAATTCCAATCCCTTAGTTATATTACTTTTATATTATAATAACCCTTTAGAAATATTGCTTTCTAGTAACTCATGTATTGATTGCTCAATTTGAGCCAACAGGTAAGTTAACTTCTACTTATTGATGATCTACAGCTAATAATACTGGCAATAGCAAAGATAATTACAATTCTCATTTTTTGAACTCTTCACTATGTGCTGACCTGTACACTGGACAGTCATTTCTATTTTTCTACAGTGAACTGAAGAACTGGATTAATCATAATCCTTGGTTCATGATATGTACAATCACTCTCTATGGATCATATAATTTAATCTTCACAATGACCCTGGAAGAAAGTACCTCTTATTATAACTACTGTACCTATGAGAAAACTGCCCAGAGTCATAGAGCGAGCACATGTCATAGAAAGGATTTAAGTTTGGCTTTTCCTAATTTCAGAGACTGAGTTCTTGCTGTACTGCCAACTAGTATATATATTTTATATACATTTCTTCTAGTTGAAGCTTTTAAAAAGAAACTTTCCCTTTTTCAACAAAAGATAATGCAAACTCACAATAAGGGAAAAATTAAAACATTTCAGATTTCTTTGCCCTGGTCCTAAATCCTGGGGTCTATTACAGTGTCCAAAGGATGTATGGGGCCATTTATATAAGAAATGCACAGATTAAGGTTTACAATTTCCCCTTAAAACCTCAGCATACAACTTACCCTAATGTGGAAACATAATTTATGGAATGTACCCAAGAAAATGCATCAGTATTGTACTTTATGATTTATCACATGCTTTATATTTTTGTAGTTTCGTAAGTGAAAAATCAAGGCATAAACCAATTAAGTCGGTTACTTAAGAATATAAGTTAGACTGCCACAGGACTTTCCTTTTCTTCCAAGTCATTTTCCTTGCTTCAGAGAGACCAAAGCAATGAAAAAAAGATTTGTTGTCAAGGCATGGTTAAAAGAACTAATCAAACAAGAGGAGAAGAGGCCAGGAGAACAAACACTTCCTGCAAACTCATCTCTTCCACCTGTAAGGGGTCTCATCATTTGGTCTCTGCAGGCTCTAAAAATCATTTACCAGGAAAGGGAACATATCAACTCAAGGAAAGAAATGGAATGTTTTACAGAGTGTAGCTGTTTGGGTTGTCTACATTTAAATGGAACACACGTGAGATGAGAATGGTGGAAAACAGAGAGAGTAAAGAAAAAAGGCAACCACCCAAAGGCCTACCTGAGGAAAAAGTACTGCAGAGAAAATTAAGGTGAACGTAATTCAATCAAAACACAAACTGTTTCCAGCACACTTGGATGTGAAGGCGGATATATCTGTGCAACTCAAAAAACAACAGCAAACCTGCTCAATCATGTAGTGTATGAGTTATATTGTTATTCCCCCCCATCAAGCAACTTCCTCTGGCATTTTTCACAGAAAATTATGACCCTAGTATATTTGACTTTGACCAAAATGTTTCAGATCACAGTGCTGTCAGAACTCTGGTAAGACAGACTGATGGTTCTTCACTCTGGATTCTTGCCTCATGTTCTTTCATATAGGAATGACATCCTCTCATTACCAAACGGCCTTTCAAAACACATGGGCTATTCTAGTGGGGAGTCCAATTATCATTTCCAGATTAAATCAGTGCCTAAAGCACTTGTACCAGGGAATTGGGTAACAGGATATGATAGGGCTTTAAAAAATTATGTAGTCTTTTATATAATTAATCTGAACCTTGCGCAAACTAGCAACGATCCAAACTTGTTATCAACAGATATCAAAACTCATACCCAGGGTAAAAAGAAGTGACGAGGTCTCTTTATCTCCAGCCTTGGTAAGTGCCTGGGACTCATAAAAGTATCTGTTACTACAGTTATGATTCAATGGTTTCAGATAGTCCAAAAAGAACATGTACTACTTCTTTCCAAAAGAAATCAGAAAGTTTTCAGTATGGTAAACTTTCACAAAAATGAAAGTGCACACATTCAGTCTTTCATTCATCAAGCATTTATTAAGTGCAAATGGTGGGTCAACACGGTTAGCCTTCCTTGATCAATCAATTCACTGTGAAGATTCTAAAGTTTTAACTCTGAATTATAAATGCATTAGTTGTGGGAAACAGAAATGGTTTTCAGATCATTGCAGAAGAGCAAATATTAAAATAATTGAGAAAACTCTTTAAGAATGTATTGAGTTACTAACATACTACATAGACTAATTCTTTGTGAGAGTGCATGTAAGACTAGATTGTCAAGCAGATCAGAAAGAGAAAGCTAGAATAGAAGAGTAACTTGGGCAAAAATGTTGCATGGACAAGACGTCTAACACAGTCAGTAATTATATAAAGCAAGAAGACTAAAGGATTACCTGTAACCTTAGTACAGGCTGAATATCCTTTAACCAAAATGTTGGGGCCAGAAGTATTTGGATTTCAGGTTTTGGAATATTTGCATATACATAATGAAGTATCTTGGATATGAAATCCAAATCTAAACATGAAATTCATTTATGTTTCATGTACACCTTATACAGATGGTCTGAAGGTAATTTTATATAATATTTTAAATAACTTTGAGCATGAAACAAAGTTTTGACTACAATTCATCACATGAGGTCAGGTGTGTTATTTTTCACTTGTGGCATCATACCACAAAAAATTTTGAATGTTGGATTTTCAGATTAGGGATGTTCAATCCTATTTTCTTCCCTAGAAAATATTATTAATTTACAATTTAAAAAATCTTCCATAAGTATATAATACATATAACGCTTCTCCCTTATCTTTATATTAATTAGAATTTTACATATTGAAGCACATTTTCAGTGGAATGGGGAATTTTTATTTCAAAATATTAAGGGAGTACAAATATTTTTGTTACATGGATAATACAATGCTGAAGTCATGGCTTTTAGTATTCCCATCACTAAGTAGGACAGTGTTCACTGTACCCAACAGGTAAGTTTTTACTCCTCACCCCCCTCACACCCTCTTGTTAGTTTCCAATGTCCTTTACATCTTTTTAGTCTGTGTGTACCCACTGTTTAGCTCCCACATATTAGTGAGAACATGTGGTGTTTGTTTTTCCATTCCTGAGATACTTCACTTAGGATAATGGTCTCCAGTTTCATCCAAGTTGCTGTGAAAGACATTATTTCATTCCATTTTATGGCTGAGTAGTACTCCATGGTATATATACACCACAGTTTCTTTATCCACTTAAGAATTGATGAACACTTAGGTTGATTCCACATCTTTGCAAATGTGATAAACATTCAAGCGCAGGTATCTTTCAGATAAAATGATTTCTTTTCCTTTGGGTAGATACCCACTAGTGGCATTACTGGATTGAATGGTAGGTCTACTTTTAGCTCTGTGAGGAGTCTTCATACTGTTTTCCATAGGGATTGTACCAGTTTGCAGTCCATTTGCTATACCAACCACGTATAAGCATTAGTTTTTCTCTATATCCACACCAGCATCTGTTCTTTTAAGACTTTTTAATAATGACCATTCTCACAGGGATATGGTAGTAGCACTGTGATTTTAATTTTCACTTCCCTGATAATTAGTAATATTGAACATTTTTTCATATGTCTCTTGGCCATTTGTCTATTTTTTGAAAAATTCTGTTCATGTCTTTTGCCCACCTTTGATGGGGCTGTTTGTTTTTTTCTTGCTGATTTGTTTGAGTTCTTTGTAGATTCTGAAAATTAGTACTTTGTCAGATATACAGTTTGAATATTTTCTCCCATTCTATAGGTTGCCTGTTTACCATGTTAATTATTTCCTTTGCAGTGCAGAAGCTTTTTAACTTAATTAAGTCCCATTTATTTATTTTTGTTATTGTTGTTCTACCAATCCATGAGCATGGGATGTTTATCCATTTGTCTGTGTTATCTATAATTTCTTTCATCAGTGTTTTATAGTTCTCCTCATAGAGGTCTTTCGCCTCATTGGTTATGTATATTCCTAAGTATTTTATTTTCTTTGTGTTTATTGTAAATGGTATTGAGTCCTTGATTTGACTCTCAGTTTGACTGTTCTATATCAGTATATAGAAATGCTACTGATTTGTGTACATTCATTTTGTAACCTGAAACTTTGCTGAATCTATCAATTCTAGGAGTGTTTTGGTGGAGTCTTTAGGGTTTTACAGATACAAGATCATATTGTTGGCAAACAGGGACAGTCTGACCTCTTCTTTCCTGATTTGGATGCCCTTTATTTCTATCTCTTGCCTGACTGCTCTGGCTAGGACTTCCACTACCATGTTGAATAGAAGTGGTGACAGTGGACGTCCTAGTCTTGTTCTAGTTCTAGTAACATCTCACCTTCTATTTTCACTTCAGTTCTCTACAATCCAGTTTTTGCTCTTGACTACTGCTTTAACCTTTTCCAGAAGGGGGAGAAACTGGAACAAAGTGAAAACTAGTTCTCCATTAAGATGACCCATAGGCACCTCAAATTCATTATGTTTATATTTTTGCATATTTTTTAAAAAGAGGGATCAGACTTTCTATGTATTATACTATGCATACTGTATAGTAAAATCCAACTTTAAGGCACCTCATTAGATACGGATTCAGTACTATGGGTCAAATAAAAGATTCATGGAATAGACTTTTAAATTGAGGGTTGAGGAACACTGAGTCCAACCCCCCTTTTCAACTTTCTAGCCACCTACCTACAAAGTCCTCTACTTGGTGACTTGGTGATACTAACCAAAGGCAAAGAGGAACGTGAAATATCAGTAGAGAAAGTAAGTCAGAAATACTATGTACATTGTCAGGTACAAAAACAAAGAGTGTAGTCTCTTTATTCTATATTCACAATCATCCTCTATATTCACAATCATCCTTACTTCTTTCTGAATACTGTAAGAGAATAAGGGTTCCTTTCCTTCAGCTCAAGGCAAAACCTTTCTTTGTGCCCATGACTCCAATTATCTGTCATCTTCCTTCATTAGTTATCCCCTTTCTCGTTTTTCTCTTTCTGGATATTTTCATTCTTTATTGACTCTTCTTCCTAAGCCTATAAACATGCTCAAGTCTCTCCCATCATATCCCTTGCCCCTACTAACCTGTCCGTAGCTACCAATCTAATATCTCCTCTCTTTTCATTCAAAGTTCTTGAAAGAGATATCCACAATAATATCTCACCTTGTATTTTCATTTCAGTTCTCTACAATCCAATTTTTGCTCTTACTACTCCACTGAAATTGCTTTCAATGAAGTCACTAATGACCTGCCTGTATATTGTTAAACCCAATAGACCTGAGCCTCTCAGTTGCATTTGGTAATGGCCTTTATCCCATTGGCTTCTAGTGCCCCTATCTCTTTAATCATTTGTTTTACATTTTGCTGTTTCTGGGTTTTCCTCTTGGACCCACTGCTCTTCTCATTTTATATACTCTACAGTGTAATCTGTTGAGAGAACTATCATTTCTGCCATGTTGCCATTGGTTAAAACAAGTCACAAGGTCAGTGTACCTTCAGAGGGTAGAGAAATACACTCTATCTCTTGATGGGGAGTGCTAAAACACTATGGCCATTTTTATTTTATTTTGTTTTTTAAATTTATCACACACAGAATAAGTATTCAATATACATTAACTATTATTATTATAATAGTATTTTTGGGAAAATTGAATTATCATGTGGTACTTGTTATATGTTATATTACTGGAGGCATTATTCTATTTACAGAGCAAATAATGAGTTAGTTTCAGTAAAGCACCAATATATCCATTACACTGTATTTATGTGTTAATTTAAATTTTGTTGGGTTCTTTTGAAGTTAATTTGTGAATCTGTTTTGTTTCATAGTTATTTAGGAACTATATGAAGAGGGAGTTTAAGACTACATGTCTAAATATTTAAGTAACTATAACAAAAATAATTTAAGGAAATATGAGTCTGTGAAAATTTCTCCCTTAAGAGGTCTAGTACTTACTCAAGTTTAATAAATATTATCACAGATTAAACATGGTAATTATTTAAATACAAAATTGTGAATCTACTTAGAAGATGAGCAAATGGGGGCAAAACTATGTAAATATTTTCAAAAGCAAGAAAAATTTTGAATAACTTTAGTAAGTATTTACTGAACATGTGCTACATGCAAGATACTATGCTAAAGATTGGGAAAAAGTAATTTCTGACTGAAACAGGGGCTTCGTGGTTTTCAAGCAAGGATAGGGGCAGGGAAGGAAGATATAGGGTCACCAGCATGGACTTCCCCAAAGTCAGGCTAACCTAGATTCCACCATGGTGAAGTGCTCAGTTGTTGGCATTAGCAAGAAAGACAAACTCTTGAGCCCTCAATGTTAGCTCTTCAGAGAACCATTCAGTGGCAGAGGTGTCATTCACACTGAGGACTTTCCCCTGTAAAGGGCACAGTAATTTCTATTCATTAGAACATTAATAATTTTGGATTTGAATTTGCAATACCTGACTGTCACAGCTTTCCCAGAGCTACTATCTACTAACCCACTGAATGTACTATGCATGGCTAAAATATCCCAAGAGTAACACCCTTGTTCAGTAAAGTCAATTTTCAATTAAGGAAGTAAAGCCATGAGTACTATATTCACTCCTACAACAAGAATATAAGGACTCAGAAATTAAGGTTTGCAGGTAGATTAGATCTATTCAATCTATTTTTGTTTCCAGTCTTAATAAAAGGTCTTTTCCATCTTAAAGCTTTAGTTTCTAAAGGAGGAATGCTTCCACCTGCAGACGTAACATTTAAATGAAGTGGAAGCTGAGATTGCCACCAGGCCCTGTGAGTTTCTTCTCTCACTGAATTAAGAGGCAAGAAAAAAAGGGGGTAGGGCAGTATCACAGTGTTGGCAACAGAGGGATAGAACTGACAATGCATCATAGGCCCTTGGAAGGGAATCACAGTTAACTTCTGGGTTACCAAGTACAGACCATCTTGTACTACCATGGCCAGTGGTTAGGACTGATGGATGACTATCACAACACTAAGCAAACAATTCCACCCACAGCTCACATCCCTTAGGAATATAGCTTTGGGTCATGCTAACAGTATAAGAATTTTACTTTGACTTGGTGATACTAACCAAAGGCAAAGAGGAACGTGAAATATCAGTAGAGAAAGTAAGTCAGAAATACTATGTACATTGTCAGGTACAAAAACAAAGAGTGTAGTCTCTACCTTGTTGTCCTTGCTTATCATAAGCTAGAGTGTCTAAAGTCTGAAAATTCTACCCTTCTCCTTTTTTATTTCCTTTTTAAAAATGATACTCTTTTTGTTATTTGTGTTCCCTCTACCCTTGTCCTTATTCATGTGCCAATGAGAAAATCAGAACTATCAACATCATTTTGGTGCATTAAAAAACAAACAGTGACACATTAGGAATAATGCCCAGGGCAGAATTTTAACTGTAGGACCAGGATGACTTTTTAGTATAAGTCACAAATGACAAATAAAAAACTTAAATTTATTTAAATGTGTGTGCATGATAGTTCTATCAAATGAACAATGGGTTTCTAGTACCCAGGTAATTCTGCTCTCATAAGTGCATCAGCTAGAAACCAAAGAAGAATAAGAGGAAAGCTTACCCTAAAGGGGTTGGCATCCTTCATGCCATGAACTGTGCATGATAAGCTATATAAAATGAAGCTGGCTTGCAGGGCCACCAAATAAGGCCACGGTGACAGAGCAATGCCCAGGGTCTATATCCACATGGACGCCCCTGAAGCTGTGCACTACTGTGCCCCTGATGGCAGAAATTCACGGAAGCCTTCAGTCCTCTCCCCCAGTCCCCTTAGGTCAGTTTAACCAGAAAGCCTTCAATTCTTGATAACAAAAGGATCCTCATCTAATTGAAACAAAATGAAGAAAAACAACAGATGGATAGTTTTAACTATTTTCACAGGTTAAAAAAAAACCCCAGAAAATGATAAAAAAAAAAAAAAGAATTGAAGGACATCCTCAAGGCATTCCAACTATTATTTTCTTGCAATGTTGGGAAATCACAATATGTGCTTAAAGGTATATCTAAGTAATGCTTTGGCCTTGAAAGTAGCTCCTAAGTGAGGGGCTTTTCTGGAGTGCTATAGTCACTCTTCAGTGTTGTTCTACAGTAGACCACAGAGTATCATTACTTGTGTAAAATCTGGTTACATCCTATTACCTATGTGAACATACCTCCCTGGCTTTACTTCTTCAGAGGTGTCACAAAAAATACCCTTAGAGAATGACTGAATGAGGGATAAAAATGATAAGACTGTTGATTTTCAAATGGAACCGACTCTGTGGTGTTCAAGATAAAAACATATCCTCTGAGTTTGAAATGCTAATCTGTGCATCCGCTTTTTAGGTTAAACAGAAGAAGATAATAACATCTCTAGCTATGATTCTGAGTGTTCTTCTAATTGTACTCTGATCAAACTGCAGGTTAAAATAATTTACCTGCCAAGATATACACTTGCTCAAGGTTTTAATTCTCAAAATTATAGGTAGGACTAAAAGGTGGAGCTTAAAAAATATTACCTCTTTAATTTCATAAGCTGCATTTTCGGCATTATTTAGTTGAAGAACCTGAAAGGAATGAATGAAGGGGAAAGCAATGTGCCTTTAAATTCTTTGATGCACAAAGCACACAAGGTTTATATCTATTTTTTCATTATATTTCTAAGCCTGACAAATAAATATTAAACGTTAACCAGGTCACAAAATGTTTGGTTAGGGACTACTCTTCCTCACAGAGGGTATACAGGTGGTAAAGGTAATAAAGTTGGCATTTTTAATACCCACCGACAATAAATCATTTTTCAGACCAAACAGTTATTGCCATGCTTTTCTACTGTACCTTTTACATTTTCATGGGACGCAAGCAGATTGAATTCTGATGTGACATCTCATAACAACCATACTATATAAAAACTCAAATTCTCACAGCATTAAGTTATCTGTTTTTATCCTTTAACTTTGTGGTCTCCAACAGAGACCAGTACCAGTCCATGGCCTGTTAGGAACTGGCCACACAGCAGGAGGTGAGTGGCAGGAGAGCAAGCAAAGCTTCCTCTGTATTTACTGCAGCTCCCCATTGCTCCCGTCACTACATAAGCTCCGCCTCTGGCGGCATTAGATTCTTACAGAAGTGGGAACCCTACTGTAAACTGCATGTGAGGGATCTAGGTTGTGCACTCCTCATGAGAATCTCATGCCTGATGATCTGAGGTGGAGCTGAGGCGGTGACGGTAGCACTCGGGAGCGGCTGCAAATACAGATTATCATTAGCAGAGGTTTGACTGCACAATAAGTGTAATGCACTTGAATCATCCTGAAACCATCCCCCCACTCCCCAGACTGTGGAAAAATTGTCTTCCATGAAACGGGTCTTTGGTGTCAAAAAGGTTGAGGACTGCTGTTTTAACTCATTTTTTAGTTTTATTTACCAGAAAAGACTGTATCTGGAAAGCTCTTTAAAACTATAAAATTGCTCAACAGTTTCTTTTATTGAGATGACATGGGAAAAAGAAAGGACAGAATTAAGGGGGTCAAAGGATGTATTACAAGGAGCACTTAAAATCCAGGCTCCCCCACCCAAAATACAATGCTATTTGGATGCTCTATGTTTGTCTCAGGTCATACTTACAAGGGGGGGGGGGGAACACTATTAGTTACTAATTTCAAACTCCAAAATTTCAGGAATGTAAAAACTGGAGTTTCCAGCTTTTATTTGAAACTGAGGTACAGATATTTCACTAAAAAAAAGACTAATATATTTAAATAAGTACAAACTTGTGAAGATGGAATTTTAGTGTGCATTTCATATATACATATATACAACCTCACTATGCAAGCGATGCCATGACAATGTTTTGCTTCTGTGAGTTTATGAAACTAATGGGTAGTCATGTTGTGCTTCTGAGAAGAATGAAATAAGCCATGTGTTCAGCAGTGTTTTTTTGCTAGAATAATCATTTTTATACTGCTCTGCAGAATCTCCAAGGTGCCTCTGAAGTCACAGCACAGGCAGGAAGGAGAGGTATATAGGTGGGAAAGGCCCCAACCAAAACAAATTCATTCTTATCTCTTTTATATAAAAGACTTCCCATATAAGGTTTTATGTGAGGGAGGGGAAATATTCTGTTGCTAAAATCTTTCGGAAACTACTCATCTGAAGTTTCAAAAATGATAGAAAAGAAATTAAAGCTTTCATGGAGAAACATAGCTCTAGATTGGTAGAAAGAGGTGAAAAGAATATGTGATTGTTTCTTGAGACAATCATTTGCTTTTATAATTCCCAAGTGTAGCTGATTTAATCTTTACCTACTAGTCTTTCCTATTCTTTATTCTCAATTGAAAAGTAGAGTCAAATAGTGACAACCTAGTAAGAATGAGTTTCCTTGCCAGCTTTTATAGAGGAGCTTAAAAATGTCTTTTCTGGGATTTCTCTTCAACATTACACTGGGAATTCCCTTCACTGCTCTCATGTGCTGAAGTACTTGTTTTCCGGATCTCATGTTTTTTCCTTGTTTTCAGTGGAATACATTTACCAGTAGCTGCCTAAAAAGAGGTGCTTGAAGATAAACTTGTTTTAGATCTTACATGTTTGAAATGAATTTATTCCATCTCCACATATGATTTCCTCATTTGTACAGATACAGAACATTAGGTTGGAAATCGTTTCCCCTCAGAAATTTAAAGCATAGCTTTCTTGTCTTATAGCTACTACTGCTGCAGTTGAAAAGTTTGTGCCAATCCAAATTTTTAGTTCAACCAGGAGCGGTGGCTCGTGCCTGTAATCCCAGCTACTTGGGAGGCTGAGGTGGGAGGACTTCTTGAGGCTAGGAGTTTGAGGCTGCAGTGACCTATGATCATGCCACTGTACTCCAGCCTGCCAATAGAGTGAGACCCCCATCTCTAAAAAGCAAAACAAAACAAAAACAAAAAATGGAAAAAACAAAAACAAAAAGCAAATTCTTAGTCCTTTGTTTGTGATGGTTTGGGGCTGGACACTTGGTAGAGGCATTCAATCTAGGAATGTAATATTCAATTAATGGAAAGAAATTCTGATAGTTTTCTCTCCTCTAACTTCTTTGTTTCATCTTTCTGAGACCTCTACAGTCAGATGTCATCACCTCTACAATTCTCATCTCTTTGTCTTTGTGTGTGACTTTCTGGGAGATTTCCTCAACTTTATCTTCTAATTCTTCTATTATATTTTTTTATTTCTACCTGAACATTTTAAATTTTCAATTGAGGAGCTTCTTTTTTATAGCCTCTGGTGCTTGTTTTGTGGCCATATTATCATTTCTTATCTCTCTTTTCATCTGCTCCCTAATTGTCTCTATTCTCCCTGTTTGTTTTAGACTGTCTTTATATTAGAAGCTTTCTTCAAATATTGGTAGTCCTTAGTTTTCACCTCATATTTAGGAACGAGGCACTGAAATACCAACTGGAAACTCTGTGTGCATGGATGACATTGTCAGCTGGTGGTCTTTACTACTGTAATACCCCTAAATGTAAGTATCTCTAGGGCTGTTCTTTGGACTGCCTGGCTGCCAGCATGCTAGAAGCAGAGCGAGGGAGGGTACCTGGGCAGATTTTCATATAATACCCTCTGTTTTTGGTTTGACGTCACCCAACCCATCTTTAGATGGGCCTGATATCTTGGTGTCCAGAATCTCTCTAACTCAACTTCTCTGAAAAATAAAGCTCTAGTTTTATTCTGGGGGTTGTCTCCTAGCTGTGAGGAACAGGGGAGAGAATCTGGGAGTCTATCTCCTCTATGTAAAGATGTGCAACAAATCCTGTTTTTAGCCATGCCTTACCCCCCTCTTCAGAGGTACCCTATATTCTAATTCCTTTCTTGAGTTCTGTTATAGTAATAAGCTTCTTCTTACTGGTTTCTCCTGCCTACAGGTTTCAGCATTCTCTAACCTGCTAATTTATTGTCCAGCTTAAAAAATTTTGTTTGTATTTTTCATCTACTGTTATCTTTTTTCCATTCTCTTTACCATTGTTGGCTTATGCATTTCTTATTCTTTACCTTCATTTTAGTAGGGTTTCAGAAGGGAGCAGAGGTAAATGAGTATGTTTACATTATCATGTTCAATCATAAGTTTCATGAATTTGTTTAATGATGTTCAGACAGTTTCTATGGGATGATCCCACAGATTTAACAAACCTACCCCTGAGAAACCAAAACTCAATATGCTGAGCCACCTGCATGTAGAACCATGCCAGCATGATCTATCTTGTGGCCTGGACCTCAATTTCTCAATTACTTAAGGATATTACTAAGATATGCTTTTTGGAATGTTTAACATTTAAAATTAGTTATC
Source organism: Cheirogaleus medius (assembly GCA_008086735.1). Lineage (NCBI taxonomy): Eukaryota > Metazoa > Chordata > Mammalia > Primates > Cheirogaleidae > Cheirogaleus > Cheirogaleus medius. The sequence goes on from VBSM01000483.1 coordinate 26,110,107, forward strand.
TGTCATAAAATAGACATGCACATTAAAGTGGAAGTCCCTATTCCTTTAACACACAGAGTCACTGAAAAGCTATTAATTTGATGATGTCTCTTGAAATTGATGGCGTCTTAGAATCAAGTACATAATGTAGTACTTAAAGCGTTGCCTTAAGACACTAATGAGATAATGCTTATAAAGTTTTAAATTTGAACAGTGGTTAAGAGATACTATGTACTAATGTTTTAGTTGCTCTTACTAGTTTTTAAAATATACTCCTGCATGATGAAATACTTTCCCACTAATCTTTTTCTACTATTCTGGTAAGATAGGTTAACATCTTACTATATCATAAAGTACATAAAGTCACCAGACAGCATATAATGAGTTGCTATTTATTTTTAAATATAAGTTATTTGTATGTAGGGTGAGTAAATAAATAATTGCTATTTTCTGAAGAAAAAGAGATGAGAAAGAATCAGTATGAAGTTCACAGGTCCAGAGAGATCCTATCTTGCGGAAGCTTAAAAATTCAGCAGTTGGGGATGACAGTGACATAGTATGTTGCGTGGACTTCTGTGGCCCATGCAATATAACTTACGAAGTTCTTAAACAATAGCTGGATATACTGATTCTGGGGACATATTTAATATTATCACACTGAAAGTTATATCGTTTGTACATTTCTATAAAATAGGGGGATATGACTTTACTTTAGAGCCCATGGAAGAATCCTTCTTTGCCAAAAGGTATGAAAACACTTTTCGATTTGCCACAGTTTCCAGCCGAATGGTGGCCTGGAGAGAGATTGTGGCCACCAAAAGGAATACAGACACAGACTCAGAGTTTCAGTCAAAGGGACATAGTTGTAGCACCACACAGTCAGAAATCAGCATTTTGGTAAGCAAATTGGAGGATCAGAGTGCTTTTTGGAAATTAATTTTTAAGGGCTCCATTCTTAAAGGCTACATTGAGGAAGCATATACTCTAAGATTTTGTGATAACAGACCTAAAGTGAAAAGAGGACTTGCAGACACAGAGAATATGAGTTGACAGCACCAGACACATGGCTGAGATTTCATGGTCAACCAGAATACATCCCATAGGCATACTGGAGGAACGAGCAACTATCAGAAACTACTACAAGAAAGATACGTTAGTAAAGTCAGCTAGATTTATTGTACTATGTGCATTCAGATATTTTGAATAACTTTTCCCATCATCACCAAGTGCTAAGTTAAGGAACACATTTCAGTTTAAAGTTACCAAATTTACCTGGTCTAGGTAGATGCCAACTCATTAGTCAATATTCTCAAAATCAGCTACTTTTACTGATTTCTGTCTTAACAAAGCTTTAAAAAACCCCAAAAATCTAGGTTTAAGAGATAAATGTGCAAGATGTTATAGGATACATAGTAGTGGTATCTAATCTAGGTAGGAGGGGGTCAGGGATGGCTTTCTGGAAGGGGCAGTATTTAGCCAAAAGCAGGAGACTGAAACAAATAGTTCAATGAAGCTGCAGCTATACAATAAAGTATTCCCAAATATCCCTGTGTTCTTTGCTAAATAAGGTAATTTATCCCTATTTTAGTGCAGGGAGGACGGCGGTGACATATATCCTTTAAAACAGCAGTCCCCAACCTTTTTGGCACCAGGGACTGGTTTCATGGAAGACAATTTTTCCACGGATGGGAGGTGGGGTGGGGTGGTGGGGGAGCTGGGGGGAGAGGTGGAGCTCTATGGCCTTGGGGTTGGAGACTGCAGCTTTAAAATGTCACAAGGGAGGCAACAGCAGTTGTACAGTTGATAGGCAGTGGGGAAAAGCAAAGCAAAATGCTTTAAAAACAACATCTTAGCAGGTAAACTTCAACCTTTAATGTGCTTATATAAATGAAGACTCTTTTAATAAGGCCAGCAAATGAAGTCCACGGGTCTCTTCAGAAGTAAGGAAAAAAATTGGAACAATCCTAAACAAAGTCAAAGAAGTCGTTCTCCCAGATTAAAGAAACACTTCTCAGGGTTTTGCTTAAGCTCGCTAGCCCTCAAAGATTCCAAATTAATGATTAAATAAATACAGACTGTATGTTACATTCTGCTGTAGTGATGACTTCCACTTGTGAATTTCTAATGCAGGTGACAGGACTCTGGCAAAGACATACATCCATTTCTGGCCTAGTCTTTGTTCATCCTTTGCATTGCTCGATACCACTAAATGAACGCTCATTTTGTACTATATAAAAAAGCAGCAGGAGAGGGAGAGTAGAAAAAGCAAAGGTGAATGTTTACCATCTATATTAGATGCCAAAAAGCTATTATTGCCACTCAAATATAAATCTGTATTTGGTTCTCCTCCCAACTGTTCATTCTTTAGGGTTTTGTAACATGTAGGACACAATTTAGTCTATGAGCATTCTTAATAGTGTAATAAAAGGCTCTAGTTTACTTTTAACACCTATAAGGCTGCAGTCCCCAACCCCAGGGCGCGGAACAGTTGCTGTCTTCGGCCTATTAGGGACTAGAAGGAGTGGGGGGGCTCACAGCAGGAGGTGAGTGGCGGGATGGAAGCTTCATCTCTTTATCTACATTCGCAGCCGCTCCCCATAGCTGCCTGAGCTGCGCGCCCTCCCCAACCAACCCCGTCCTTGTGGAAAAATTGTCTTCCATGAAACCAGTCCCTGGTGCCAAAAAACTTGGGCACCTCTGCTATAAGGTATCTTTGTTAATTCTGAGAAAATGCATGACATGAAACATAAATTTGAAGTTTTAATTTCTAAGTATGTAAGTGCACATAAGCATGTTGTGGCAACAGAAAAACTTACAAAACGTAGGTTAAGCTATATCAGTGTTAACCAAAAAAACTATCTTAGATTGTTCTCCATATGACTTTACTAAAATATTTTGTTAGTGTATTTTTTTTATTTTGCCTCCAAAAAGAGATATGCTGCATATGTAAAGGGACACACTGATACTCACTTGGAAACTGAAATCTTGAGATTAACTCTTAGCTGTAGTCTTTGACTATATCTGAACCAAGTTTAAAAAGCAATCTTCATTATCATACTACTTTACTTTTTGGAAATAAAATAATTATTTAAAATCTTTTATTGATTAATTATGAGTTCTTTCTTTCTTAAGAACATGCTCTCAATTCATGTTGATTTGTATAATCCACTCCTTTTTGATCCTCCACTTATTATACAATTTATCCACAGGAACATTTTACCAACAAGGGCCAAAGACAATGACAGTTTATCGACAAGAAAGAGAAAGTGAGCCGCAGATTTTGGTACTCAAGGCCTTTTCAGTCATTCTCAGCAGCAGCCTTTACTCAGTTCCTTTGTTTCCTCTACCATCCCTTTTAGTCATACAGTAATGATGCTGTAAATCTGGGAAATACTTGTGAGGGAGAAAGATGGGTTTGGGTGAGCTCAATATAAATTAATTAGTAAGAAAGACAGAAGTTCATATTGAGAGAGAATGGAAGGTCTATCTAAGATGGACATGTGACTTGTCCTCAAAAATAAAAGTACAATGTCTGAAGTTCCAAACTTTTCTTTCAAACTATAAAGTTTTATGGACAGACGTTCTGATTTTCTACACTGATGATTTATGAAATTCTTTTTGAAGTTTTTTTTTTTGTAAATGACTTAGTTTGCTTGAATGATTTAGACTTAAAAATACAGACTGCTTAAAATAAAGAGGAGCAATGCAAGCTCTTATTAGGTCACTGGAAAATATTTAAGCTAGCCAAATCTGTCACTAGTTTACAGAGACAGCAACTTATGGTTCCCTAGTAGGTAACAGTTATTTTTCATGAATGCATGAATCAGTAAACAACCCACTGCATATAATTGCTAAGTAAACTTGAATTCTAATCACAAAAATATTATCAATGTGGTTCTAGCTAGAATCAAATAAAGAACAACGTAGGGTATGAAAACATTAGGCCAAAAGAATCCCAATAGTTTAGGGCAGTATTTCTATATAACCTGGATGCTATTTAACATCTGTTCCTCAGTTTTTAAATCTGCTTTCCCCCTACTTTCCTCATAGAGGTAAACAAGAAAGAATCATGGTCTTTTAATGCTATTTTATGCTTTAAGCTCTTCTAATGTGGGTAGAATTACCAAAGAATGTATGTGTTTTGCTGCTTTATATCTACCAGGATATATTCTACTAGATGTGCTTTTGAGGTCCAAACAATAGAAAATAAAGAAGTACATGAAAAAAAAATTACTTGTTTTAAATTTTGGCCTTACTATTTTATAATGTGGGCCTAGCCGTGTTTTCTGTAGGCAACTTCCCCTAACATTAGGTCTAATACTATTTAAAAATTATAGGTAATAATATAATGTAAGCATCATATATTGGATATAAAACCTCAGAATTTTAAAGATAGGCGCTCAGGAATGATTTCATTTAATATAAAGATATTAATATTCAACGAGGTTTAAGCTAGGCCAGGTGCAGTGGCTCATGCCTGTAATCCTAGCACTTTGGGAGGTCGAGGCAGGAGGATCTCTTGAAGCCAGGAGTTTGAGACCAACCTGGGCAAAATAGTGAGATGCTACAGCTACAAAAAAGAGAAAAATTAGCTGGGCATGGTGGTGTGCACCTATAGTCCCAGCTACTTGGGAGGTTAAGGTGGAGGATCACTTGAGCCCAGGAGTTTAAAGTTGCAGTGAGCTACGATGACACTGCTGTACTCTAGCCTGGGAGATAGAGCAAGATCCTGTCTCAAAAAACAAACAAACAAGCAAACAAACCAAAACAACAATGACAACAAAAACCCCACACCCACCCCCACCTCCCCAAACCAAAGAGGTTAAAACTTGCCCAAAGTCACAAAGCTACTTAGCAGCAGAGCTTAGAGAATAGGACTCCATATTATTGCCCATAAGTGATACGACAAGGTTCTTGAATCAGACAAAGCTTAAAAAATATAAAAGCTTCTCTCTATACTGTTCTTCTCCATTTAAAATGTCTCTCCCCTTATCTATCACCTCCTGTTAGTTATCCTGTGTTTTAAAACATGGCTAGATGGTACTGCCATTGTGTGATCTATATATAAAATACCACATGTGCCCAAGTTAAAATCACACCTGTTGAGTAGGGTGTCCCTCTTTCTGAGAATGTTTCTCTATTCATGCAGGCAGAAATATCTTACTCAAATACAGTAGCATAATTTTCAACAGAAAAGTATATTTAATACCTTATTAAATATATTTTGGAAGAAATAATTTATAATTTATTAAAATGAAAAATTTATGCTCTGCAAAAGACACTAGAGAATGAAAAGATAAGCCACATATTGAAAGAAAAGCTTTGCAGAAACATTTCTGATAAAGGACTGCTATTCAAAATATACAAATAACTCTTAAAACTCAATAAGAAAACATGCAACCCAATTACAAAATAGGGAAAAGATCTGAACAGATAGGTCACCAAAGAATATATACAGATGGCAAAATACGCGTATGGAAAGATGCTCAACATCGTATGTCATTAGAGAATTGTAAGTTAACAATGAGATACCACTATGGCTAAAATCTGAGACATTGCTAACACCAAATGCTGAAAAAGATGTGGAGCAACAGGAATTCTTATTCATTACTGATGGGACTGTAAAATGGTACAGCAACTTTTGTAAACAGTTTGGTAGTTTCTTATAAAACTCAACATACACTTACAATACAATCCAGCAATCACAATCCCTGGTATTTTCCCCAAAGAGTTTGAAACTTAAGTCTGTTAAAAAAAAACCCCTGCATCCAAATGTTTATAGCAGCTTTATTCATAATTGTCAAAATTTAGAAGCAACCAACATGTCCTCCAATAGGTGAATGGATAAACAAATTGTGGCACATCCATATAATGGAATTAGTCAATGATAAAATGAAAAGAGCTATCAAGCCACAAAAGACGTGGAAGAACCTTAAGTACATACTGCTAAGTGAAAGAAGATTTCAACTACATGACATTCTGGAAAAGGCAAAACCATGGAGATAGTAAAAATTAGTGGTTGCCAGGGGTTTAGGAGCAGGGAGAGAGAGATGAATAGGTGCAGCACGGAGCACTTTTAAGGCAGTGAAACTGTTCAGTATGATGCAGTAATGGTGGATATACGTTATTATACACTTGTCAAAACACACAGAATGCACAACACAAAGAGTGAGCTCTAATGTAAACTATGGGTTTTAGTTAATATTAATAATTATAATAATACATCAATGTTGGCTCAACAACTGTAACAAATGTACTACACTGATACAAAATATTAATAGGGGAAACTGGGGGATGAAGTAAGAGGTATATGGGAACTCTTGGTATTTTCCATTCATTTTTCTATAAAGTAAAAACTGCTCAAAAAAGCCTAAAAATACGTGTGTGTATATATATATGAGTGTATATTAATTTATATATGTAAATTAAAAGTGCCATGTAAGAGATAATTCTAGATGCTTAAAGGCCCATCTAAAGCCCATCTAATAGTAAGAAAGAATAAACATTTTTTATAGTGACACAAATTTTGGAGATAAGATTCCCATACATAATTTTCAAATTATAAAAATGTATCACTGAAAAAAGAAAAAAAATTAGTCCTTTGACAATAGAAAATAGTACTTAACAGGTTTTGTAAACAAATGACTACAAAAATATCTTAAGCATGTATGTTCTAGATTTGGGGAGAGGGTGGCCAAATATTCTTTTTTTTTTTT
>VBSM01000483.1:26116901-26145969 GCA_008086735.1 Cheirogaleus medius
CTCGGCCTCCCAGAGTGCTAGGATTACAGGCGTGAGCCACCAAGCCCGGCCTAAATAGTCTTAAATACTTTTATTTTGAATTTCTTTATTTGATAACTTCTATATAATGTTTCCAAAAATTTTGCATAAGGGTGTCAAATAAAGAACAGCTCCTTACAAAGAGCAGAAACTGGTTACTAATTTTATTCTTGAGCTCAGTTGTCTTTTTGGTGTTTGTATAGAAAATTCCAATTTTTAATATTTTTACCCATGAATTTCCCCTTAAATTTGGGCCTGCATTTCAATAGCCTTTTAGGAACAAATCCCTGTTTTTAAACACAGTCTTACAGATTATAGTAGAGCTGCCACATTGAAGTCCAGGTGAGGGGCCCTGGGATCCTCCCTTCTGTGCTCCTATCCCCTGGCCTGAGACACCCCTGAGGAACCCAATTGGCTTGAAGAGACATAGTTTTAAACTCTCCTTTAAAATATAAGGATTTCCCAATTATAAAATCCCCTACTAGTGAATTTTCTATTCCTATTACCTATTCTTTAGCTCCCACCCCAAAGTCCCTGAGGCTAATAAGAGTCAGTAAGCTATAACTGCAGTGTTTAACATGAAGGTAGACTAATACTATAGAGTTATTAAAATGTATTATGCAATTTGATTACAACAATGTGAAAACATAATTGCAAAAAGATTGGAAGTCCTTTCAATAAATTGTAAATAGTTTTGCTTATTTTCACTGGATGCTTTTTTATGTACAAGTTGGTGTAGAATAAACCAAGGAACCTGTAGTCCTTCAAGTATCTCAAAAGTTGGCACAAGAGGAAAGGTAAAGGAGTTAAGAGTAAGAAAAACTGGAAAATCCATTCTGGAAAACCCATTTTCCAGAATTTAATAGTAAATAGGGAGTTAGCTATTTATTAAAGAGCATCAGAAATAATATTTGGAGATTAAAGCATAAACAAAACAAAAGAAGGCCCTGTGAATTTTAATTTTTTTCTACTTTCTTTCTAGCCTAAGTCAAGGTTAAATTCTGTTTTTCAATCTCCAAAACCTACTAGAGGGTATAATTAAGATTAATTTAACTACTGCATTGCAACTCTGAACAACCATTTTATAGAGTGCTAGTAACATTTTGGTAGAATGACATCTTTTAGAATTCAGAATTACTGTCATTTGGGGATGAAGAATGAGAACATGCCCCCTGTGCCCATCATACATTGAATTATAGACATGTGGTGTTTTGTCTTTAGCATTAGACTCTGAGGCTTACCTAAAAACACTTGGGTTCAATCTAAACCTAAAGGAATGCGCAAAGTACTTAGGTATGTTTATGTCCTAAATGATTAATCTAGTGGAAACAGAAACCCCAAATTTTCTAAAGTTGCTAGGTTCACTATTTTTTTTTAATTAATAAGACTTATGTAAACAAAAAGTTAGAATTAAGCTGTAGGTGAGAAACTAGAAATTAAAGAATATGCTGAAATAGGGACATTGTACAATTTGTAAAGAAACATTAGCTTTACGCACTTGAAAAGTAAAAAACGGTATACATCTTTAACAAGGAAAAATAAAAATAGGGATTACATATGTTTATAAATATAAATCAGATAAAATAAATGCTGAAATGCTGCATATAACTATGAAATATAGTTTGAAGTTAAAGAACATGCCATTAAAACTAAAAACAAGATATACCCATGAAACATTGTGAATATTTATAAAATCTAAGGCTATAAAATATGAAAAAATTAGGCAAACTGTAGATTTTTTAATATTAGAGATCAAACTGGATTTGAGTATAAAAATATAACAAAAATGGTTTACTGAGCACTTGTTATGCTTATTAGGATAAGCACCTTATATGAATTATCTAATATAATCTGTACAACTCTATGAAGTAGGGACTTCTCTTACCCTTATTTGCATATGAGGAAACTGGTTACACAGCTACTAGGAAATGGGCAGGCTTGGCATCTGGAGTCACATCTTACTTCATAAGCCATGTGCTTAACCATAACGCAATTTCACACAGTTAAACGTGTTCTTAAAAGAAGAAATATTTTTCCCATACATTGGTAGCGTATTTTTCATGTATAGATCAAGAAGAATTATTAGAAATTAGCCTTCCATCACCTCAAATAACCAAACAAAAACATCTGACTCTACCAGAATCTATGCCACAGAATTAATAGCACGTTTTACACACCTTTTTTAAAATTCTAAGCTCCTCTCAAATTGATGATAGAACCTCCAAATTTTATCACTGTTTTGAAGATGAAGAAGCACACATTAAGTGATTTGTACAAGAATTTTGGAGAACCAGCATGAGGAAATAGAGAGACTGAGAATTTGGAAGAGGACAAACAAGGTGGAATGCTAAAATGCTCAAATCAGCATTACCACTGGCTTGTGCAATTCTCCATAAACACTGATTTACCCCGGATACCAGCCTTGGGGACTAGATTATCAGGTAGATCCTGACTAACTTGTTGCCTGAACATACTTCTTCCCTATAAAGGGGCTTCCATATTTGGGTATAAAATGTTACAAGCTTGTTGTTAGCCAGCCTCTCATTCAACATCCATTTCCTTTCTGACTAATATTTCTTTGTAGGCTGACATGACAGCAGTTTTAAACACCTGGCAAGGAGTCAGTAACACAGGTAAGGCAGCACAAGGTGTTCTGGAGGATGATTAGCTTTGGTGTAAACATCCTATCTAAAATAGCCTTCAGGTAAGCTCAATGTACTCTTGTTGCCAATTTAACTTGAAGCTCAAGTTTGGAAATATAGAGAATCTATATACACTGACAGTACATTATATCTCCATACACTATAAGTTTTTAAAACTCTAAGTTATAATGTTGTTCATTATAACGTTCACTTACTTTCCCAAAAGAGAGTATAAGGAAAAAGTCAGCTGCTATAATATTTCCATTTTTTAATACTTTAAATCCAAATGCCCCCAAATCATAGATATTGAACTTGACTAGCTGTTCTTAAGGAAGTTGCAAAGCAAAACGACTAAAGATGTCAGAAAAAAAATTACTAGGTCTTGGAATTTTTGAGCAGGTAAAACTTTCATTTCTACTCAGTGGAAAACTGTTAGTTTGCTAAGGAGAATTTAACTAAAATCTGAGTTCTATACACTGTCAGAGTCTTTTGAGGTTCCTATTCTTCTGGTATCATCATTAGGATCTCCAGGCCACAGAAGCAAGTATTTAGAAGCACTGACTTAGAGCCCAAGATCCCAGCTTTCTAAATGTATTGTAAGAGAAGCATAACCATGTTACATAATCCTTGGAGGTCCAACCCCTAATGGATTCTTCATACAATTAGTTTATGACAAGTATATGGCCACGCAGATTTTTAACATTAGAAAGGATCATAAAGACCATATTCCCACTCCCTTATTAGAAGATGAAAAGTGAGTTCTAGAAATGATAAATGATTTGGTCAAACTCATATTGTAGTAAATGGCCATGATGAGTTTTGGCTTTTCCCAAGTTTCTTCACTTAGCATATAGATCATAAAATACTGAGGAAGGGGTAAGGGGACGGGTGTAGGACTGGCTGAAAAGTTATGGTACTAAATATCTACTTTTAGAATATGCTGAGTTTTGCTTTGAAGGATTCTTTCATAATTCATTTACAACAAGGTAGCTATATTTTAGCCACTTAGCAGAGATGCAGGGATAAGGTCTTTGTACTCAAGAGTTTATACTCAAGCTACATGTTACATAATACAGTTCAGAGGACATAATCCACCTTTTTTTTTTGGCAATTCACACCAGGTGCTGTACCTCATGACAAGTTTAAGATGCTAATGTTGCACAAAAGACACCTTTAATATTCCCAATATTCTATTTTTATCCAAGGGCTCATGAGGCAAATCTTAAGGTCACAGAAAGTAGTTTATCTATTTAAGTTATATAATCTAAATTTGTTTATTCAATGAACATGTATCATATTGAGGTACTGTGCTGAGCATTGTAAGGGAAATAAAGGTGGAGAAGAAAAAAATAAGACAGGCTTGTACGGATGTGAAGGTTGTGCCTACACAAGAGTGCCCAGCTAAGGGGGACAAGCAGGGACTGAAACATAGCTCATGATCTGTTTGGCAAGCTTTTTGCCCTAACAGGAAGCTGTTACCAAGTGAGGTGAAGGAGTACCTTTTTCTAATTCACATAATGGTGCTTGGTAGACTAGCTAACGGTGGCATTGGACAAAAATGCCACCAATCTTTCAATAACACATATCTGACTACAACATCCCTTATTATATTTTTCAATAGTTCTCCATTGCTTAAAAGAGAAAAGCAAGTTCAGCTGACATTCAAGTTCCTTCACATTTGAGTCTGACCTACTTTTTCTGCTTCATCCCCTACTACTTCCACAGGAAGACACTGTTGCATTCATATTCAGCCTTTAACTGATTCTAGACCACACCATGTTCTTTCATGCATCTCTGCCTTTCTATCTGTCAGGAATACTCTACGAGGGGAACTCGTACTCAACCATTAGGACTCAGAAAAAATATTCCTTTCTGGGTATCATCTATCTTCTTTAATCCCAGGTAGTATGAATTACTCTCCCCCTTTTTTTAAATAGTATTTTGCATATCACTAGATCATGTCACATAAACACATTATAAAGTATTTAGTTGTTTATATGTCTTTCCCTCTAAACCGCAAATCTTATTAACAATACCTAGGAAATAAAATTAATGAATAAAAAAAAATAAGGTTCCTAATTTCAAGTAGTTTATATAATACTTTTTGGGGGGAAGATGAAAACAAGATAGGTAAAGAAAATTACTGTAAGAGAAATACATACAAAAAATGGTAAGGATGTTTCATATCTGCTGTTTAGTTTAAGGCACTATTCACAAGAACAGTAAAGCTTTATCAAAGATTCAGAGATGTCAAAGGAAGTTACAAAATAGTTTCAAAGAATTTTCTGTTAACTCAGAGAAACGAAGAGATAATGAAGAGTCCTTAAGGAGGAATTCAAAGACCTGGTTTCTGGTCCTGGGTTTGTCACTTATTTGCTATGGGACTCTCAGACAAGTCAATTGTTTTTGCTTGGGTTTAGTTCTTTTGCTATAGCACTGCTCCCATAGAGTTAGGGTACTCAGATAGCACATATGAAAAGACAATTAAAACTAGAAAGTGCCATTTTAGTGTATGCTAAAGCTGACATTTTTGGTTGGTAAAATGACTTAGAATGAACACATAAATTTACCATTTATCCAACATGAATGTCCACAGAGTGTGAGATATTAGTTGCTTTGCTAGACTTTAAGAAGTGCAAGCCCTGGTTTCTGCCCTAGAGATTCTTTGTTTGGGGAGATGAGGCAGCTGCTCATATTAAAATAACTACAAGGACAAATATGCTAACAGCTAAACAAGTGAAACAAAGTAAGTGTAAAAGAGTACAAAAGGAGAGGCTATTTCTGGGTGGAGTAGTTATGATGGTTTAATGACAAAGTAGTGATTTCAGCAGGTTATGCAAGGAAGGATTACACTTGCCCCTTGGTATTCGAGGTGGATTGGTTCTGGAACTCCTGCAGACACCAAAATCCGAGGATGCTCCAGTCCCGTATATAAAATGACATAATAGTTGCATATAATCTATGCACATCATCCTGTATACTTTAAATAATCTCTAGATTACTTATAATACCTAATATGATGTAAATGCTATGTAAATAGCTATTATTTTATATTTTTAAATTTGTATTATTTTTTATTGTTGTATTGTTATTTTCTATTTTTTTTCCCCAAATATTTTCTATTCCCAGTTGGTTGAATCCATAGGTACAGAACCCGTAGATATGTAGGGCTGACTGTATTTTGAAATTCTAGGGTTTAGATATAGAATTCTGGCAAAAAAGTACACGAAAGAGTAGAGAGATAACAAAAATCTCCAATAAAAATAGTAGACTACTTGGTGATAGCATGTTTTTACAGGCAGTTTCTGATTAGTTGGGAAAAGTAGTTGCAGTCCATCTACAGGAGGTTGCTAAGTACTCTACTTCACTTTGGAGACAGGTAACATTACTGCCAGCTGCTTTCTAACAACAGTAAGCAGAGTACTTAAGACCAAGCCAAAGGGTGGCCTGTCCTGCTTTAGGATCCTTATTCCTATCTCAAGTGTGTTTTTAGATAGACTGATCAAATAAACAATCTATGCCAGATTCTAATACATTGATCCTGATTTTTTAGTTTGGGGAATACTGTCACAAAAGACTTCATGTAGGAAGAATACAGACATTTTAAGTGGCTATAATTGCTCCTTCTGTTTTCACTGTGTGGGAGAAAGAGAAGATGTCAGAAGGAACATTAATCAGCAAGATAGAAAAGTAATTTAAGGCTCTCCTTTTATTAGCTATAATAGCTCAAGCATAGTGAATAGAACCCTTCTTGAATTAATGAGGCACACTAGAAGGTGATTTTTTAATGTCAAGCTGGCATGAAGACCTGGAGCAATTATTATTAGACCCAGGAGGGCACAGACTACAAAACAGAATTCGGGGCAAGACAGATCATTTTAATAAAATAGGAATAAACAGGCTAAGTTTACATGAAGTTTAAGCTTTTTTGAAGACTTAGTGTGAAATGTATTTAACTCTAACAAACTGCTTTAAAAAGATTTTCTAGAGCTAGATTCATAAGATTACACTGAAAACCCACTATATTAAGCAAATTCTTATATATTAAAGAAAAGGATAAGCAGCAAACTCAATTATCATTTAGCTTTCAGATAATTTATCTGCTTATTGAATAAAGGCAATACAAAAAATATTACTATCTTATAGCAACATCATCCAACATTTTAGTGGTAAATATAAATTATAAACGGATAAGAGAAAAAATGATGAAGGGGTAACATTTATCAAGCACTCTTTGTGTGTCAGGCATTTTTCTTGGTGTTTTTACATTTGTCATCTCATTTAACCTTCAAAACAACCTCAATCACATAGATATTTTACAAACGAGGAAACTTAGGTTCAAAGGAGTACAATAACTGCTTGAAAGAAAAAGAACTAGGATTCTATTAAAAAGCTACTCAATCACAACATCAAAATCCACCCCCCCTTATTCCCTCTCTTAGAGGTTGATATATGAAATAAATGCTATGATTACCTATATTATTAATAAAATACATAGTTGATACCTGGCTCTAATATTACCAATGAGATAACTGATAATGAGATAATTGATAAAAACAGGATAATATCCAAATGCAAATAAAAATTCAACCCTAATTTTACAGATACCAGTCTTTGGCCTGTGTCAGCAAATTTCTATACACAGAGGAAATTATGTATCTTACTCATCACCTCTGTTGTCAACCACAGGGCACACAGGGTAATGAGCCTAGTTATGATCTTTATGTGCACGTATTTGTGACAGTTGTTTTTCTGTTAGAAATAAGACTTTTCCTAAAGTAACCAGAATTATTCGTTAAAAGACAAATGAAGCAGAATCTATTAATACAAACAACTTAAACAAAAATCAAAGCAAAAGAAAATAACAAATACAGAAAAACCTATTTCCTTCTGAGCTAAATTCCCATCTGCTTTTAAATGGCAACATGTTTTTCCATTAACTGAGAGCTACAGCCAAGAAGCTAAAGACAATGAGAGCTACAGGGAGAGTGAGTAGCGCGCAGCAGCAGAGATGGCCTGCTTGAGCCTCTCCTCAGAGGCTGCTCCTTAGGGACTATATTCCTCTACCAGCTGGTGACAAACTTCCTCTCAAGACAGTCCTAAGGCCTAAAAAAAAAAATGCTTCAATTCTCTGCATACCCTTTCCAAGGAGGAAAAATGGAGAAACTCAGAGAGGGTAGAAGGAGCTACTACAAACACTAGGCCAGGGTAAGCTTTTATGGAGCAATGTTGATTGGACAAAATAATGAGGTGAAAAAAATATTTTTTAAAGTAATCTCCCCTCAATCCCAGTCATTAAAAGTACCAGTATCATCTCCATCTCAATCATCCTCTACAACTTTTTAATTAAAAATAAAAATTAAAAATGTTCACTATACTTAAACATTTTGTTTCTAAAAAACAATCAGAGTGCCAGAAATTTCCTCAACTCTGGCTCACCTGGCTAAATTCTCGTTCATATAGCTAACAGCGCACAGTTAAATAAAATTAATTTTACATAATCTTGAATATAATATACTATTCTCCTGTGAAAACAATTAATGACACTATTTTCATTTTTACACCGAAAGTGGCCAGAGAGACTCTCCAACTCTGAGGAAGTGGCTGAGCCTGTAGCAGGGAGTTGAGGACTCCTCTTATAACAAATAAGAAAAGGAAGTCTGTTTTTATAAATATAATACTAAAATCTTTTTTCCTTTTCCCACCATAGTTTACTAAGTGTTCATTAAACATATACCATGTAGTAGGGTCTATGCTGAAGGAGGAGCTGAAGCCTGGGGAGGAATAAATTAGTTACATCAGTGTTTGTAAAGCATTGATCTACAGGAATCAAGTAATTGAGGTTCTGGCTTTGAATTCAGTTTATTATTAAAAAAAATATATCAAACCTAATTTTGGCTTTTGAACATTGCAGGCACTATTTCATTCTGATGAAAATACAAAGAAAGAGAGAAAAAAGATGAAACTTTATATTTTACCTGAAGCTAAATTTTACCTGTCCTAAATTTCCTATTTACTAATGTTAAGATTTTTTAAGAAATGATAATGGTTCTCAAACACTTGTGTGAACTGTGTAAATATCTAGACCAAAGAAAAAGAAAAAAACCCGAAATGGAACAAACCTGTCTCATCCAAGTTAGAAACCATGATACTACTAAGATGTAGCTATTGGATAAGAGTTCTATGAAGTTGTAATAAATAATACACTGATTATAAGGAGGACCATAGTGGGATCCCCTCCCCCATCCAAGCACTACGAACACAAAAATACAATTCAAGGAAGGACAGAATTTTCTTTTCCTCTGACGATTTTTAGAAAATCTGACATAAAAATTAATCATAAGTGTGCTTACATGTTAGATCGGATAAGTGTACTACGTATGAACTAGCAAGCTGATTCAATAATTGCTGGCACCAAATGAGTGCTTTTCTTTTTTTTTTCCTTTTCAGCCAGACAGAATCTCATTGGCTTTTATTTTTGTTTTGCACTTCTATGTTACTACCGTGAATTACTTCCAAGTGAGAAAGGCACATTTATATCTTGCTAACTGCTCAAGTGAAAGATTTATGGTTTCTTCTCCTCGCTGTTTCCTGTAAATTGACATATCATATATGTGATGCCAACCCTTGGTCTCAAATAAAAAACCGAATTCTAGAAATGCTAGAGTAGTCAGTTAACAGAATGTTCATTTTAACTTTATGGATGGTCATGCCAAAGAGATGTTCATAAAGATTATTGTTTCAGATAGGAGTTAAAGGTGAGTGCACTCCAACTGCTTCTCAAGCTGCATGGATTTTTTTTCCAGTGGACTTGAAAAACCTAAAGGATGAAAATCAAATACAGACACTCCTTGACTTACAATGGGGATATGTTCAATAAGCCCATCATACGTTTAAAATGTCATGAGTCAAAAACACACTTATGCACTTTTGACTTACAATATTTTCAGCTTGATATTTTCAATTTATGAAGGGTTTAGCTGGACATAGTACTACTGCAAGTTGAGGAGTGTACTGAGCGTGTATCATTTTTGCATCATCGTGGTGCATCATTGTAAAGTATCATGGTAGCGCATCATTGTAAAGTCCAAAAATCTTAAGTTGTGCCACCAGAATCTGGGGATTGTCTGTATCCATATTTCTTGAGACAAAACAATAAGTAGATTTGGGATTTATTTTGGCTGTTGTTATTATCTATGACTACATGATATAGTAAGTTCAGTTCCACATGTAAATTTACCTAAGTACTCTCACAGTACCACTAATGATCTATTATATGTTAATCTTTTTGGTGTTTACATAAAATGGACAAAACCAGTAGCAAGAAAATTAGACTGTAGAGTCCCAGTGTACTGGATAATTCAGAATAAAAAGAATCTATAACTTCTTACTTAAAATATATTAATATTAATTTCCCAGTACAAATCCACATCAGTGGTATTCAAAAGAATAACACTGATTGCTATTCCTGTGTTGAGGTGCATAGTCCTTTTCTTAAGAAATACATGTAGAAAAGATGCACAATTATGTAATGGAATTTTATTTTGTAAATAAAAATTGCTTAAGAGTTGCTAAGGAGAGAAAAAATATTTATCTGCTATATGTAAAAGTAGTTCTCATATTTTCACAGAGGTCTTACTGTTCTTGTTAAGAGTTAAGGGCAGATGATCCCTTTTATTGTTTTTATGAGAGAATCTTTCTTAATATAAAATATATTGAGATAATTTTCCAAAATGATAATAATACAATCTCTTTGCCAAGCCCTTTATATTCATGATATCCTAATTTCATTTCTACGATCTCCATGAGAAAACAGCAGAGAAGGTTGTACTATCATTTCCATTTGATAGGTAAAGAAATCAAAGTTCAGAGAAGTGTTTACTGGTTGGAAACTACTGTATAAAGAAGCCCAACAGGAGAATTTACCTCTGGTCTAGTGTTCTTTTCCACTATATTATGTTACTTCTCTGAAGACTATGAGAAATAATAGAAGTAGGTAAAAAAACAGGTGAGCTATTAAATAGAGGCCAGTTATAATACAATTTACTTAGTGATTATGTGTCATGTACTGCAGTTTATGTCTTAAGATTTCTTAGCAAACTGTCATTTAAAACAGCTGGGAGCAAGCAGTTTCTTTTTCTAAATGACTTCAAGCCATTCCTTCCCTCCCAGCAAGGTATTTTGAGGGGAATTATCTTACCTCTGCTCCAGAGTATGTATCAGTTAGGAGGATTAGTTCATTCAAGTCAACCTCCTTACTGATCGGCATAGAGTGAAACTGCAGGTTAAATATTTCCTTTCTTGTTGCTGCATCTGGTAAAGGTACATAGACGATTCTATCAATTCTTCCAGGCCGCATCAAAGCCTATAAAGAAGATGGGACAACATGGATTAACCAGGCTCAGAACAGACATTCCACATCAAAGGCACCTAGGGAAAGGGCATATCTAGAATCTCATAAATAACCTATTACCTTAATTAGTAAATAAAACAAGCACTAGAGATTCTATAATCTATGTCAAAGATACAAACAAACAATGTCAGGAGTACTTTTGGAAAGCTGAAAAGTATTATTTCTGGGAGGCTTTCAGATCCTCAGCAACTGTCAGGTGTGTAAAAGGATGACTACCTTTTAGGAAAATGTGCTTGTTATTTGTATCAATTTTATGAAAAGGAATTTTTTGTAACTTCTTTCAATAATTCTTAAAATATGGTAAGCAGCTATTTCAGAGAGTCCTGAAAGTAGCATAGATCTGATAAAAGAATACTTCCAGAGCTGAAGGCAGCGAAATGGACTTCCCTAACATTTTATTGAAGGCAATTGCCTAAATTATCTTAGAACTAATGAATTCACTTACTCAGAAAAATTTAGTGAGCATGCATTACATACCAGACATTGTTCTTAGTATTAGGAAAAAGCATTGAATATGACAGATTATGTGTAAGATTGACAGTGTAGATATATTTGTGAATATAGTAAAACCCAATAAATGAAATATTTTAAAGTGGTGAATTTTATGGTACCTGAACGGTATCTCAGTAAAGCTGTTAAAAAACAGGTGTGTGTCTATTGAGGGAACAGGCAGCTTTTAGCTGAAGTAATAAGAGACAGACTCTGAGGAGGTAACTTATGCAGATATCCAAAGAAGTCAGCCATATAAAGACCTTCTGGAAGAGCACTGAAGGTAAAGGGAACATCTTGTGTAAAGGAAGAATAACTGACATGTTCCATGAAAAGAAAAAAATTTAGTGTGGTAGAAGCATAGAGAGTAAAGAGAAAATAAGTAGGAAATGAGATCAGAGAGACAGTTATGGGTAGATCATAAGGCCTTGAAAGACATGGCAAAGAGTACGGATTGTATTCTACTTGCAATGGAAGCCACTGAAAAGTTTTAAGCAAGAGGTGAAATGATATGATTCACATTAAAAGATCACTGTTGTGAAACAATATCAAAAGATGTATATGTGTAATTAGAGTCCTAGAAGGAAAGAAAAAAAATGGGGTGGAAAAAATATTTGAAGAAATAAGAACCCTAAATTTCCCCAAATTGGTACACAAACATAAATTTACACCATCAAGAAGCTCAGCAAATCTCCAACAGGATAAAAACAAGGAAAGCCACACCTTGACACATCATAGTCAAACTGTGGAAATCCAAAGATGAAGAAAAAAAAATTTAAAAACTTAATTATCTCATCTAAAATGCCACAAAGATGAAGAAAAATTTGAAAGCTGCCTGACTGCATACAAAGAATGATGATTTGAATCATCAACGACTCTCAAATCAAAACAGAAATGATAGGCTGGGTGTGGCTCATGCCTATAATCCCAGGCATCCCACTTTGGGAGGCTGAGGTGGGAGTATTGCTTGAGGACAGGCGTTCCAGATCAGCCTGGAAAAGAACAGAAATGATAAATACTCAAGATGATGGACACCCCCAAATACCCTGATTTGATAATGACACATTCTATGTATATAACAATATTCACATGTACAAAATATGTAAAATAAAATAAAATAAATTTAGGAACATCTAGTGATCAATTAAAAAAAAGTCATATGTGTAATCTTAGCACTTTGGGAGGCCAAGGTGGGAGGATTGCTTGAGACCAGGAGTTCGAGATCAGCCTAAGCAACATAGTGAGACATTGTCTCTACAAAAATTAATTAAAAAAAAAAAATTAGCTGGGTGTGGTAGCATGCACTTGTAGTCCCAACTACTTGGGAGGCTGAAGCAGGAGGATTGCTTGAGCTCAGGTGTCTGAGGTTGCAGTGAGCTATGATGATGCCACTGCACTCTAGCCAGGGCAACAGAGGGAGACACTGTCTTAAGCAAATAAACACACACACAAACAAAAAAACCACACACAAGGGAGTAGAATAACAACTTTAAAGTTCTGAAAGAACAAAAATATTGTCCAAGAATTCTATTTCTAGTGAAAATATCCTTCGATAATGAAGGAAAAATAAACTTATATCCAGATAAAGGAAAACTAAGAAAATTTATTTTTAGCAGATCTGTACTATAGAAAATACTAAAGGGAGTTCTTCATGTTGAAGGGAAATGACATGAGATGGAAAACTGAATCTTCAGGAAGAAATGAAGGCACTGGGAAGAAAACATTCCAAAAATATAGACATCCTCTACCTTTAAAACAGTTTTAAAAATTATTCTTGTTGCTGGCATAATCAGAAATGGCATTTCTTGAAGATTTAGGAGACACTCACTTATAAACAGTAGAAGAGAGAACATTTCTATATGTGTACTTTTGAATATGAAATATCCAGAAAGAGAGAGTGATGCAAGTAAATATAGAAACTAAGGAAGACAGAAACTCAGGCATGAGCATCCCCTAATTTAAAAAACAAAACAACGCCCCCCCATCCAAATGTAGCTAGGACCATCCAGAAAACACTCCAGAAAACACAAACAAAACCTCATGTGGTTGTTCTGTGGTAATTAGTTCTTAGAAAACCAGCCCCAAAACTGATTATATTGTGTGAGTAATAAACTGTCCTCTGTCTTTGACCCAGGTGTTTCATGTTTTTTGCCTGCCTCCATGAAACTGTGGCAGGTGAACCTGTCAGCTTCCAAATAGCTAACAAGTTGTCATTGTCCTCTCTCTTTGTTAGGGGAGCAGTGTTAGGGTGATGTAGCCAGGCAAGGTAGACATATGCATGGAGGTAAAGTCCCAGAACCTCCACGGTTCCTGACATGTATGTTACTAATAATCGAGGCTCAAAATATATAAAGCAAAAATGACACGATTAAATATGTAATTCCACAATCATAATAGAAGATTTTAACACTTCTATCATAGCAGTTGATGGGACTAGAAAACAAAGCAATAAAGACAGAGAGACTCTGAATAAGATTATCAACCACTTTGACGTAACTGATATTTAAAGATCACTACTTCCAACAACTGCAGTATACATGTTCTTTTCAAGTGCACTTCGTATATTCACCAAGACAGCCCATATTATGAGCCACAAAACAAGATGCAACAAATTCAAAAGCACTGAAATCATACAGAGCAGTGTGCTGACTAAAAGAGTAAATTAGAAATGATCAACAGTAAGACATAGAAGAAAATCCCAAACACATGGAAATTAAACAACACACTTCCAAGTAAGCTATAGGCCACAAAGAAAATTAGAAAATGTTCCAAATCAATAAAAATCTAACATAGCAAAATTTGTGGAATGTAGTTAAAGCAATGTTTAGAGGCATATCTATAATTTTAAATGCTTATAGTAGGAAGAAAGAAAAATCTAAAATCAATGACCTAAGGGTTAAGAGTAAATACAAAGAAGGAAACAGTGAAGATGAGAGAAGAAATCAGAAAATAGAAAACAAAACAATAGAGAAAATCGACAAAGCCAAGAATAGTTCTCTGGAAAGATTTAAAAAAGAACAACTGGCTAAACTCTAGCTAGACTGAACAAGGATAAAAGAGAGAACTCAACTCACCAACATCAGACCATACAGATAGTAAAAGGATAATAAGAGTATGACCAACTTTATGATAATAAATTCAACAACTTTGATAAAAAGAATAAGTTCCTTGAAAAATAGTTATCAAATTGATAAAAAATGAAATTGAAAATCTGAATAGCCCTATTTTTCAAAAAATTTAAGTGAATTCATTAAAAAATTAGATGTAATATAACCAACCTAGAATACCAGGAAAATTCTAGGCCCAAATGGTTTCACTTCTGAATTCTAGCAAAAAAAAAGAGAAGAATAACATCAAAATTCTACAATCATTTTAGAATATAGAGAAGGGGCTATTTCTCAAGTTTTTTATAAGGTCAGCATATTAACTCCAAAACCTGATAAGGACATCACAAAAAATGAAAATTAGACTAATGACCCTCAATGAACACAGATCCAAAAATCCTTTAAAAGTAGAATCTAACAAAAATGGATAGGCCACCATAACCAAGTAAGGGTTAACCCAGGAATGTAAGGTTGGTTTAACATTCCAAATACAATCAATATAAGTACACATATTAACAGAATGAAGCAGAAAAACCATGTGATCATTTAAACATGTACAGAAAAAGCATTTAACAAAATAGAAGATCCACTCATGATGAAAATTTCTCAGCAAACTAGGAATAGAACTTCTTTAATATGATAAATGCTTATCTACTAAAAATCTATAACTAATATCATATTTAACATTGAAATATTGAATGCTTTCTGCCTTAGATAAAGGCAAAAACTCACCATTTCAACCGAACATTATAAAAGAGGTACTTGCCTTTGCAATAAGGCAAAAACAAGGGAAAAAAGGAGGAAGTACAGAACTTGGGAGATAAAAAAATAAAACTGTCTTTATTTGAAGGAGACATGATTGTTTATATAGAAATCCTAAAGAACCTATAAAACAACTATTAACTAGATCACAGGATACAAAGTTAATATTTTAAAAATCAATTGTATTTTTTTATTTTTATTTTTTATTTCAGCATATTATGGGGGTACAAATATTATGGTTATGTATATTGCCCATGCCCCCCTCCCCCCTCGAGGCAGAGCCTCAAGCATGACCATCCCCCATACGACATGACCATCCCCCATACGTTGCACATCTCACTCATTATGTTTGTATATACCCATCCTCTCCTATCAATTGTATTTTTATATATTAAGCAGCAAAAATCTACTTCATGGAAATACATAAGAAGCATGAAACATAAGCAACTTAGGAATAAAATTAACAAAAGAACTATTTATTAAAAAGTACAGAACATCCTTGAGAAAAATTAAAGATGACTTTCATAAACAGAGGTATACTATGCTCATGGATTAGAAGACTCAATATTATTATGATATCCATTCTTTGGGCCTGGCGCGGTGGCTCAGGCCTGTAATCCTAGCACTCTGGGAGGCTGAGATCGGTGGATCGCTCAAAGTCAGGAGTTTGAAACCAGCCTGAGCAAGAGCGAGACCCTATCTCTACTAAAAATAGAAAGAAATTAATTGGCCAACTAAAAATACATAGAAAAAATTAGCCGGGCATGGTGGCGCATGCCTGTAGTCCCAGCTACTTGGGAGGCTGAGGTAGGGGAATTGCTTGAGCCCAGGAGTTTGAGGTTGCTGTGAGCTAGGGTAATGCCATGGCACTCTAGCCCGGGCAACAGAATGAGACTCTGTCTCAAAAAAAAACAAAAACAAAAAAGATATCCATTCTTTCCAAATCTACCTATACATTCAATATAATTCATATCAAAATTCCATAGGACTTTAAAAAAGAAATTGGCAAGCTGACTATAAAATTTATATGGAAATACAAATGACTAAGAATAGTGAAAGCAACATTTAAAAAGAACTAAGTTGAAAGACTTATCTCACTTGACTTCAAAACTTATAATGTTAAAGAAAACAAGACAGTTTAAGAGTTACAAGGATAAAAATGTAATTCTACAGAACAGAATAAGGGAGTCCATATTGATTTTGATTTTTAAGGCACCAAACAAAAAAAATGTTCTAAGAAATACTTTCTTAAACTAGATGTCTATATGGAAAAAATGAACATTGACCCTTACCTCAAAAATTAACTTGAAATGGGTGGTAAACCTCAATGTAAGAGCTAAAACCATAACACTTGTAGAAGTACAAAAGAGAAAAATGGGTGAACTGGTCTTTATAAAAATAAGGAAAGATACCTGTGCGAAAATGAAAAGGTAAGCTACGGACTAAGATAAAATATTCACAATATGCATATATGACAAAAAATATATAAAGAACCCTCTCAATTCAATAATAAGAAAATAAACAACTCAACAGTAACAGGACAAAAACTTGAATAGACACCTCACAAAAGAAGCTATATAGTTAGCAAGTAAGGACATGAAAAGATGATCAATATCATTAGTCATCAGATAAATACAAATTTAAATCATATAAGATACCATTACATTCCCATAAGAATGAAAAAAATTAAAGACATTGACAAGACTAAAGATTGATCAAGGACATGGAGAAACTAGAATCTACACACACTGTTCATGGGAATATGAAACAGTTACAACCACTTTGGAAAAGTATTTGGTAGTTTCTCTCTTTCTTTCTTTTTTTTAACACAGGTCTCGCTCTGTTGCCTAGGATGGAGTACAGTGGCGCAATCATAGCTCACTGCAACTTCAACTCCTGGGCTCAAGTGATACACCTGCCTCAACCTGAGTAGCTGGTACTACAGGTATGTGCCGCCACACCAAGTAAATTTTTATTTTTTTATTTTTGTAGAGATGGGGCCTCACTATGTTGCTCAGGCTGGTCTCAAACTCCTGGCCTCAAGCAATCCTCCTGCCTCAGTCTCTCAAATTGCTGGGATTACAGGCATGGGCCACTGTACCTAACCTTGGCAGTTTCTTAAAAAGTGAAACATATCATACCATAAAAACACAACTATTCCAAAAAAAAAAAAAAACACAACTATTCCACTCCTAGGTATTTACCCAAGCGGAAAAAATCCATATATCCACACACTGACTTTTACATAGATTTTCATAGTAGCTTTATTCACAATAGCCAAACTGCATATCCAAATGTCTATCAATTTATGTGTATAAACAAAATATGTAATACTACTCAACAATAAAAAGGAACAAACTACTGAAACAATCAACAACGTGCATGAGTCTCATTGTGCTGAGTCAAATAAACCAGATATACTTACATTTATATAAAATATTAGAAAAGTCTAATCTTATTTATAGTAACACAAAGCAGTCCAGTGGTTGATGGGAGCCTGACGAAGAGGGAAAGATGGACTTCAAAGAGGCAAAAGTAATCTTTTGGGGATTATTGCAGAGGTAGTTTCTCAGGTTTACACATATGTCTACATTAGCCAAATTGTACATATGAGTTGATATATTTTATTGTATATAAATAGTAACGAAATAAAATTGACTTAAAAAAAGAGTAGTGATTTGCATTTGCTAGGTTCTCAGTATTTATAAATCAGTAAATTTAAGGGTGAGAGATATTTTCAGATCTTCTCAGGAAGGATGATCTTCTTTGATTAAGCAGTTTGGGAAAAATCCCATAAAAAGTCACGTCAGAGAAAACTAATTTAGTGAGCTTTTAAAAGATCAATTTCTATAATATAGCCATGAATATAGGTGACAGGTATCACAACAATTTCTATTTCACAGCTTTTTTTGTTTGCATGTTTTTCTTTGTTTGTGTTTTGTTTTGATGTACCTTACCTGTTCATGCTTAGAGTTCCAAGTAGGTTATTAAAACTCACAGGATCAATACTATCATATCTCATACTTCATTAATATTCCAGTGACTGTTAACAAATGTAATGGAAAAAAGTATTTTCTATTTTAATAAATTTGAAGACTACTGGATCGAAACAAAATTAAAGGTTTGCATAGGTTTTTATATGCAGGAATTTTTGGAGCCTATATTAATGGATATTAAAAATCTTAAGGAGAGGGCTACAGTAGTCTGCAGAAATTCTATTCCCAATTCCGAAATTCTAATCATAGAACATCTCAAAAGTTAATATTCCATTTCCACTTTGGAAAATGCTGTTGTATAGCTTTTGTATATGTTATTACATAACACCTAGAAGATAGTGACTGCCTACCAAATATCTTTTAACTCTTAAGTTATGTACAGATTACCAGGCAAAAATTCAATTAAGAAACATAACACAATAAATATATTTTCTTTGTTTAAAACGAATGCTTTAGCTATGTGCAGACTATTCTGCACACCTAACATGAACTCATTAAATAGAAATGATGCATGATTGGCTTCCTTGAAATATATTTTATCAAAGAATTCAAAACTCCACTTCAATCATAGGGATCACTTCTCCTCTACCTAAAATGAATACAGGATTCAGGAAATTAAGATGATTGCATAAATATATATTTTCAAATTATTAAAAATGTTATCTGGGATAAAGAACATTAATATTTATATAACCCCTAAGAATCTATAAAACATTTTCCACATATATTTCCCATTTAACATTTCTCATTCAGTACTCTCCCAAATTCTGGGAATTACATATTGTTAGAGCCCAATTAATATAAAGAAAATGAGACCTAAGATCATACAATAAATTGCAGAAATTGGGCTGAAATCTGGGATTTCTGAATGTTGAACTAGTTCCTTTTTATTTTACCATCCTGCCAGTGCATGATATTTATTATTAATGGACAAACAAAAAAATTCTCTTTATGAAATACCACATAGGTAAAAAAATCAATTTAAATAATTCTTTCATAAAAAAAAAATAAGCATCTACCATGTACCAGGCCCTGTTTTAGTTGCTGGGGATACACTATGAATAGCTTGGTTATATTTTTCAAGTTGAAGTTATCCTTTTCATCCTTCTGGAAAAACTTAAATTCTAGGCTATTTTAAAGTTTCCTTTCTACTAGTTGAAAGAACAAGACAGCAAAGGATATACAGCATACACATCAGCTAAGTCACTGGAACACTAGGCATGCCTCTGTGCTTCCCCTCACTGCCCACCCCTCCCCACCCCTCCCTCCCGTTGTGGCTGTTCTTAGGCAGTACAGGTTGAGTACACTTCAATGATTGTAACGCAGTCTGGGCCAACAGCCAGCTAGGTTTTTTCTGGCCTGATCTTGTCAGTGAAAGTTATGCTTAAAAAATAGTAGGAAAGAGCCTTCCTTCCTCTAGAACTTTGAAAGAGTTAACACGCTTCCCACAATTTCTTTAAAAACACTGTTCTGGGATATTAAGGTGGAAGAATGTATTCTGAATGATAGCATGTTCTGTTACTTTAAAATCACTATATGACAACTCAATGAAAAAATAAGCCAAGGCCTTCTAATACTGTGAACCCTTCTTACTCCAAGGTCATAAGGGATAATGTGGCCACTGCATTAAAATTCTGTTAAAAAAACCAAATCATAGTGCAAACTGGTTTTTTTGAGAACTTATTCAAGACCCTAGGCAAGTCTTTACACCTCTAACAACCTCAGTTTCCTCATGTGTGAAAATGAAGGTGGCTCTTTAATCAAAGGCACCTATGTGCATCTGATAAGAATTTCCCTCAAACTATACATATGCAAACATGTCCCCCCACACAATTTTGCAAATAATTCCAGGGAGTTCATCTGAAAACTGGTTGTATACTCCATACTAAGAATTACTGTACAAGATGACAATTCAAACACTAATCCAATTCTAGGACTCTACATAGTATATCCCCTTGCCATTCTTAACCAACAAAATGCCCACAGCTTACACAGCATAGTCATACTGAAAATTGTGTTTATTACAAAACCAATACTCTTTTCTTCTTTTGACCTTTATATAAAGAATCAAAATGTTTCTAGTACACTTCACATGAAGGAGTCTTACCCAATCTTATAGCAGTTATAGGGCTGCCTTTTCTTTTTTATAAATTCTGAAATTCAACACTTAACAGCTTCATATACTATCGAATGTTCAAATATAATTTAATTAGCATAGAAATGCTTGTTCAGACAAAAGTATTAAAAGAGACACTTTGAAAAATAAGGTCCCATTGGCTCCCATTCATTTAAAATGATCAACAAGGGTGTGTATGTGAGCACAGGGAGTGCCTTTCTCTAGGAAAGAAAAGCAGCACTGAGCTTTTAAATTTTAATAAAAACATATTAATGAATCATGATTCAGAGAGAAAATAGTTCCAGAAACCAGAGAAAGAGGTGGATCATTGGTAATAGCTCTGATTTATCTTAAAGAAACCTTGGATTTATTCTAGGCATCTCTCTCTTCCTCTAAATCCAAGTGATTAATAGGCGTGGTTAATGCTACCTCTTAAATCTCTCTTGAAACTGTCACTTCTACTCAATCTTCTTAATTACATACTTGTATGTTTGTTAACTGTCTGTCCTTTCCAATACACTGTAGGTTGTATGTAACAGCAGGAATTATATTCATTTTATTCAACACCGTAAGCTCAGCCATGGCACATACAAGGCACTCAATAAATGTTTACTCAATGAAGTCAAGCCAACATAATCTCTTGTCTAGAATATCACAATTGCCTTGCTGGTTGTTTTTCTGCCTGCGGTTGTCCTCTCTTTATCTACAACACGGCTAAGGAGATCATTCCAACTGCAAATACCCTAACTTCCTATTTTCTAATCACTTAATTTCATATCAAAGGAAGAAGTCCAAGTTTAAGTATAGTACTTCAGGCCTCTATACTTTTAGTGTAACTCTCCAACCTTATCTGTAGCTCCTTTTCTTTTTCTCTGTGAGAAAAGTGAGGAAAAGCTCCAACTGCACCTAAGCACCCAGTTAGCCAAACTCTGTCTCTGCTCAGAATGACATTTTGCTTCCTTGCCTATCAAGCAAGTTCTACTTCTTGTTCAAGTTTCAGCTTAAAAGTCTTCTCATTCATAGAAACTTCTATGACTTTTCTAAATATATAACTGGATATTAAACCTGTAATTTGGCATAGGTTAAAAAGTAGGGCAAAGAATCAGCCTTACTGGATGGAAATCTAGTTCAATCACTAATTATTAATAGCTATGTGTTTGGACAAATCATTTAAACCTCTTGGTATCTTAAAAACCTTATGGATCCTTATGTATCTACTCGGTGACTGTATGAATCAAATGGTATAGTCTATATAAAGTGCTCAGCACAGTGCTTGGCACATGGCATGTATGCTTCAGTTAAGTATTAAATGCTACTATAATTATTACTATTCCTGTATAATTATCCCCAGTACTTGACTGTGAGATCCTAGAATTTAGGCAATGTTAGTTATCTCTGAATTCCTAATACCTGGCACATGGCAGATGTTAATTCTTTGAACAAATGAAATAACGAATATTCTAAGCTAGGAGGTTTGTATAAGGGATAGAAAAGTCAGGTCAAAATACATATTCTTGATTTATATTTCAAAATCTCAATGTTTAAAAAGAATCGACATTTAACAATTCTCTACTTGCCTCCTTCTCTCCTTGCTTCTTACTATAGCCTCTAAAACACTCAATTCATAGTACTTTCCTAATAGAGAAAGGAGAATTTAGAAGAAACATGCTTGCTCTCTTCAAGAGAAAATTGATAGAGGAGAAGAGGCCCAAACATGCCTGTATTTATTAAATCTTTCTATGTTGTTGGTCCACATTATTCAGCCTAGAGATGAACAACATTGACATCTGGAAATATTTCATATCTTTGACTTTAGCTATTTATTATCTTTTAAAGCTTGAAACTCCCAATATTCCAGGAACACAATTTAATAGTATCTCTTATGCAATTTGGTAATTTTTAAAAATGTAATTAGACTGGAGGAAGAATGGCTTTAGAGACCAAAAAATAAGCAATATTTCATAAAATCCAAAAAAAAAAAAAAAAAAAAAATATTTCATAAAATCCATGTGAGCCCCTGCAAGAGCACTCTGCATTATATTATTTGGTAATTAAGCTTTTAAAGAATGTACACTACTTAAGTCAGGGTGAGTATCTATCTGCTGAACAGACATCAGGAAACAGAAAGAGATTTTATATCAAATTTGAATAGCAAACCTTAACTACTCACACGATATATAAGAAATAACTAAAAAACATCTACTGAGCAATTTTTTTTGTGCAAAACACTATCAGGAATACAAAGAAACATATGAACTGGTCCTTACCTTTAAGAACTTATACTTAAAAAAATAGAGAAAAGACAGAATACATAGAGCTAAATGCAACAAGTTGTGATCAACAAGCTAACACAATACTAGCAGAGATGACAAAATACACAATTACCAAATTAAGTAAGAACTTAAGGATGAGGTGAGAATCAAATTATACTTGATTGAAGCTGATGCTAAAACCTAATCATTTCATGAGACAAAACCATCAATATTTACCTAATGCATACATAAAACTTTTTTGGAAAAGCATAGATAATTTTGAGAAGAATATGTTGGAGATCAAGATCAACCTTAAAATAAGAAATAGGCTCTATTAAACCAAAGAAATCAATTTTTGTAATTCTTCACTTATACCTTTAGCTTAGTAAACCTTTTCATGAGAAACAACTTGGGATCTTTTAACTTCAGAGTGTAACTAAGTGAGTAGTAATGATATATATTTGTACCATACATGCACACACTCATCCTTTAGATAAGTAACCCTTTCGAGACATGTATATTTGAAATCATGGCCAATATAATCTATGGGGGAAAGAAATTGTTTCCAAAAACCCCAGAAAGTGAGAATTTTATTTTATTTGTATTCTTAAAAACATAAAATCATTATTGGTGCAGTAGGTAATTATCTAACCTTAACATTAAGTTACTACGAATGGTTCAGAAAATGGAAAAATGAGAATTTCCAAAAGTCAAAATTAATTGATTTAAGACAAGACTTTAATTGGAAATAAAGAACTTCACATATCCTTTAAAAAAAATCCAGAAACATTTTCCTGATCCAAATGAGCTGAGGCTTAAATAATCATATGGGAAAATCTACCAGGTTGAGAAGGTGAGAAAAGGCAAAATGAACATAATATCATAGAAGGAAAGGTATAGCAATGTATAAACCATTCCTGAGAGGGCAAAAGGTTTATTATGGTTACAGTGTAGGGCAGACCAACACAACAGTTGTACTGGGAATAGATTAGAGGTATGTTTAAGGTATTGCTTCCTTCAGTTCTCAGGAGGGCCAGAAGGCCCAGAGAAGTCAGAGACTTCAGACAGTTACATAGTGACTTCATCTGGTTATTATTCTATGTGTGACATGTCATGAAAAGTTTGGGAAGGACTGGAGGAGGACACTTAGGAAGATGGGGATATGGAGGTAGATGAAGAAAAAAAAAATCCACAGGTGTGTTTGTATTATAATACATAAGATGGGTAACATCAAGGAGTTTGGTCTTTATCTCACAGTCCATAGGAAATTGCAGAAAATTTTTAATCAGGAGAGAGACAGGCTCAATTTTCTGGTTAAGAAAGTAAATGACTCTGGCAGCAGTGTGGAGGAAAAACAGGAACGAAGTACAACTTCCAGTTAGGAAGCTAATACAATCTCCACGTCTTAAATTAGAACATGAATAATAGTAGAGGTAGTGAACCTGAAAAGGTGATTTAAGAAATGTCTTTGAAGTAGAACTGCCCAATGTTTCCAACTTATTATTAGACATTTTCCCCTTTTGACAATGCCTCTCCATTGTGCAGAAGGAGATAAAGATAAAACAGATTTTCTTTTAAATAGATTTGTAATTATTCTGCAAAGAGAATATCTGCCAAATTATTTTCAACTGTTGGCAATGCTTTTAAAACATTTCAATATGTATTACAGCTATTTAAGCCAATCAGTTCCCCCCTCCAGCTTGAGGGAGTCTTTAGTGTTCAGTTTGAGGCTTCACAGAGCAGTTCAATTCTACAGACATTTGCTGAGCATCTACTATGTGCCAGGCACAGGATTAGGTGCTAAGGTTATGACGTTCTTTGTTCTGTGAAAAATAATTCTTTCAAAAAGGATTTATGTATGTCAACATCTGAGCATGTGTGTGTATTAAAACAAATAAATCAATCAGTCTGTAGGCTATCTGTCTTATGTTGGGCTTGCTCAGTTCTGTAAAAACCCGTAGCACTGTGCAAGAAAAGACTTGATTCATTTGACAGCAGGTGTTCAACAAAAATGTACCAAAGTAAATGGCAGCAACTGACGATGAGCACAAAAGAGGAGAACAAAAGAAAAACAATTCAGTGCAGGCCCATATACACATACACACATGTCCGTTCTAGCATGATATATTCTTCATCCATTCCTATTTTAAAGGGTCCTTTTACAAAGTCAAAACAGTATTTACCTAGAACTTATCCTAATTCTTCTTCTTGTGAAAAGTGAATCTGATTTTTGAATAACTAAAGGAAAACTGAAAACAACGCAAATTAATCTTTCATATATCTCTATAAAATTCACTGTTTAAAAAGGGTCTCCATAAAGTGTGGGGGGGGAACTTTCTCACATATTTACATATTTTATGATATTTAAAAATACATAAACCCATAGGTTCTTAATGGGGGGTGAGTGGGTACTGGTGGTGGTGAGAAATGATCTGTCTTCTGCTTATTTCTCTAGTATCATCTCCTGTTGTTTGACCCTTCCATGCTCTTTACTTTCTATTGATACTGAACCCCTCATAGTTTCCTGGAAGAGCATATCCTCCATACCTCTGTACCTTTACACATGTGATCTCTCTGGCTGAACAGTCCTGTCCACCCCCAGGCCATGTATTCTAGGAAAATTCTAGTTATTCCTTTAAATCACTTCTGCATACACAAAGAAACTGTTATTTCTTCTCTTATTTCCAAATATTGTTCACATTTCTCTTGTCCATATTACACAACAATATTTGTTTACATATTCTAATGTTCCACTAGATTATAAAGTATTCAAGGGACATATATTTTTTCCAATTGAAAAAGAAAGCAGGTCCATATTGCAAGTTTACACTATCATTAGCAAAGGACCATTGGCTTTGGTCTTTCTAAACTCTCTAAGAGAGTCATGAAAAAGTTTGTTTTGCTTCTTCAACACCTATTCATCTCCATCTAGTATGGGGCAGACAACCGAGACTAATAGCTAGGTCAAGTTACCACCATTTTTGGAAGACACTGTCTCCCAGGACAGCTGTCTCCAAACCTTTTTGATTATTCATTTATATTAGTAAAAACAATTTGAGCATTTTCCCCCAATATTTCTATATTTATTCAGAAAGTATATACATGTATTCCTGCATTAATACATTGTATATAATATAAAAATATACATTAAAAAAGAATGCTATGTAAAATAACCATGAATTCACGTTTCTAATATTTTCTTCCCTCATCCTATTGGTATGTGCATGCATCTTTAGTGATCTCAGTCCTAAGGGGACATATCAAAGCTTATGGTTCTACTACTGTATATCAGAGAACTAAATATCCCATGCTATAGTTAAGAGGCAACGGATAGGCTGTTCCAGAATGATGACAATGATGATTATAAAAAATATCTTCATGTGAAATTTATAATATGTCTGATATTGTTCAAAGCCTTTTTTACATAACTCATTTAATCCACACAACAACCCTGTGTTGTTGTATGGATTTAGAAGGTACTATTATTAGTCCCAATTTATATAGATAAGAAAACTGAGGTAAAGAGAGGTTAAATAACTTGCCCAAAGTTACACAGGTGGTAAGTGGTGAAGCCAGGATTGAAACTTCAGCAGTTTCTTCTAGATTCCATATTTAACACCAAAATACATCTTTTTGAACAGTCACAGTTAAAAAGTATAGCAAGGATTACACTGTAAAGAGAAGCCAGGTTCCTTGCTTGTTAATCATGAGGGTAAGAATAATTTGTATCTAAAATCAAAATTATTTCTTCTTCGTTTGACATGAAGATAATTAGAGAATCACGGGGCATCAGTATCACAAAGAATTCTTCCACTTCTAAACTCCTACCTTTACTGAAAAGACTGTGTGGCCCAGGGAGGTAATATTATTATCAAGTCATATGTGATTAAGTGGTAGAGCTCAGAATAAGCAATCTAATAACGTTTAAAATGTTAATGTTATCGAGCTCCTACTATATATTCAGAACTGTAATAAGTTTTACTGCAGTAATTAATGCTCAGAGTGACACTAAGAAAGAGATACATATTCTTATACTCAGTCTACATGAAAGGAAATGGAAGCTTGAAGAGGCAATTGCCAAAGGTCAGAGGGATTTTAAGCATTAAAGCTAGAATTTGAACTAAGGTTTGATTCCATACTCTCAGATCTTATAACTAAACTATATTCTGTTATTCCATATTGTTGCTCCAAGGCCAATTTGTAAGCAAGTAAAAAAGACAATATTAAAGTTTTTGTAAAAATTGGGGGGAAAATTACGAACTGAGACAAATGTCTTTGTTAGTCGATTATGTTAAAGCTTTCTTCTGTAAGAAGTGCTAAACACCAGGAATCTAAGTTATGTGTATATATTTTCCCCTTTTAAGGTGTTAGTTTAATAAGAGAACACCTCTAGAAAAGATAACAATTATATGAAATGAAATATACAACCAGATTCTCCTGGCAATTAATCACCTACTGCAAACCTATAGGCTGTTTCTGACAGATCCAAGGGTTTTGCTTGAATTGTTGGATAAGATATGCCTTGGCTGGCTTATGAAAAGAGATCCTATGCTTAGAGTCTTTGAAAGTATTTTAACATATATTTACATATACTGGTGTGTATGAATAAACACTGGAAATGGATTTTTGCATTACACACACACCCCATGTATGAAACTGCAGAACTTTTTGCTAAAAATGTAGAAAGAAATAAAAGAGACTTTTCCCTTTTTCCAGCAACAGGGAGCTATCTATCACTTAACAGAGATACTTCCTGTTTTTAAGTAGTTGAGAGGGCATGATTTCCAACCTAAATACTTAGCTTGGCAAGTTAGCGCTATGTTGATAGATGCTTTTATAACTGCTTTTCTTCCACCTTAAATTTCAAATGAAAAGAGAGACAATTTGTTTTTTCTCTCAATTTTTTTTCCGAAGGTTAGGGAGAAGAGGAGACAGTAGAGAGGAAAGGGAAGTAAAATATAACCAGAACAGAGGGATGACAGAGGTTAGCATAGCTCTGACAATATGGCTGTACAATCGCAAACTTTCTTTGAGAGTGGGGCATGGGAGTGATTTCTGTGTGTGTGTGTGTGTGTATGTGTGTGTGTGTGCATACACTCTAGCCAAATATTACACATCTTTAAAGAAGTTTGAAAGCTGTAACTGCAAGTCTACCACATTCTCTAACAAAGCATTTTTAAAAATCTTTCATGTGGGCCATGGAATTAACACTGCTCTAGGCATTACAATTAATAGGACTATGGGTATAAAAGTTATAAAGTAGGCAGTTCTGCTTTAATGATTTGAAATGAATGAATCAATTTTGTTTTTAATTACTCAATATTGCTCCTTCATGTCAGTGACATCAGTGTCTTTATTTGTTTTTCTTTGTTTGTTGTTTTTTGTTGTAACAAGAAAGATTTCCTTTAGGAACAGCAAAGTGCTTACCTGATTTTCATGATTTCATTGTGTTGCTAGAACTGATTTAGACTTAATAGTGTGTTTTCATATATTTTATCTAACTTTACATCAGACTAATGATTCTTCTCTTCTAAAAACATTCCCTTCCAATCCCACCAATGTCCCATGATGGAACACTGCACTGCAATTATTCCCGCTCTGTGGTATCTTCAAGTTCTTCTCTATTTGCTCCTTTCCATCAGGTATCTTCTACCTATTAAAAACCTTTGTTCAACGCCCAATGCTGTCTTAGCTACTGGGCAACATCTTCCTTCCCCATTCATTGTTAAAGAATTATTTATACTTTAGCTGTCTCTAGTTCTTTACTTGTCAATCTTTTTCAGTTGACTCAAATCTGTCCCTATCACTTCATCAAAATGACTCTTGCTAAAATCACCAATGAACTCTAGGTCATTAAATTTTTAAAAATGCCTTTTCTGTCTGTATCTTGTCTAAACTTTCAGCAGGATTTGAAAAGCTAAATTACTCCTTTGTTCTTAACACACTTGTCTCTTGGCTTCTGACACTCTACATTATACCTCTTATATTTCTAGATATTCTTACTCAGGGACTGGTGTTGGCTGGCTCCTCTCCCTCTACTCTACCTAAATTTAAAGGTTGAAGTGCTTCAGAGCTTACACTTAACCTTATTCTTCTTTCTCTTCACTGTTCCATCCATTCCTTTGACTTCAAATTACCATCTATAAACGCAGGCATACTGTGCTTTATGGTGCTCCACTTCATTGTGCCCCTCAGATATTGTATTTTCTTTCTTTCTCTTTCTCTCCCCCCCTTCCTTCCCTCCTTTTCTTTCTTTTCTTTCTTTTTTTTTTTTTT
>VBSM01000483.1:26153582-26190647 GCA_008086735.1 Cheirogaleus medius
AAAAAAAAAAAGATTTTGAGGAACAATTATCCAGACCATTGTACCATACATAAATGCTGTGTTGTTATTCATGACTGTTTTGCAATTTAATTTTATTTCCCACTTAATATAATGCATGGACTTCTTTTAATGTTAATACATATAGATATACATTTCACTATTTTAATAGTTTCTCATTCTGTTATGTAGATATAGTATAACGTAGTAATTGTCAAAGCAACTAGATACTGTTATTCTAATTTTATAGATTCAATCTTGGATTGCTTGTCTTATATTCTAGAACAAATTCCTAAAAGTAGAATTAGTAGGACAAAAGATAAGTACGTGAAGTTTTTTATTATATATCACCTACCTTCTAGAAAGATTGTGTTAATTTATGCCTCACATTCACTTTTACCTACACACATTTTAAAAAATATTCAGTGATGTCTGATACTGAAAAAAAGACTATGGAATTCCTTCTAGAATCATTCAAGAAAAACTTGTCATAGGGCAAATCTCATGACATTGTGCTGCCTATATTCTTTTGCTGTCTTGGGATACGAAATTCAGAGATCTAAATGTCTATATAACACTTAATTACAAACTTTAGGTATGTATGTGTATGTGTGTGTGTGTGTGTGCGCGTGTGTATGTGTATATATATATTTTAAGAGTCTTGTCCCTTTATACTTGCCCTTACTAGGAGATCATATAGTACAACAAAATGATAATCAAAAAAAAAAAAATCACAGAGTTTTTAGAGACCCTATGCAGTTCAGGAGTGAAGTAAAAAAACAAGAGAGAAGGAGAAGCAAGACTGGAACAAAGGCAAATTCATAGACAGAATACTCTCCACATTTATCGTCTTTTAGACCCCCAAAGAGCTCCTCTGACATTAGAATGCTCTTTTATTCTTATTACACTATTTGTATATGCTATTTAGAGATTCATTCAGGCAATAAATATCCCTAGAGGCAGAAAGGGAATGGGGATTAGGAACTTTTCCTTGGTAGGTGTGGAGTGAGGGTAAGAAAAACAGTAATTAATCTAGAACATGAAGGATGCACTTTGGGAAAAAGAACAAACCAGTAGGAAATTGAAAGGTAGGAGGCACTATGGTATAGTAGGAAAAAAAGATGGGCTTTAGAAATAGACTGCAGTTCACATCTGCAGGTCTGTTCTCATCCATTGTGTGACCCTTGCAAAGCTATTAACTTTATTTCTTGAGCTTCAGTTTTCTCTTTTGTAAAAGGAAAGGGATCATGATATGTAGGATCTTCTTTTGCTCAACTGTTCTTATCAGACCTTATTCTACAAATAAAGTCTAGAAATCATTAGAACAGAAACAATCTATCCAACAATTTCTAACCTTTTAAAAAATAAAATTATGAATCCATATTATCTCACATCATTCAATTAGGATTAGAAAATAATTTTAAGGACCTAATTAAGGCATAGAAAAGTGGGCAAATCTGTTATGTCAACTTTGTCCTTACGTGGTTCAGCTCTAGACTGGATTTAATACATAAAACTATTACATATATTTTCAGTATTCAAAATAAACAGGGGAGAATGAGTATTATTTTTCCCATTTTAGTTATAAAAGTTAATTAAAATAAAACAGAATTTTGACCTACATTTCTATATCTACATGATATCATTTTAAGTCTTTAAAAGTATATCTTAAAAAATAAGCAGTAAACATCTAGCCAAAACAAGTTACAGTCGATCCTGAATAACATCTGGGTTAGGTGTGCCAACCCCTACAGTCAAAAATTCACATATAACTTTTGATTCCCCCCAAAACTTAACTAATAGCCTACTGTTGACCAGAGGCCTTATCAATAACATAAACAGTTAATTAACACATATTTTGTCTTTTTTTTAACCCAGGCTCTTGTGTCATTGCAAACGCGTATTTTGTATGTTATGTGTTAGATACTGTATTCTTATAATAAATCTAGAGAAAAAATATTAAGAAAATCATAAGGAAGAAATGTATTCACTATTCATTAAGTAGAAGTGGATCATCATAAAGGTCTTCATCCTTACAGTCTTTACGTTGAATAGTATTTGTGTGCATAAGTTTTTATAAATTTTAACTTTCTATAACAGACTTGTATATATTTTATGGTAGTAAATGATAAAGTAGACTAGTATGTACATATATTTTCTGCATTCTTGACATATCTTTTGCTTTTTTTTTTTTTTTTTGACATTTCTAGGCTGTGTGGCCAGCTGTGAGTTTTTTCACATTGTCACAAATCTCCAAAAATTTTCCAATATGTTTATTGAAAAAGGTAAGTGGACCTGTGCAGTTTAAACCTATGGTGTTCAAGAATCAACTATATTTTAATAAGCCCAATGTAAAGCCCTAGAGTAAAATTTTGTCTGATATAATTATGAGATCTGTCATAATCTGTTTCCTTTTATTTACTAAACTTCTCATTAATGGTAAAGTAATTGAGGACATTAAAATAAGTATTTATGTTATAATGTCTCATCTTTTCCTCAACTGCTTAATCTGCTTCATTGAACCCCAGTGACCTTGTTGGTATTAAAAATAAGTATACTTGACATTTTAAATCACTGGTCTAACATCCAAATATCTAAGGGTGCTTTCATATCTGCGTAACCTGAGATAAGACAAGTAAAAGAACCCAGTGGGATTATTAATAATTTCTACTACTTAAAGAATTTATTACATGTAAGCTATTTTATACTAATTATTAAATTATATAAAACTAAACAGATACAATTTATTCCACATAGCTACTATAAATAATTTGCTGAAATAACTAATATATTCATTTATTCTCCCAAACCAAATAGGATTGAACTAAGTTAGATTGGCACACTGAGGATTTCTATTTGCTAGTAAGATTATTTTTAAGAGAAGGAGATGGACTTATTTGAGTTCAATAACAATCAAGTAGCATATACTTCTTCCAAAATACTCTAGAGATAAAACTGCAGTGGTGTTATGCAGATTTGCTGGCAAGAAAGCCTTATTTCCTACTTAGAAGGCTGACTGTCAGGCGTTTCCTGCTAGGCATCAGTAAAATGGTTTTAGACAGTACCAAGCCTCAACAATAGAGCAGAAGCTTCCACAACAGACAGATACTCCAGAATGTAACCCTAGTCATGGCTGCCTTCTAAACAGCTTTTGTTAGAATTAGAGTAATAAATGTTCTTGCCATTATTTGTTATTCTAGTCTTACCAATTCCATGTTTAATATTCACTGATTCTACCAATGGCTCATTTTTAGTAGTAATTGTATCTACCTGAATTTAGAAATGAAATGTGCTATGCTCAGAGGTACAGTGAATGAATATTAATTGTGGTATAGTGCCCTCTTTTACCTAAATTAAAAATACATTTGTAGATTTAGGCTAACCATCTGATTTTAATCAAAAGAAGTCTAAACTTATATATATATATATTTTTTGGTTAGGTTATATAGGAGGTGTGCTTGCATGCATTTGCATGAGTATGCATGTATAAAATTCTGGAAAAGGGAAATGAAATTCAGGAAAGATTTTATTCTATACAGGATATGTACTAGTTAAATGTTGTTAGATCACAGCTTAGCTTCAGCTTGTATACAAGGATCAACCTGCATATAAGAAATGGTATCAAAACTTCAAATATTGGTAACCTATTTGATACATGCTACTACCATGGCATCCAGTTTTCTGAAAATTAAACTACCAATTTTGTAGGTATATGAAGTAAAAAAGATTGATGCTGGTGATACAGCTTCAAATGCTGGAAGGTTGTAATAAAAACTCTGCTGGGGAGGTGGGGAAAGAACCTCTTGCAATGTTATGACACTTTATAATATGATTTTACTGTTAAGAACTGAAAGTAACCATGTAACAGGCATTTGCTAAGTATTTTGTACATACCATTTGGTTTAATCATATAACCAGTGAAGTATTTTCAATACCCTGATTTTACACATGATAAAGTTAAGTCTAAAAGAGGCTAAGTAATTTGACCAAGGTCAAACACATTGAAAGAGGAGTAGTGTGGATTTGAGGGCGGCACTCAGATCCAGAGGCCTATATCTAATCATGGTGTATTTCTATGCAAATGGCTCTCTAGGTGAAAGCACTTTTGCTGTCTCCTGGTAATGCAGATAATCTCTTTAAACTATCTATCCACCCATCTATCCATCTACCTACCTACTTTAGTTTGGGACCACACACACACACACACTCTATGTATGTATATCGACTTTAGTTTGGACTAAAATTGCCATCTGTGGCTTACTCGTTGATGCATGACTCACACTTACATTAAAAAAAAAAGTCAACCAATATCCAAATTTGATCATTTCCCAGCTAAGGCTGGAAGCCAACATTCCCTAGTTAGCTAAACTCCTTTCAGTGGAATTTTCATATGTTCTTACGGTGCTTATTTTGCCATTATCTTCTGAGGGTACCTAAAAACAAATAAACTAAGAATGTTTCAGTTCTTTGTAAACAGTAAATCCTCAAAGGCAAAGGACAAAATGTAACAACTAGAACAGTTAAGATAAGAAAAAAGTGGGCGATATGTGTAGGGGGTGAATAGGCAGAAGGTTTCATCTTCTATCTGAGGGTCTGGGTTGTGTGCAGGTAATGAAAAAATAAACTGAGAGGCTATTAATTAGGACAAGGTAGAATAAAAACTTTGGGTAGGCCCTTGAGGCTGTTAAAAACAAGTAACTGGAGAATAGAGCTAAGGTAATAGAAACTAGGGAACGAGGGATGAGGCAATAATAATCTGTACAGAAAAAAAAGGTATCCTTCCTGACCTCACCTATTTGTTATTTTATTGAGTAATACATACTCATGGTAAAAAGCAGCAACACCAAACAGTACAGAAATGTATATATGAAAGGCAAATTCTTGTTTCCTTCTTCAATCCATTAATTTCCCTTTACAGAAACTATTTTCTTCAGATATTTTCTATGATTAGATAGATATATCCAAGCCTGTCCATTAAAAACAAAAAACAAAAAAACAGCAGAATGGGATTATACTTTCTTCTTTATAATCTTCTGGTCACAAATATATCAGTCTCTGCTCATTGTGTCTTAAAGGTACCACTTAGTAACTGGATAACCATAGGTTTACTCTATTGCACACACGCCACACACTCCTCCCACCCCAAAAAATTGTCTTCCATGAAACCAGTTCCTGGTGCCAAAAAGGTTGGGGACTGCTGCTCTACTGGGTTCAGAGAACAGGTGGGCAAAGTGCTTTCAGAGATGTAAGGTAACAGGATTTTCAAGATTAATCCCATTTTATTACTCATTAGGACCTTGGAAACAAAATTATGAGTTGAAGTAAAAAAATGATTAAATGACTGATGATTTCTAGACATTTAGTCCAAATTGTAAACAATATAACTAAAAGTTTTGAAAGACATTTACTCTTAGCTACAGCTAGTTCACTTAAAGATGGTGCTTCTCAAGTTGTGTGTTATGACATCTCTATACAAATGTAAGTATTTCTGATCTGCTGGACTAGGTGCTATGCATCCAAAAGACTGAGGCTCTCTATGCTCTCAGACACTGATTTCTTCCCACAGTTGTTTTTCTGTCATTCAAGTACTTTCTAAGGCCTTTTCTACCTCATCAACAAAACTGGCATTTGTCACAGAACATTCTTCTCCCCTGACCAAGCATGTCATGGAAAGTTTTAAAAACAGTTAAGATAGGTATTCTTACCTTGGGGTTTCTGGATGAGTGTCAAGGGATTGGTAAGCAGATTGAAAATGAAAACAAACTTTATTTATGTACATATACACTTTTATGGGAAGATGGTCTTTAGCATTAACAAATGAATGTTAAGAATTACTGGTATAAGAGCATGTTGGAGACTGGGAAATGAAGATAATAATAAACTATAAAAATTAAGCTCATTTGCTGGTAAAATGATCTTCTAAGTACAATACTGAATACTGTATACAACATTTCAACTTTTTTGGAGACATTTTGAGAACAAAAGGCAGTAACACTAATAGGAGAGGCACTCTCTTAATCTACCTCTACTTATTTGACTCCCCAGATTTAATCTCTGTTCTATGTTTCCTCTATAAAACATTTTGGCTTCTATTGTGATATTAATAACAGACTGTCTACCATGATTTGACAGGCAGAAGTTGTATTAAACAATAGGAAAGGAAATTAAGTTGGAAGATCAGAAAATTAGGGTTGGCAAGGATATGGAAAAAAGGGAGCCTTTATACACTGTTGATGGGAATGTAAATTAGTATAGCAATTATAGAAAACATTATGAAGGATCCTCAAAAAATAAGAGACAGAACT
Organism: Cheirogaleus medius; assembly: GCA_008086735.1. Lineage (NCBI taxonomy): Eukaryota > Metazoa > Chordata > Mammalia > Primates > Cheirogaleidae > Cheirogaleus > Cheirogaleus medius. The sequence goes on from VBSM01000483.1 coordinate 26,159,885, forward strand.
ATTATATGATTCAGCAATCTCCCTACTGGGTATATAGCCAAAGAAAATGAAATCAGTATGTCAAAGAGATAACTGCACTCTCACATTCACTGCAGCAAGGGGCCCCAGAGTCAACTTAGGATGGCCAGGATGTGACTTTTGAGAAAATACCCTATTGCTTTTATCTAGAATATTAATGCAACATTAATTAACTAGTAGCTAATTTTCAATAGAATTCTCTAGGGTATTTTAAGCCTTCATTCATTATTCTCTTCATTTATTATTTTCTAATTCATTTTTTCCACTCTAACATGAGTTAAAAGACTCATTGCTTCTAGGACGATGGCAGTTAGGATACGCTTGGTTCAACTATCATATTGAAGTAGACTTTTGTGTGAGCTTCATTTACTGCATAACTCTACTCATTTACTGAAGTTATTCAGTAAATGAAATATATAAGAAAGCCAAATTATCTACTTGATTTCATGAGATAAGCAAGAGTAAAAAGCTCTAAGTAAAAAGCAAATTTCCCAATACTTTTTATTAATTCTTTTGCAGCAAATCCTGACTTCAGAAACATTTACAAAAGGATGGGTGGAAATTACAGTGAAGGGTAACTGACTGTATAGCATAATAGAAAAAACTACTGTCAGATGATAAAAAAAGAATTTGCAAATTTTATCTCACATAATGGCATTTGGAGATAGGGATTAAAACTTCCTATAGGGGTAGCAGGGACAGACAGAGCACTTGACCTGTTTACCTCACAACACTTCAATATGTCTTCCTTGCTGCTTTTCAGGTTTTCTAATAGCTATTCCTGGATATCACCTATTGAAGTAGATTTGAATTCCAATTCAGAAAGTGAGGTACTGTATGGCTTTGCAAAATTAATTTAAGGTCTTTGAACTTCCATTTCTTCATCTATGGCTATATGAGAATTAAAGTATGCAGCATTAATCAGGTGTTTTCTTGTCAGTTATATTCTACTTCATCCAATAAGTAAACCAGAACAGAAAAAACAGGCTCACCTGCAGAGAGTTTTTATACAAAGGGATATATGGGGGGAAAGTCTCATGTTACATTCCAAATACAATCGGTGGAAAGGTCAGATCATGCATAGACATTTTGGAAAGCCTTCTGAATGTCAATCAAGCAATATTTCCTTAAAAGCTAGATTTGATTGTTTTGGTCATTAGGAAACCATGGTTTAAGCATTTTATATCCTAATACCATAACTTGTTACTGTAAAGATATTTTACTGTATTTAGTTAGCTTTTAGAAAACTGCTTGGGGATTTTGGGAAACAGGCTCCTGGTTAGCATTTTCAAGTAGGACATCTGATTTTCTAGGATGTTAAGTGTCAGACAGGGGATGCCTGAATAATAAAAAGGTAATTTAATTTGCTGTGACTATGAAAGGCTTGCCCTATAAAGATTATATAGGTGATGATTATAATAATAGAAGTTCATGCTCATTAAGACATTATCTGTTAAATGATTTATAAACATTATCTTATATAAGCATCATAATCTATGAAGTTTGTAGAGTTGTCCCTCAGTATACAAAGAGGATTGGTTCCAGGAACTTCTCTCCCACGCAATAACAAAATTCGTGGATGCTCAGGTCCATTATATAAAATGGTGTAGTATTTGTATATAACCTATGTGCATCATTCCATAATTAAAATAATCTCTAGATTACTTACAATACCTAACACAATGTAAATGCTATATAAATAGTTGTTATACTGTGTTTTTAAAATCTGTACTATTTTTATTGTTGTATTGTTATTGTTTCTTTCTCTTGAATTTTTTTGATCCTCGGTTGGTTGAATTGATTGAAGTGGAATCCATGGATATGGAAGGCTGCCTGTATTATGTATTACTATAATTTTATATATAAGATAATATTGCCAGGGTCGAACAGCTGCTAAATTGAGGTGGGATTTGAACTAAGACTGTCTGATTCTGAAGTTCATGGTCTAATCCACATCATTTAACTATACTACTTATATACAACTGTACTGCCTGATATTCTGGAAAATTATAATCTTGAGTAAGACAAAATTGATGAAATACAAATAAAAGTAAAATAGCAAAAAACACAAAGCAAATATTACAATCTAGTGAAGAGAATGCCCTATTTATTTATGATATATATCTCAATGGGCATTGATTTATTAATAGGGAAACAAACTAGGGTAAATCCATACATTGGAATACTACTCAGCAACAAAAAAGGTACAACTATTAATACATACAACTTGGCTAGATCTCAAGAACAACATGCTTAGTGATAAAAAGCCAATCTCAGAATGTTACATACTTACTGTGTGATTGTATTTAGGACATTTTTAGAATGACAAAACTGTGGAAAAGGACACACATTAGTGGTTGCCAGGGCACAGAGAAGAGGGAGTATCCAACTATAAATGAGTACAGAGAGTTTCTCAGTAGTAATCTAAGATACAATGCTCTATTTTGATTGTAGTATCGATTACCTGAATCTATAATTGGGGTCAAACTGCACTGAACCACACACACACACAGAAATACATGTGTCTGGTAAAAACTGGTAAAAACAGGATAAAGTATTTAGTTTAATTAATAGTATTGTACCAATAGCAATTTATTGATTTCTTAGTTTTGATATTGATCTTCAGCTATATAAGATGTCATCATTGGGGGCGCTGGATGAAAGGTTCATGAGATTCTATATACTATTTTTTCTCCACTTCCTGTGAGTCTATGATATGTCAAAATAAAATAAGGGAAAAGGAAAAATGATCCACTGGGCACAAAATTAAGATATTAGAATAGATATTTAACACATAAAATCTCATCCTTTAAAATCTGTTTCACATGTTTGCATGTTTTTATATATGTTGAATAATGAACCCTGTATATAATTTATAAATAAATACATATGTATATATTAGTGGTATATGCTAAGAAGTACTCATAGGTAAATGCAATCAAAAAAATTGAGAGCCCACTGCTATGAAGTATTATTTGCTTATTTTTCTTAAACAGTGAAAAACAAAATGTAATATGCTATTCTGATATAATATTATCTCAAGAATATTGACTGCAGCATTAAACCACAAAAGCAAGTTATACTAAAAATAAATTTTAAATAATGCTATACAGAAATGGAATAAGGCACCAGCAATTCTGGTAATTACTAGTTTACATTGCTTCTTTCCAGAAAAGCCATCAGTAATCTTGTTACATTTTTCAATCAGCTGAAAAAAGACTTCGTACTTTCATCTAATTTACACGTTGTTATTATTATTTTGCACATCGTTATTCTTTTTTAATAATTTGTTATTCAGGATTATCTCTGCCAATAGTTTTAAAGGTCATAAGAACACATGAAGCTTAAACCAAAACACCCAATTTTTGCTCAGCAAGATATGTTTACTCTACAAAACATACTTGAAGGGCATTGGGTATTACTTGATAACAATAAGAAAAATTCAAGCTTAATATATTTGCAGACTGCTTTGTTCTCAAGCAAATAGTCTATTCATCTAGGGATTGGTGTTTCTATTGCTTTTCTGAAACCATACAATTTTAAGTTTTGCAGTGGAACCTGGCAAATGTAGATTGTTGTTAAATATCAGTCAATCAACAGAATTATGCCATAAAGACTCATTTCCATATTTGTCAATTTGTAAGGTAGTACTCTACAGAAAGAACTTTTAGAATAATTCATGGAAATTTATAATTTTAAGTGAAGTTACAGTAAGGGTTTAACTGGCTTACAAAGTATTTGAAACATTTGAAGTCACTCTCGCAATACAAAGATGTTCACACTACAGCGATAGTGAGTGGTATTTCCTGATTTGGGAAAGAACATAGGTAAGGAAGATTACATTTCAAATATGTGCTTATTTTTTTTTTGTTTTTTTAGCTCATTTTACTAAAGTTAATTCATTGTTTTTTCTTTGTGAATTAATAATCTACCTCTCAGGATACTTGGCTGCCTAAACTGTATTTTTTAAAAGTTTTACTTTGAAGGTAGGGCATTCACCACAAAAAAACATGATTCAAAATTGCGGAATGAGAAACTCATGAGGGACATTGGATCCTTATTATTATACTGAAACTCAAATCCTATGATTTACTTTTTGAAAGTAAATGACACCTTGTCATAGCTACCTTGACTTAGAGAGGTTAAAAAGTTGTCTAAGTTCCAGATAGCAAAAGAACAGCCTCTAAACTGCCAACATGCAACATGCTTGGACAAGCACTTTCTTTTTTACAATGAGAAGTAACAAGCTTGCTTTCTTAGTGCAACCAAATTCGAACAATGAAAGGAACCACTCTAAACCATGAGCATGGACAAACTGAGAGCCAACCTTGTGGTATGCACAGGAGCACTTCCAACTGGGCAACCACGGGCAAACACAAGTTTTCTCTTCTAAGAAATGTTTTAACATTTACATACGCCCCTCAGGTACTCTCAGCTATTTCAATTCATTATCTATTAAGATTGCTAAAAATATGCACTGATAAGTAGCACAAATTGCTGTTATAAACACACAATTCCTTTGGGTTCCCCAGATAATATGCAGGAAGAATGGAGAAAATAAATGCAACTTCCTTCATAATTCTGAGGACCATATGAAATTGTTATAGTAGAAAACATATTAACACAGAATGTTGGAGTTTCCTTTTGGAAAAGAGTAATCAGTGCTAGTGTTTTCTTTATTCATTTTATTCAGGGTTGGTATATATCAAAGTGCTGTGAATTTAAGTTCATGTCTGAAATAACCATATTATGTGTTGCTACATATCTCTTAGCTAAAATTTAGAAAACAGAAAAAAAATAAGGCCTTGCTACACCTTATAAGTTATGAAAAACAAAGAAAAGCTGTAAGGACACAGAATTAAACAAAATCAGTTCTATGCTTTGCAAAGGAACCTTAAAATATTTTTTACTTCCTTAGAACACTGTTTTAAAAATACTTTAATACATACATACATATCTGAAAAATTTAGTATAGACAAAAATCAAATCCTGGTTTAGGTAAGTATTTCACAGAAAATAAGGACTAGATGGAGGTAGACATTTTTATTTATTCTGCCACAGGCTTAGGAAATTTGTATGTAGGTTTGCATTTGTATGAAAAGATAAGAGATAAAACATTAGAACTCTTCACTATATCATTGAGAAGATTCCATAACTTATTATATCTAGAGCCTATAATATGACAGCATTTATCTCAAATTTAAAATTTCAATGTGAAAAAATTAATGTGGCATTATCTATTTAGAGCTATATATATGTATTTAGAACTATATACATTACTGCTGTATTCCTTTCAAAAATTCAAAACAAGGATGCTATCAACGATTCTGGAAATCACTCAACTTCTGTAGGTCATCTAAATTTTCCAAGTTCATTTTGTATAAAAGTACTTTTGTATAATGTAATCATTAACATTATTTTATATTTAAAGCCCAGAGAGATCAGGCTTTGGATCTGTTTTACATCCCTAACCAGACTCTATATCTATCTATATCATCTATTTACTGATCCAGAATGTCTATAACTCACAGGGGTCAAGGGGTAGCCCTGATGTGGAGGAGTCTGCCCTCTCCAAAGAGGTTAAGTGAGAACTCTGCACACTGGGACTTAGCTCCCCTTCTAAATACCACCAAGCCTTCACCAATGGGCTCAAGACGGAGTCCGAAACACTTGACCTTCCCTTCTCTACCACTCACAGCATCACCAGTACTATTGCGTCTTAAGTCTACCAGTATTAACTTCATGTTGCCTTTGTCTATGTTACATCAGTCTACTACAAGAGGCTCCAGAATTCCAGTTCACTCCTTCTCTTCTAGATTTTAATCTCTGCAAATGTCAACACATTCCTTAATGTATCCTTCTCCCACTCCGCTCTTATTCTATTGCATAGTAAGTAACAGAAAAGATATTTTTAGGCTTGGGTTAAGTCCCAACTTTAATTAAGGATGTCTATCTGAGAAGAAACAAACTCAGAAGCCAAGATGCAATTCTAGTAAGAGGCTAGCAAGATCTCTTCAAACGGGGCAGTGGTCTGAGCAGGGTTCAATAAGGTAGTCAGAGACTCAAAGGAGACAGAAACACTCTTGTAAGACAAATACATGTGAATGGTGCAAAATGGGCACATGATGTAGGGAGAAGGCTCTGGGCAGTTGTACGCTGGATGCCTACAACTTGGTTTCTATTATGCTGTTAGTGCACCATTATGTTGGAGCCTTCAAAATTCCAGTTCCTATTAATTTATTATTATTTTTTAAATTTTTTGAGACAGAGTCTCACTTCTGTTGCCCGGGCTAGAGTGCCGTGGTATCAGCTTAGCTCACAGCAACCTTAAACTCCTGGGTTCAAGTGATCCTCCTGCCTCAGCCTCCCGAGTAGCTGAGACTACAGACATGCGCCACCATGCCTGGCTAATTTTTTCCATATATTTTTAGTTGGCCAATTAATTTCTTTCTATTTTTATTAGAGACGGGGTCTCGATCTTGCTCAGGCTGGTTTCGAACTCCTGACTTTGAGTGATCCTCCTGCCTCGGCCTCCCAGAGTGCTAGGATTACAGGCGTGAGACACCACGCCTGGCCCAGTTCCTATTAATTTTATTTAAATAGAATTTGCAGTTCAGCATTCAAAAACTCTTAATTTCTAAATTTAACACTTTGTATTTTATTATACGTAAGTTCTTAACACCTACCTGCATCCTTCTTAACACATCCACAAAAGTAAGGTATATAAGGTTATAAAAGAGAAACTAGCAGAGTGACATGAGGTAGCATGGTTAGTGAGCCTAATAGAGAATTTAATGTTTTTCCTTTATCTCATTTGTTTTTGCAACACTTGCTACTTACAAATACCTAAGTTCTCTTGGATAAATAAGGAGATAAATAAGGATAGTAGAGATAAATAAGGACTATGCAATTATAAAAAACACTAATGGTTATTCATAGTATTTGAACAAACATTTTCTATAATAAGAGAACCAATTTCCCCACTCCCCAAACTGTTTTATGTCTGGATTTGTGGGTTGTAATATTTACTTCAAATGTATTTGGCTACTTGTAGTAAACTTTGGGCAGTGTGAATATAAAAGTATGTAAATTCAATGGTTTTAAACAACCCTTTCAAATGATTTATTATTGTAATGAAGACTTAGTATTCTTGCTTAGAGTTCTAATGAAAAACAAGAGTAGGATATTCTTTTAAAGCAAGTGCCACTGTTAATACTGATAATATCATCTTTGAACTAAAGGACATCATTCTTGCCTAAGATTATTGATAATCTTTTCAACTGATTTTATTCAGTGTTCTACGTTTAACTGAGAGGTTTGGACTGCCATAAAAATGGTTCCTACTAAACAACGAATAGTAAAAAGACCCATAGCAAGAATATTATTAACACTATCCATAGGGTTGGGAATGGAAATTATAGTGACACTGTTTCTAATACTATTAAATGGTAACAAATTTGGGAAGTCTTAGAAGTATGCTTCTGTAATTTTACTTTATTTTTTCTCAACCAATCTCTGTACCTATTGTACCTGACCAGGAAACAGTAAATAAATCAAGATCCTATTACATCATGTGCCATATGAAATTCTTTAAAGTTTAGAAGTAATAGTCTCATGTGGAAAAATATCATATGCTTTTTCTTTTTTGTGTGAAATGCTCAGGAAAACTATGTTAAGTCACTTGGTCTTTAGAGAAACCAATCAGTTACATGTGAAAGAGGTAGTCTGCATTTTAGATAAACAAAGCCTGCCAGATTCCATATTGGGAAGGAGTGTTGGTTTCTTTTCAGATCAGACTGACTGTCACCACCAACAGTGACGGGAAAAGTTATTGAAGTGATGCTCTACCTGTGATGACTGAGGGACACAGAGACAGCAGAACAAGAGAGAAATCATATCCCTAAACCTTGTATATCACCACCAAAAGAAACTTGTTATCTGAGCTTTGTTTTGTTTTTCTTTTCACTAAGGATTAAAATTCTTATCCCAATAACGTATGTTGTTAAACTTGAATTTTATATCAATTTTGTAATCTAGCTTTTAAAAACATAACTATATATACACATAAACTCATAATCCCTCTTTCTACATGTATTGTGTTTTTGAAATATCTGCTGAGATTCTTCCATCTAACAAATACTAACTTTTAATTGAATCTGACATTTTTAATAGTTTTAAATAATTTAATATTAGAAAAAACCAAAATTTGAAATTAGTAACACTGACTTCACAGAGCTTTATATTTGTGGTAAATTTTGGTGTGTATCTTATCAGTAAATGAGCTTCAACATAATTTAGATTGCATTCTAAATTATCCTAGTACACTTGGATAGAGTGGAGGATAAAAAATAATTGTAAGAAAAGGGAAAATTTGGGATCAAGTCTTCTCTATGTAATAGAAAATGATTTGATACATTTATTTCTTTTTTACTTGACTAACTGGCATAACGTCTTAGTGATGAGAGAGGTGTGTCAGGTACTTATGCTTTTGTTTTATTTATCAACTTGTTTAACTCCCCAAGTCACTATTTTATGTTTTACAAACAAGGAAGGGAAAGAATGAATTAATGCAGGAATGAATGGAAGGATGAGGAAGAAATAAAGTGATTTGACTTGTATTTGGCTTATTTTCTCTATTTGCCATTTAGGAATAATAATATTATAAGGGGTATCCTGGAAGAAAATTGGTAATAGATAGTAATTAAGTAAAAAGTGTTATTCTGATTATAAGAAATCATTATTTTTATTACATCTATAATCGCTAGTAACTACCAGTCTCATCCAAAAGCCTAGAAACTGGGTTTGCAGTTGCCATAAAACTAGGAAATTTCATGTTCAGTGTCATCCATTTTGAATTAAGTATTCAAAAAGTGAAACCTTACTAAAAAATCCAAATAAATGAATTTGTTAATAATCAAAATGCGACCAAACTCCTGATATATTTCCTTTATATCTTTTTGAAATTTTCAAACCCCTTATATATATTTCCTATAAATTCATGTAATTCCATGTAACTCATTAAGACAGATTTGGTTTTCCTTATAGTGAAAATATGTTTTAAAAAATAGCTCAAAGTTAATGTTATACTAAGTATTTCAAAGAAAAGATACTGTAAAAAAAAATATGATGCAAGTTTCGAAGAGCCTTTTTTCTAGCCCTTATATCCAAACTTGCTTTCTCCCTGCTAATACTTCTGTTTCTACAGCAGCAGAGAAGCAGATGATTGAAGTCATTTCAAATTGTTGCTTAATAAAAGCTTATGATTCAGTAAGTACAGAGAATTAATTACTTTCTCACCCTAGGAAATAGTGGAAAGTAAACTGAGAGACTGATGGAAGAATACTTTCCTTATTACACTGTACCATTCCTTTCAATACATAAGGGACATTAGTTCTAACGCCATTAAGTTTCACTTTTTCAATGTCCTCTTGTCTTAAAAATGTTAAGTTTGTGTGTGGTCTGTTTCCAGGAATGATTAGATGGACTATACATGTGTTATTTTTTCTTATTTGAGTAAGTAATGACATTTCTATACTTCTAATTTTTGAGGCATATTTTCAAGATGTCAAACTCTGGTTTAAGTTGTGATAAAAGCATAATTTTTTATTTTATGTACTTTTTCACACTGTAAGAAACAAAAAGTATATTCCATATTAGATGCTAAGATCAATATTCCTTGCTTTTACACTGACCTAGTGAACTCTGGGAATTTACACCAGAGGATAGCTTTGCTGTGAGTTTCAGTCTTATTAAATGCTTTAAAATGTTAACTCATTTATTCATTGGCTACTAAACAAAAATTACACTTCCCTCTTATCTATGGTGCTTTAAAAGCAAAGCTTGTTATTATAACATGTAGCAACTAAAAGTTTATTAGGAATAATCTATAATAACAGCTATCTGTAATCTTATATTCTGTGTACATTATAGGTCAATATTTCATTTGGATAAATATAAAAAATCTTGTATACTAGGGTACATGATTTTTTAGTGTTCAAAAAGCAAAGAAACTTTAAGAATACTGTTTTCGATTTCAAAGATACTTTCTGAGTGTACTGAAATCTGGAGTATTTATTTTAAAGTTGGTAGCACAAAGGATGTTAATTTTTACTTGTATTAACAACAGCCTTATTGAAATCAGTATCAGGCAGAGTTTAGCTTTAATGCTCCAAGTTGGGTTGTTCTCACTGTGCTAATCTGCAGCATTTATACTTCTCCCCACAAAACCATGTTTCAGCAAAGTTTACTAGAAGCTTCAGGTTTCCAAGACCTCTTGTATTCACATGGAGTTTATTGGTATTCTCAGAAGAATTAAAGGTATTCAATGATTGTGCATGCAAAACATTGAAAAATAACGTTTTTTTCAGATAATGCCTAGACTTATTTCTTATTTATTCACATGAGTACCTTAGATATATAAAGCAAATATTCTATTATAATTTATGTTTAAAGTTAATGCTGAATATGACCTATTTTAAAATATACCAGTTCACTTACTTGATAAACCTAATCAAAGGCAGAATAAAAAACTAGATTTTGATTTAGGAAGAAAAATATATTGCTTAAAAAATTAAATATGCTTAATTCAAATAGAGTTAGCTCAAAATTAAAGGTAAAAGAATTGAATTTTTACATAAGCAAACAATATTTTAGTTAAAGAATACAAGCTTAAATGCTGGGTAGTTATATTTCTGATAATGAGGGTCTAGATAATTTGAACAAACATTCCTACTCAGAATAAGTAGAAAAATAAGAGAAAAAAAATCTAATTGAAGGAATCAGAGGACTAATATGTAATAATAGAGCCAGGATCTGGCAGAAGAAGAACTATAGAGATGAGTACAGGATTTAGGGCAGCTTTTCACTTCAAGGCAGCTCTAATTCCTGGAAGAAGCTAGGGAGGAACAGAAAGTTAGCTGCCCTTTCAACAAACTTATGGGTCTAGGGGGTCCTCAAACTTTTTAAACAGGGAGCCAGCACACTGTCCCTCAGACCGTTAGAGGGCCGGACTATAGTTTAAAAAAAAAATATGAATAAATTCCTATGCACACTGCACATATCTTATTTTGAAGTAAAAAAACAAACGGGCAACAACACCAGCATGTGGCCCGCGGGCCGTAGTTTGAAGACGCCTCTAGGAGGAGAGAAGTTGGAAGCAAAGCCCACTAAGAGGAGAATCCTAGTAAAGACCTTAGGGGACCACAAAAGACTACTTACTGCAGTGATGCAGATGCTCTATATCTGCATTGTTCTACAGAGCAGTCATGAATTACAGTGGCTAGGGAGCACTTAAAATGTGGCTAGTATGAGACTGAGGAACTGAATTTAAATTTTACTTATTTTTAATTAATTTAAATTTAAACAGTTATGTGTGGCTAGTAGCCTCCATTATTAGTGCATTTCTGCATGAGGAGATATATAAGTATGTCCACTGAACCACTGAATGTTAGGTGAAAAACTCCAGATTGGTTAAGGACATAAACATGAAGGGTAAAACTCTAAAACAATTAATAGAAAAATACAATTTTGATACAAAAGGATTTCTTTAAGAAAACATAAAAAACACAGACCAGAAAGGAAAAGACTGATAAATTTGATTACATTAAAGTGAAAACTCTCCTGTAGTAAAATACCACATAAAACATACACAAAGTATAAAGCAAGCAGCAGTAGGACCAGGAGAGGACATTTGTAATACATATAACTGACAAAAGATTAGTAATCAGAATATGTGAAGAACTACAAATTAATAGGAAAAAGACAACTTCTCATGGAAAACAAAAAAATGGCAAACAATATTGTTAAAGTTTTAATCCTACCGTTCTTATCTGAATACAACAGGTGATGGGCAGAGAGGAAAAGGGAGAGAGGGAGAGAAATATGGATACCGGAGAGGATGAAAATATAGAGGAGAAAGAAATATGAAGATAAAAATATCAAAATACAATTTTATTACTGGAGAATATAACATATATATAGTCACAAGAGTTTCTTTATATTTCACCTCTGAATTAGATGCAATTATCTACTCAGTTGTATGAGCCACCTGCTCCTTTTCAGGGACAAAGCCCTCCCTGAAAGCTTACAGCATGGCAGAGTAGGCACCATGGAACCTCTTTGTCTCCAGGTAGTTCCAAAAAGAAAAAAGAGCCCAGTGTGGGTTTACCTGCACATGCTCAATTCCTTTACGCAAATCAACCAATCAGTTAAGACATTCCTTCTCACAGAAGTGATACTTATGTTGTGGAGCTGGCAATATTTGACAGTAGTATATAAAGACAGGTTTATGTTTCTTCTTCATGGTATTTATTCACTAGTATTAATCAAAGAGTAACTTCACTTTTAAAGTAACTAAATGAATACAAACAATGCTTCTCCCCCAACCTTTACTTATCTGAATTATTCAGCAACCTGCCTGTAATTGATACAGCTCTACCAGAAGTTAGCAGTCCACAAAAAGAGCTTCCTAGATAGCAAGATGAGGGCATTTCTCATAGCAATGGGTAAAAAGTGACATCTCCGCAAAATTTTGCTGGGAAGCAGTTTTTAAAATCTCTGTACTCTTTCAGATAATTTTCAGGTAACAAATAGATGGAGCACCTTTGTAGTACTGCAGTGAAAGGGCTATATCCTAACTGTAAGCACTGATCTTAAAACCTGATGCAGTGTTCACCTACAAACTGGCTTATTAACGTTCTTCACAACCCTCACACAACCAAATAGGGTACTGTATAAAAAATATGAACAATAAAATGCCCTTATTAGGACTGTACAGTATAGAAGTCAAAATTCTATCTGATACACCTATCCATAGTAGCACCTGATCTCCTTCAGTCCTAGTCAATTCTTCTTTTATTCCTATGAATACCAGCATTATTAACCTCAGTCCACTAATCTATGAGAGGAAGTCCTTTCAGTGGAGGAGGAAGAGAAGAAGATAGAGGTACCCTTCAGGACTTTCTCATTCTGCTGGGTCTATTAAACATATACAGGAAAGATGAAAACCTAACTAGAAAAGTGATACTTCAAAGTCCTCTATTCATCTCTGTGCAATCTGGCCATGACTATGAAATCAGATGAGGTACAGAAAGCATACTGCTTTATTTTTTGCCTCAATCATTTGTGCAGAGATGGAAAGCTGATGAAACAAAATGTGACACATATTTTTCCGGAATTAATTCAAATGCTGGTAGGAGTCCAAAAGTGCTATTACTGAAGCAGAGGTATATTCACCACATCAGCTGCTACACTGGTACACACATCATCAAGAACTTTTCTTCCTCACCTCTTAAACCTCTAAACCAACGTGCATTTTTAAAAAGAGAAGAATCACAGTATTGTTATAATATGGAGTTATTACCTAGGAACAGTGTATTTCTAATATTTAAATGATCTTAGGAAATGGATTAAATTAAAATTAACTTGGATCAAACTAGTAGAAGCAATCCAGGGAATAAGTCAGTATAGGCAAAGGGAAGACACAGCCTAGAAATGAAGGCTGGGGCAGTGGTCAAAGAGAAGCCACAGTAGGGCAAAGGAACAAATAGCAGGAAGCCTGTTCAGGGTATGGCCACCCTGGATGGCCTATACTTAATATTTGTGTGCAAAGTGAAATAGTCTACCTTGTGGTTAAAAACTTGATTTGAGTAATAAACCCTGTATAATCTGGGGGTTAAAGGGAGAGTTCTGTGATTAGAATAGTTTGGAAAAGTCAAATTAAAGAAAAGCCATCTGAAGGGCTCTAGCAGAAAGAAAAGAAGGCTTCTCCAGGAAACAATTTATGAGGAACTGAGTTATGGTATGGATCCGATTCCTGAGTTTATGCCCTAGATTGCATTTATGGTAAATTTACAACTTCAAACAGGTGATAAAGAACAAATAAACCAGAAATAGAAAATCATAGGTGAAAGGAGTTCCTATAAAAGGCTGGGAAATATAGAATAGTGAGAATAATGTAGAGTGGGGTTTCTCAATCCCAGCAATACTAACATTTTAGACTAGATAATTCTTTGTTTGAGGTTGAGGGGAGGGCTGTCCAGTGTGTTGTAGGATGTTTAGTAGCATTCCTAGCCTGCCCAGTAGATGCCAGTAGTATTAATATCTCTCTCCAGTTGTGACAACCAAAAATGTCTCCAGCGATTGTCAAATGTTCCCTGGGGGGTAAAATCATTACTGGTTGAGAACCTCTGCTGCAGAAGAAAAAGCAATAATGTTAGATGCCACTTTCGCTCACAGGCACTCTCTGTATTGAATTTTATAATAATTACTTACATAGTATATAGCACTTCTGTTGCATAAATGGTGATTTGTTAGTAGTCATACCACCAGATCACCAGGAGTCAAAATAGTGGTTCTGCTTTTGGTTTTAAAATGATCTATAAAATCATTTGGCCTCTCCTGTGACATCTCTTCTTGTATCTTGAACTAATGCTAAAAACTGCAGAGACATTTAGCCATTTCTTATATCCTTATGTTTTGCTTCCTAAACTAGACTACAAGCTTTTTCAGAACAGAGAATCTACTACTAAGGTTGGCATAATGCCTCATTCATAGTAGAAACTGTTATATTTGCTTATACCATTTAATATCTAATAAAAATACTTGTATTTGTTAATATGATTTAATACCATAAAATCCAATTGCAGTCTAGCCTAGATCTGGGTCACCTCTTTGTTTTGTCTTAACTTTGTTCTGTGATTCTCTGCAACTTTATTTCAATAATCCTACTATGCTATGGGTGGATATGGTATACTCAGTAAATACTTAACTGATGATCACCTACAATATACATATAAATATGGGGTATGTATTCCTGAATGCAGGGTATGATTACATTCATTGACTTACTGATTCCTAACATGGTCATTTGATCTATGTATCAGCAATATTATACTGAGCATATACTATGTGCAAACCATAGTATACAGGTTAAATAGTTACAAAGATAAATAGACTTAGTCCCTGACCTCAGGGAGCTTATATTCTAGTGACTGAGACAGAATATAACAGAGATATGGAAGTACAAAGGAGGCAACCACCAACTACATCCATGAGGTGTGGGAAGGTAGGGAAGTTGCCTTAGGGAATACAATACCTGTATTCTGTTTTATAGAACAAGCTGGAGCTTGTCAGGAAGGCTGGGAGGGCAGGGCATTCCAGAAAGGGGAAATAACATGTGTACAGGCAAAACCATGGAGATATGTATACAAGTACTTTTCTGGACCAAAGGAAAGAGAGTGTAAGGTTTAACTCCTATTAAGTGGCTCCTAAAGGTCTTCAGAGCCCACCCTATGTGGTAAACTAGTAAAATGGAGAGAGATTGTTAGGTGAAAATTTATTTGGGAACTTAGAATTTTAACATCTAACCAAGTGTTTTTAATAATCAAGTTTTTATTCTCTGGATCTCAAATTTTTAAAAATATTCAACTAAAAATGATATATTTTTGAATAAAAACTAAGTATATTACTGGTCAAAAGTAGAATTCAGCAATCCTAAGTAATACACTAGGTCACTCGGTGCCCTTAATATTTTGTTCTTTACGAGTGATTTCAGCCACTTCAGAATGAATTTCAGGAACAACTACAGATACAAGTTAATGTAAACAACTTCAAAAAAGTCCATACAAGTGACAAAAAACTTACAGAAAAAATGACTGTGAAGATTTGTTTCAGAGAGCATTGTAAACACAAATGTGTTTGCAAAAGAACAGCAGTAAAAAAAAAAAAAAGGTAGGTAAGCTCTGACTTCTTCCTTTTATGGTCATTTATATTTTTTAATGACTGGATTTGCTACCTATTTTATTTACAAAGCAATGATAACAAAAGAGACACTTGGAAAATCATAGATGTGGTTTCCCGAGCCTTTCCCATTTATATCTAGGCTCATCCTTTTTCCTTTTTTTTTTTCCCTCAAAAACCAGCATTTAGGGGTCACTGCAATGTCAAACTAGTCTTTTAGGTAGCTCAGTCCGCTCCTAAGCTCCTGGAGTGCCACTCATCAGAGCTTTGCAGGTATAAAGCTGCAAAGCTATCCTTCCACCGACCACACCGATACTCCCATTCTTTGAATGGCCGAATAGGGTATTCTCCTTTTAATTAAGGTACCTTGTAAGAAACACCCCACAGGATTCACAACTCACATGTTCAATCTCATATATGTTTAGTTCTTTTACTACCCTGTTTATGAGTAGAGTTTTCATTATTTTCTTTTTATTATTCTAAGGGTCAAAATTTTCCTGAATGAAACTTTCTGGAAAACTACAAGTCATCATTGAAGATATTCAATAAGACATTCCACATAGAGTTCAAATTTAAAATGATGTATCTTTTACAAGGTTACCAGATTGTAGAAAACTACAGCTATAGTCAGAAAACTATAAATCAGAAAAGCAAACATCACCGTTTAAGAAAAGATGGCATCCAGCTTTGACATGCCCAACTTCTATTTGAACAGGTCATAGTTATACATTGAACTCTAAAAGGTGTCTTTATGCAGAACATGATGATGCCAAATTGCCTCATTCTGAAAAGACATTCTCTTTAAAAGTTAAACTTTTATACTTAATAATTTTTATTCAATTGCTTATGTTAAAATCATCCCTTATGCTAATTATTCTGTAGTCACAATATTTATATTAGGTGACTCAATATTACTGTGCTATTATCAGTTGTAAACTAAAACAGAAACACATAAATGGTCTATTTCTAAAATAATTCTTACATCAGGATTCCTAGACTAACAAATTATTAAGTATTAAAATCTATGGAAATTTGGCATTATATCCTCATTGTGAATGTGTAACTTTGGATGCTTAATCAGATTACTTAAGATTCAAAGTTCAGCATTTTGAATGATTTACTGTTATAATTTTGTCTAACTTCCAAAAGGAAAACAAATAATTATGTGCGTGACACCATGATACATTCCATAAATATCTATGTTTTGACTTTACCTAACAAAAGTCCCCTTGCAACATAGCATAAGAAGATTTCTAATAATTAATAGAGGTCAATACAATACATATTTCTAAGTAACTTTTAAAAGCCTCTGTATAAAATGATTTTCTACAATTTGCTAACAATGGAAGAGCAATGCAATTTTATCTTAGAAAATGAAAGCATATAAATTATAAGAACTTCTTTATATTTAAGAAAAGAAGGTATCTTGGTCTGACGTACTTACCCTATTTCCTAAGTAACATCAGTCTTGTTTTAATACGAGTTATAACTATAGCTTTGAAGAAGTAAAATAAAGTGGTGGGAAAGAAATGAAATTTGAAATCAAACCTGAGTTAAAACCTCAGTTGTTCCAGGTATTAGCTATGCAAGTTTGAGCAAGCTACTTTATCCTACTTAGTGTAAGATGGTACATAATTAAAAGTAGATATTCATACCTATATGCTCATGAAGTTGTATGAGCATTACATGAATTAATAAGTAAAACAGAGTAAAGGGCAGTGTCAAAAATAAGACTGTATAATAGCTACTCTAGTTGTTATTATGGCTTTTTTGATATTATGAAGTTTTGAATACTATATAGATAATAATAAACTCTAAAACGGGCATAACAATGATATCTAACTCAAAGGGTGACAAAGTAGCAACTCTGAGTGTTAATAAAGGTTAACTAGTACTACTACTATTACTCCCTACTCTCCAGATACTTGAACTCAATGCTCTGTAAAAATCCATCAACCAACTCCATTTTTGGAAAGAGGTGAGCACCAAATTGGCTTAGCCTAAGTTTCATCTACTAAATAAAGAGGCAGCCTCAGAGGGGAGTTAGAAGACCAGAGTTTTAAGCTTGATTCTGTTTCAAACTAGGCCAAATTCATCTTATCAATAATACAATGCTATAATTTATATGGCTACCTCTGGGAATCTGATTTATCACTCTAATCAAAGAACCAACATTATTGGCTACTTACCAATGGCTTTTCATTGTTTATTTTCACTTTAGAAATGGTCATCCTAGACCTTACTGAAGGGATACTTTCTGTAATATATAAACTGGTAGAAATTCAGTGTTACAAAGAAAACATCCAAACTATTGGGCAAGTAATATTTTTAATGACCATATTCAGCATGGTATGACAAGTGAAGCACTCTTATTTTTCATGATCTGATTTATTTTCTCAAAATATGGACAAACATAAAAGGCTAAAAATATATAAAGACCTAAGAATATGTAAAACGTTAAAATCATAGTGATCTGTATAGATACAGATTTTAAGAGAAAACAGACACGTCATTTCTTTCTGGTATAGTATTTGAGATCAGATTTTTAAAGAAAACTAAATTTTTGCTAAAATCAACGTCCATCTCTCATATTTTTACATACAACAACTTCCCTTTACTCAGTTGTGGCTTTAGTTTAGAAAAACAGAATCAGGTTGGGGCTAATACAAGTCAAGCAGTGAATATTAAAAAACTCCGAATTCCTTCTTTTCAATATTTTTCTTTTACTGCATTAGGTTAGAATTCTAAATAATTTTTCCCAAATGGATATGATTATCCTCTTAGCGGCCTATTGGCAACATATACATGCGTACTACTCTGTAAAAAGTGCCAAGTTGTCACAAGAAAACTACAGAGTGAATACTATTTAGCTGCATATTTCTACTAATAAAATGATGAAAATTCATACACTGCATAACTAATTTAATTTGGGATTACCATGAAATACATTTTTATTCAAATTCTATTCAAAAAATTCAATTCAAAATTTAAATTTTTTTCAAAGGAATATAGTTACCTGTCAGAAAATAATAATCTAGTCATACATAATAATAATAAACAATGATTTACTGAGGGACTATTATATACACCAAGCACTTACATGCTATATTATCTCATTTAATCCCTGACAACCTTGATGAAATAAAGTTTTATTACCCATATTATACTTGCTTTTTTGAAGAGAGGTTAAATAATTTGCTCAAATTCATACAGGTAGTAGGTAACAGAACCAGATTTCAAACTCATATCTGTTTTACTCTAAAAAACATGGTATCTACTAGTTCTCAAACCTAGTTGAGTCTTCTAAAAAACACAAATTCCTAGATCTGACCCTCTCCAAGATTCTGATTCACTAAGTCTGGGGCAGGGCCAGGAAATCCTTGGTTTTTTAAAGCTATCTGGTGATTCTGATGTACAGCCGGAAAGCACTACACTGTGTATAAAAGAAAACCAAATAAATGTGAGAAATACATCTCAGATTTTTAGGGAGTTTCTTCCCTTGCCCCCACAGATCAGCTTCCATTAACTAAAACACAGATTTTAGTATATGAAATTTGGTTTAAAATGGCTGTTGTTGGAAATAACTGATTGGGGAAGGAAGGTTAAGAAAAAAGTGAACTGAGAATTAACTGTCTTTTAATTGGACAGAACCTATCCATCCAGACCCAGGGAATATTTTTCTTTTCATTCTCCTGTCACTGAAGAAAGAAAGAAAGAAAGAGAACCATTGAAGAAATGGAACAAACACCTGTGGAAGATTTCTTTAATAACAAACTAAGAAAGAAAGGAAGCCAACAGTTTTAGACTGTAAGTATAAAAATGTAGTATTTACAGTTGATATAGGTAAATGGGAACTTCTGATACGTAGGCAGACTGAAGTCCAAGTCAGCAAATATCTAGTGCCTACTATGTGGAAGGCACTATGTTAAGAACTGGATTATTCTAGAGAGCATGTGATACCACTGGGTTAGCAAGAAAGGAACAATACAATCAAAACTTAGCTGTAAGTTCTGGCTGGAAAAAGCTACTGCCACCTCAAGTAACTATCCATTGGGTGTCTACTATTTGCCAGGTTAGCTATACTAAGAAGAATTGGCCTTATTGGTAAGTGGTTTTTAAGTAAAAAAAAAAAAAATCTACTTTCCTATAATAAAATTTATAAAGGGAAATTCACAGTTATAAAAACATGTAGCTTAATAGACTAATTTCTAATGATGACTTTATATTTTATGCTTTATAACAGCATTTTCAGTATCTACATTTCAATTAGAAAATAATGTAAGCCATTTTAAAAGGTAGGCAGAGAGTTAGTGTCATTTCCTCAATTTGATGAAGGGAAAATTGAAAGTCAGAGATTCAGGGCTTGCCTGAGACCACAGAGTCTTATTAATAAGTGGCAAATCAATGACCCAAATTCTCACTTTCTGACACTGAATCCACATGCCATATGGCTTGGCCCTAGATAATTCTAATTTTGGCATTAATGAAATTTAATACAACCAAATTATTTTCTGTAATAATTAAAGTGCATATCTAAAATGAGAAAACAAAAGGAAATATGTAGGTATTTCATAGATCCTTCAAGCTGGCAGAGACTATTAGGTTAATCTTCATAAAAAGTCCATAAAAGGTGAGGTCAATCATACAAACTGTCCAACAGCACACAGTTTGGGGGCAGAACTGGGTCTAGAACTAAGGCTCCCAAACAGCCAGTGGAACAAATCTGTTTTTATAAGGACACTAAAGCTTAGAATGGTTTCTACGCTTTTAAAAGGTTGAAAAAAAAAAAAATAGAGGAGGAGGAGAGAGGGGGAAAGAGAATGATGGGAAAGGCGATTTCACAGAGATCATATGTGGCCTATATGGTCTAAAATATTTACTGTCTGGCTCCTTACAGAAAAACTTTGCTGATTGTTTTATTAAAGACAAACAGAGATACTGAGTGATACCTAAGAACAAAAAGAATACCACCCACACAGTGCTGGTATGTCAGATAAGAAAATACAATTTTAAAGTTTAGTTAAAACGTCTTTATAAAGAAGGAATTAAATTCAATGTACTTTGCTCCTTCAAAATACGGAAATGTTTTATGACAAATTAATTTCAGGTTTTAAATGCCTATATTCTTAGGAATTTCACTGATTGGAGAATTGTGTCAAGTGGGATTTACTACTAGTCTATAATGTGCAAAAATGTAGGAACCAGAATAGAGAATTCTCATATGAATGCCAAAAATAAGAATTTACCTTACCTAGCATATATGTAATTCCCTCCTCAAGAAACAAATCATACTCTAGCCTATCTAGCCTATGCCTACTAAAAGAAACACCGGGGATTTAGACGTCAGCAGTGACCCTAGATTACTTTCTACTTCAGTGCCAACCATAATTACTTTCTTAAGCCAAATGTACCACATATGAAACTCTATGAATATGAAATCTGTCACCTACCACCAAAGAGGCTAAAGAGATTTTGGAAAAAAAGAATCACTTTAATTCCAAAATGTACCTGTAAAATAGGTAAAAAAATGGTTATACCCCCAAGTTCTTTATTAGCTTTCCCTTTCCTTTGGACTCACATGCTCAAAACGCCTTATATCCTTTTCGATAAAATTACTCTGGAAAGAATACTATTTCATGTTAATGATTTTAACAGAATGTCCAATGTTAAAAGCACCAATTCTTATAGCAGTTGCAAACAGGTGACATTTATTATGTGTGTGTGCACATGTATAGAAAATTGTGTCAAATTCTATTCCTGATACAGAAATATTAAATAAAGTCCCACTTAAAGTGTGCATGAGTTAACAATTTGAAGAAGTACAGAAAATCACATTCAGTTATTTGGGTAGAGAGGCAACCTGTCTACTCTCATTCTACTCCCTTTTCAAGATTGACAGCATCTTAAGGAAAGACCGCTTACAATTCTTGTACAGTTAGGTACACTAGCTTGAAAAAAGTTTCTTAAAAGGTATTCATTCTTTCGGCTTCTTACTATGCTTTATAACTGAGGGACCAAGGATGTAGAAAACATAAATGATATATCTAGGAAAGAATAATTGGCTCTGTGTGTGTGTGTGTAAAATTGTGACACGGTCCTATTACTTCCCTCTATTTAATAAGCTCAAAAACAGATCAAGTACCTACCTTTTGTTCATCTTTTAGTGCAAATGAGTTTTAGAATCTGGAGTGGACCACATGGAGCTGTGGGAAACCTATCTGCAGGTATTAATGGAAGTACAGGGGAATGTGGAATTAAATACCATTCTGCATGCTTGTAGTTGTATTGTTTTTCTAGTACTCTTTATTGCAAAGATGATATGTCAGCCACGGTATGGGGCTTAAAAGGGGTTGTAAGTTATCATTCTTAATCTAGTGTTTTTAGGAAAATGAATTCAGACACTTTATAAACAACCCAATTTTAAGAACACAGTTCCTTCTTAATTCTATCTACATAAAACAAATCTGGAATTTCTACATATATCTAACAATGAAACAAAGAAATTTTTGAGAGATCAAACACAGATCTGGAGAATAAGTTATAGATGTGATTTCTCTTAGGAAAACAGAAGTTTTATACAATATGGAGATTTCACAGTTTTTATTTTAATAAGCAAAATATCAGAGTAATTCCCCAATTAGGGGTATTGTTTAAGAATATAAAGAAGATACGTTTCTTAAATAAAAATTTGTTATAGTTACTGGGGATGAAGAAATCTGGGGATTTGCTTTGAATTTATAGAAGTAGTATAATAAAGAATACTGACCATTAAAAATTAATTTCAGCATTTTTAACGCTTACAGAAAAGGTTCTATATTTATTCTTATAATAGTAACAAAGGTTCAAGTAATTATAGAGATTAAACAGGATTTGATGAATTAAAACTAGCATAGTATACTTTCTCCCTGCCTGATTTAAATCAAGCCAAAGAATGTTTTAAAAAATAACACCAAGACACCAGAACACAGCCAATGAAGGAAAAGAACTAAAAGTAAGCTGAAACAAGGAGGCAGTCTTTCACAGCTGCATTAGCTGATTTTGATAACACCCCATGAGGCCATGTGGATTAATGTGGTTGAAATACTGGAAAGGGCAAAGTGAAGCATAAATGAGGACCCCAGGAGACAGAGACCTCTTAGAGGTGCTGACCAAAAAAGTGTAAAAATCAAAGTTAAGTTTCTGTTCTTTCCCAAAGTAAAGAATCTATGCTTTGACTATCTATGATACTGCCTGTAAATATTTATTCAGGAAGCCGAAGTGAATTCACTCAAGACAGTAAGGACATTTGCTTCTCAAGAATCACTGAAAAGAGGACCAGGGTAGAGGTAGGAAAGTCTCTTTACTCCCCCCAAAACAAGCTCTTTCCTATAGGTAATAAAGTAAATGACATAATAACATGATTAAACACACTAAATTTAAGGTTTATGAAGAAATCTTTTACCTAAGATGTAAAAAACTAGGTTTCTCTGAAGCCATTTTTTTTTACTTCTAAAGCTTTTGGGTATATTTAAAGCTAAATCAAGTTCCCACATGAAATATTAATGTTCTCATTTTACATTGGTGGACATGTTTTATTTCAACAAGCAGCAACATGCTATCATTACAGTAGCTCATTCCTGCTGGGGGAAATGAAAGAGATTGAGGAAAAGCTTAAAGCAGCCATTCCTCCTCCCCCAAGTCCAGAGTGGGAAATGTAAATAGGATGCTGGGCCATAGGCACATCCTCCCATTCTTTCCTTTCCCACTCTTCTGCTGATGGGTAGTCTTTTAAGACCTCAGCTGCTGAGAATTAATTATCACAATTCGCAATTTATAGCACCCTATCACATTAGTTCATACAAGGCTTTTCTCTAATTTAATATTTCTTTTCAACCCCATAAGGTGGTTGAGAAATTTTTTGCCTCTGAATCTGATTCCTGAATCTATTTCATTTTGATGGTCTAAGACAATGCTGTTCTTTGCCAGTAGATTATAGAAAGATAGTGAAATTGCTTTAGGTACAGATTAAAGAAGCAAAATTTCACTAAAGATGTAAAAATTTATTAGGGATACACTTTGATGACTAAGTTTACAATTTCTGTATAATTAAGTATTAATGAAAACCTTCAAAGCTAGGCAGCTAATTTATCATGCAAAGACAATTAAATTGACATGATGGAACTCTTTCTCATGGTCTCAACTACTACATTAGTTAATATATCTTGTGTATGGTGCCACATAGGACCATAATAGGATTGTTATAAACTGTTAGGATGAATGCTGATGTGTATCTTATTTTGTTTATCCCCAAACCTAGGCCTAAAGGCACTAATTAGAGTAGTTCTACTATACAATGTTTATGTATTAATTACCCCACTTCCTAAACCTAATATTCCAAGAAGTATTAAGAATGCATGGCAAAAAGCCACTGGTTGCAGGATCAAGTATGTTGCTTTACAAACAAGAAGAACAATATACTTCAAACTGTTACATATATTAAAGGCAAATATATTACACATAGTCAGGCTATATATAATAACTATAAATAATTTAATGCATATTTATGAAAAAATATTTATGGAAAAAATGTTCATGAGAAAAATACTATTGCAAAGCCCTATTTTCAGTTCAATTTAAATATTTATTGAGCCAGGTATGCTGGCTCCACCTATAATTCTAGCACTTTGGGAGGCCATGGCGGGAGGGATAACTTGAGGGTAGGAGTTCAAGACCAGCCTGAGCAACGAAGTGAGATCTGGTCTCTACAAAAAAACAGAAGAATTAGCCAGTGTGGTAGTGCACCTATAGTCCCAACTACTTGGGAGGCTGAGGCAGGAGGATCAATTGAGCCCAGGAGTTTGAGGCTGCAGTTAGCTATGATGACGCCACTGCACTCTAGCCTGGGCAACAGAGCGAGACCCTGTCTCAAAAAAGAAAAGAAAAAAAATGTATTGCATGCTTTCTACATGCTAGATATTAGGGTTCTAAAAGTGATGAGTAAGACATATATGCTTCTTGACCTCAAAGAGTCTGCAGTCTAAAGGGGAATATGGACAATTAACCAAGCAAATAGAATCTATCTAATGTGGAAGATAGTAGCCCACATGTCACTTACTCTGATCTAAGATTTTAGTGTGTGTGTGTGCACAAATGAATTTTAGAAGTAGGAAGATCTTTCTGGAACTTTCCTATCTTTTCTAATCTGTCCTCTTATCCTGGTGTATATGTATGTTTCTGTAGTACTTGCTCTGCTGCCTATTCCTCTCAGTTTGCCTTCTCTCTATTCCCTCATTTATTTTACCTTATGTTTTTGTTACCCTGCTTGGCCATGATATTGAACAAATGTGTATTTATGGTACTTTTATGTGCTGTTTTTAAAAAAACTATCCCGACAAAAACAGTGGTAATGTTGAAATGATCATAATAATGGGCTTACTACATGTGTCAGGTTGTTCTAAGCACTGTCGCATGCACTGTCCTCTTTAACTGTCACAGAAATCTATAAGGTAGGCATCAATAACTTCTATGTTACGGATGTGAAAACTGAGGTACAAGGAGGTTAAGTAACTTTCTTAAAGTCACATAGCTAGCAAAGGGAAGAGCTGAGTATTATCCCTGCCAGTGTGGTTGAAACCATACTGGTTTAATTTAAAACAATAGCTAATATTTACCAGGTCCTGTCCTAATCATTCCACAGATATCATCTCATTTGATCCTAACTATGACTCTGTTAAATAGGTGGGTCAATAACATCATTTTTAAGGATAAGGAAATTTAGGCAGTAAGCTGCCCAAGTCACATTAACTAACCTTTCTTAAAGGGAGAGCATTTTTAAAAAAAAAATTAAGAAAGAAACTGAATTTTGAAAAACAAACAAAAATCATAAACTAAATTATCTTTATTTTTATATGAGACCACATTCTCTTGGTCAAGACTTTGTTGAAAAACAAAAGCTCTCTGCCTCAAGCTAATAAATCTGACTCAATGCAATATCGTCAGTCAAAAGCGTTTCCTAGTTCTTTAAATAAAAAGGAATAAATAGTCTCTGCCACATTATTTTTCAGATGTGCTCAGTAATTCAGTGAATCACTTTCCTTTTTGCTGACATAAACCCAAAGTTGATCTTTATCCTTTCTACCTTTAGTATTACCACAAGAAACTCAGGCAATAGCACATTAAAAAGAAATATAGGACCATATTATAGATTACTTACAGATGGAATCTGACAACCAGGAAACAAAATGAACCCTCTTTATTGTCTCTCTGTTTCCTATAAAAAAGCACACACATCTCATGGGTATCTTAGAGTAAACTTTTATATTTGTCTCCTTTTTACATGCAGGCAATGCTGACTGGGGTACAGAAAAATAAATAAAGACACTGATTTATTTGTGCTGTTATAAAATTATAAGCATCAAATATTCCTCCAAAAAATTTTAATTCAAAATCTAGTTTTCTGAATTCAGAAGTAAATGTCTCTCCAGTGATGGGAGGGAAGTCCTCTTAGAATGCCAGAAGACTTACTAGTTCAAAAGCACATAAAAATTCAGACTGGAAAAGGAGGTAATTAGTGCTTGCAGCTTTGTTTATGGTCATTAGTGCCAAGGACTGTAGTCAAAAAGTACATGCAATCAGTCCTTGCACATTGTAATTAGATGATGGGAAAGACAGAGCTCTATATCATAACTACTAAAAATACTACAATTGTTAGAACTGCCAAAATCAACCCATTAGATTTCTCCACCAAATTGCTTTTTCCAGGTCTGCTACTTGAGCTGTATGACCAAAATGCTTTTCCAAACATTCTTTGAGAGAAATTGTCTAGGGTGAATATTTTAAATTTGTGCCTACATACTGTTCCAACCCAAAGGCTTAGGCATACATAGGCAGGCAGGTCTCATGATCTGAACAAATCATAGAATCTGATATGACTGATATGTTAGATTTGGAGTGAATATTAAAGCAGAATTATTTCCTCTGCAGTGCATCTCAGATTTCCAAGAAGAAAACAGAAAAACCTTGTAGTATAAACATAATCCAAACTTAGTTCTCAAATTTCAACTAGGTCCTTATTACTTGCTATTTGGCCATTCTTTTATAGAATAGTAGTATTCATTGAATAATTCTTTATGATCATTTCCTTTTTATAAGGAAAAAAGGTGAAATGAGGACCACTTTGTCTAAGAGAAAAGGCAGAGTTGTCCCTCTCTCTCCCATTTCTACTAGGAGAAATGGCATATTTCTTGCTTTACAAACATAAAAAATTATATAAAAATATGTGTACTCATATTTCCTCTTATTGAACTTGCTAGAGTGTTAGAAATTTCACTTTGTGAGTTTACTAAGTCTTGAGGTCTTTCAGGGCCTTAGATCTGTTTTATTAAAACATAAATATTCTGGGAAAAGTAACAGGATAAGAACCTTAGTGAGGAGCATTTGGGTTGAGGGATCAGGGAACAGATAGGAGGAAGGATGGAAAGAAGACAAAAGATTGTGCAGTGACAGAAGGAAGATAATAGGTCTCAACAAATTTTATCATTTTACCTAGAGCTTACCCTGAACTGGAATTATCCTGGGTCACTTATGATCTGACCAAAATCAGCTTCAGTTGCTACAACCACTGGCAGCCAGGCCTAGTACTACCCTGCAGTAATTTCAACTGATTAAAATGAACAGGGATAATAGAGCTTTGGATACATATAAAACAACCAATTTGGTGTGGTGAGTTATTTTTTTACCTCCGATATAACAGTTCTCAAGCGAAGGTCTGCTGGAATAGTCTCAAGATATTTTGTAAGTTTAAAATTTGTGTTTGTATTTTGATAATAACCTCAAAAAATTAAAATGCTAAATCAACTGAATGAACATTTTACAATAGAGTACTGTTAACCTGATTTCAGCATCTAAATTTGCATTTGAGTTTCTGACCATGTTGGCATTAAGCTATCACGGAAGGTGACAGCATTTAATTAATATAGTTTCTTCAACTGGAATTTGTAGGTATATTTGTAGAAGTCTGAGAAACCATTACTTAAGTTTAAGAAACACAGCTCCAGAGTGAAACTTATGAAGAATGGCTAAGAAGGACAGAAAAAAAGTCACTCATATACGTCTGCCTCTTTACTCATCTTTTTTTTTTTTTTTGAGACAGAGTCTCACTCTGTTGCCCAGGCTAGAGTGAGTGCCGTGGCGTCAGCCTAGCTCACAGCAACCTCAAACTCCTGGGCTCGAGCAATCCTTCTGCCTCAGCCTCCCAAGTAGCTGGGACTACAGGCATGCGCCACCATGCCCAGCTAATTTTTTCTATATATATTTTTTGTTGGCCAATTAATTTATTCATATTTTTAGTAGAGACAGGGTCTCGCTCTTGATCAGGCTGGTTTTGAACTCCTGACCTTGAGTGATCTGCCCGCCTCAGCCTCCCAGAGTACTAGGATTACAGGCGTGAGCCACGGCGCCCAGCCTCTTTACTCATCTTAAGCAATTTGTTTGGCTTATATTAATTGTTCATCTTATTATTTTTATTATACACTAAGAAGTTCTATTATACCATATATAATGTACTATTCCATGTATATGCCATATGTTAACTCATTAAATCCTTGCTAATTTGTGAAGAGTTTTGTTCTACCCATACTAAGGGGAGAATAACCTGTCCAAGTGTAAATGAGCAGCAGAGCCAAGACCCAAATCCAGAGAGTTTGAATCCAGAGTATGTGCTTTTACTACTATAATATATACTCCTTCTTATAAAAAGTTCAAGGAGCCAGGTAGATAGCACCTACACATTATAATTTGAAATTCATGTTAGTTAACAACGGGCAAATGGAACTAGGCAAGGCTGATTAAGAAGAGTAACATACATAGCATTACATTTGCCATAGTTATAGTTGATAGACTTATGGAATTTTGGAGTTCAAAGAACTGAAAACTAATCTACCTCTCTATTCCCCAACTAGATGAAGAAATTCTGCTGGTTTATCATGACTATTCCTGGACATTTAAGAGCTAACTAAATAACCAATTAATTCTATACATCCAAAAAAGTTCTTTAACCATTTAGGATCTCTTATCATTTAGTGACCCTCTATCAAGGCACTGTGTTAAGTCTTTGGGATATGATTCTGAAGAAACATGGTCCTTGACCTCAAGGAGTGTACAATAGAATAAGAGTTGAAGTAAAGTAGTCTCCTCTTTTTCCTCCATTTCCTTCTGTGGTTTCAGTTACCCAAGGTCAACCACAGTCCCCAAACAAGTAAATAGAGTACAATAAGAAATTCTGAGAGATACCACATTCATATAACTTTTATTCCAGTATATTACTGTAACTGTCCTATTTTTAGATATTGCTGTTAATCACTTATTATGCCTAATTTATAAATTAAACTTTATCACCAGTATGTATGTATAGGAAAAAACATAGTATATATAGAGTTCAGTACAATTCCTTGGCATCCACTGGCGAAGGTGTCTTAGAATGTATCCCTGTCCCCCGCACACATGATCTGCCAGGATGTGGGGGGAAGTAGGAGGGACTGCTTGTTTTTTTGAAAAGAAAAAGAGAGAGAAAGTGAACTGCTTTATGCATAGAAGTCCAAATCTCTGCTGGAGGTGGTCAGAAGATCTAATTCTTAAAAGATGAAAAAGAATTTAGTTAGTAGACAAATAGGAAGGCGGTTTCTTGTTCAAAGTGATATGATGGAGGTGATAAAATACACTGACAGATTTTATAAAATCTTGTAGGAAGGACAAATATCAAGGAATATACTACTAGAATGAGAGGTTATCCTAGAATACCACCAAAGGAAGTCTGGTGCTTAGAAAGGGCAGTGTTTACATTGTAGTATTAGATGATTAGCAGTTAGGGATGAGCTGATGTAAAAATGATAATGCAAGAAGCTGGCCACAGTAATTTGTGTTGTCTGTGTTTTCAGGAAGAGGCGTGTCTTTATTTTCCCTGCAGTAAAACTGATGGCTATGGGCAGGTCTGTACTCCACCCAAAGTGAATCATTTTTTTTTAAAGGATGTAACCTAATTTAGAATGTTGTTTTGGCATTAAGTCTAAGATTAGGGTGGGTAAAAATCTCATATAAATAACTACTGGCTTCTTTATTATCAAATGTAGAACTTGGATTTTTCTCAAAGAAGTAGCACAACTTGGTAAAATAGAAAAAGGGCTAGTCATCACATCGGTATTGTTTCTCTGGACAGAATACTGGCTGAGGAAAAAAAAGAAGACTGTATCTTTGGCAGACTATAATTATTCACATCCTTGTTAGATTCATCTTCTAAAACACTGTTTACTTTATTTCACTCCTTTTCAGAGGCTTGTTGCTGCCTAAAAAATAAGGTTCAAATGCTTTAAGCTAGCATTCAGTCATTTCATTTCTCTTCTAAATTCTAGGAGAATCTCAAGATTTTGAGAGTTGCTCTCCTATTTCAATTGTTAAGACTTGATTTCTGATGCATTATCCATCCTATTCACAACTAAACAGAACCAGGAGGCTGAGGCTCAGGACAATTGGCTCATGTCTGGGCACTGTCCTCACATTCTGTACCTCCCAGCCCCAGGTACAGCCTTCCAGGCAACCTTCCATTGCTCCCCAGAGGAGTCTGTAACATAGGCTCTATCTATAATCGGGCACCCTTGCCAGGACTCTACTTCCTCCCATTGAGAAGGAACTTCACCTTTTCTAATCAAGCATTTCCTATATTTCAATGATAAGAAGCACAATTCTTCATCTTTTAACAACAAGGAAATCAGTGTCAATGTGCATCATAGTACAGTTGGCTGAATTTTCTATCTTAGTAATCTATCAAGTAATGATGCACCTTACAGTCAATGGTATCTTGATTGTAACACTTTAATGACTTCTATCTGACTTGGCTCCGATGTATCAAAAATACTCCCTCAAATAATCATCAAAACATAACAGCTTTAACAAAACTGTAATTAAGAAATATGACTTTGATAAGATGGCGGACGAGAAACACCGCCAGAGTGTCTCTGCAGAAAAGACAGCTTCT
>VBSM01000483.1:26190747-26213488 GCA_008086735.1 Cheirogaleus medius
AAAAACAAAACAGGAGGCATCAATTTACCAGACTTCAAACTATACTACAAGGCTGTAGTAATTAAGATCACTATTAATAGGCAGAAAAATGGATTCTAAGATCTGTGACACCATTGTAATTTTAGCAGCTGAACTTAAACCTTGTTTTGAGTTATAGGAATCTGCCCTTTCTCTTGAATTACAAATGATGAGACATTTTGGCATTTGCAACCTGGCATTCTTTCCCTTTCTTGCTGACTTCCTTCCTCTGATTGCTGCAGACAGGTTACAGCAAGTAAAACTCTCTTTAGGGGAGATTTATTGTGCTCAAATGTTCTTTCTGTATTTTCTTCCACTGACAAAATGCAACAATAAGCATGTTTATATACTGCCTATGTACTCTGTATTTCTTGACTTGAACTTCTTTGGGGAGCCCCTACATAATAGGTATCACTACACCCTGAACTTCACTTGTCAAGATGAAGAGAGATGAAATACTGAAAAGATGTCTTATTCATCTCTACTATTATTATGCCTAAGTAAATTAACAGATAGCTTAGTAAACTTAGACTTTATACTGAGTTTATATAAAATTGCATTGATCCTAAAACTGTATCCTCTCCCCCACTTATATGCACATATACACAAACACAACCTTTGCTTTGAATTCCTGAGATTAACCTTTCATTGCAAATACACTGTCGTAGAGACTAATTCCAAGAGGATTCCCAAACTTTTAAATGTCCAAAAGAAGTGGAGAACGACTTCACCTGAGATTAAGGTTGTTTTCTCTGCGAAAAGTTATGTTGGACAAGTCATTTTATCTTCTCAAAGCTGTAATGGGCATATATGTAAAATAAGGATTCGGACTGTCAGTGGTTTTAACCATTTTCTGGCTCAACATACCAGGGACACTACTCACTTTCATCATTCATAGAGTCTCACTACCCTAGTAGTGCTACAGTGAGAAGTGAGAGTGTTGAGGTGTGTGTGTATTTGAAAAAGCTTTCAGTTGTATCTGATAAACCTAGAGTGGTGTGTTTGTGTTAAGGGGGTGGTGAAAGATGTCATTCCAACACCCTCTTTACACTCACTCCCATTGCTATCAACTGATTTATCTTGAAATTCCTTTTCAGCATCGTTTCTGTGACTCTATAAATGGAAAAGACTCTTTCAACAATAACATGTTTCATTATTTAAATTGAATAGGTTTTACTCTTTCATAGAGAGGAAAACATTTTCACTTGATGATGATATAGACACCTGTGTTTTTAGAAAAGACTACATATTTTGTGATGTTGGAAGTTGGGGTGAATATGGCCAGAGATTTATTTTGTGTTAACTAATCAAGATGCCATTAAGTAATACTTTGCTATGTACATCAAGAGTTAGAATCCTTCTTTTGAGACCACCTATTCGGAAAAGGATCTTTAATGTAATACAATAACCTCACCCTAAAGGAGCTAACAGTATTTGGAAAATAAAACATGAGTACAATCATTAAATAATTCACATATTTTAATAGAAATCAATGTAAAAACCATACAACTTGGTGAGAGGAAGGAGAAACCACAGTCCAGAAAAGGCTTTTATAGCTTTATGCTTCTTACTATATAACTAATATAACTTTTAACAATGTGTGTATGGTTATGATGAATAAAAGCTTGTAGAGAGTTCATTCAGTGTTGTTTCTCAATTTGGGCTCACATTGTGGGTTAACTTCTATATTGAGGAAAGAAGCAAGATTAGTATTTCTGCTTATGTTAATTTCACCTTCCATATGTACTTGCCATCTTTATCAACAGCAGCCTATGCTTTGTCCGATAAACTATCAGCATGGGACCATTTAGAACAGGGGTTTTTTTAAATTTATTTATTTTTTTAACTATTATAGAGAACATAAAGCCTTCAGAGGCCAGAAGTTTTATAAAGAGGTTAGTCTGTCTCCTTTTAAAAATGAGAGATGCTGGCAATTAGAAATTTAAAAATAATACTCAGACATATGTTGTAAACAAAACCAGCTGTCTTGGTGAAAAATATGACCAAATTGAGGAGGTACTGAGGCGTTCCCAACTGTCAAAGGGATTATTTTCTAAATGTTTATTTGTAATTTAATTTTCAGTACTTTTTAGTATATTTTCCTGTCAGTCTAATGTATAAAAATGGTCATTAGGTATACAGGAACTTTGTACTAATGATACTATTATTGACATTAATTGAAAAGCCACAGAACAGAAAATAGGTCCTTGATAGTTTATGCACCTAATGTGGATACTAGAACTCATCTTTTAATGTTGTTGCTCTATTATTCTAACCCTGGTTCAAACTTTTCTGTTATATTTGTTACATCTTCAAGATTTTGTTTTCCTGTTCAAAACAGAAATGACAAGCATACTTGAAGGAACTATGACAAATAGATAATCTTGCAAATTAAACACAGCCATGTAGCTCAGAGTGCTAATTTAACATCTAGCCACATCCTGGGTATTAGTCCTTTTAAACTACATGAATGAGTTTAACATACATATGGCAATGCTGGGGGTAGTGGTAAATTTACAGTGGTAAATTTCTGGGTAATAAAGTACTACTAATTTCCTTTGGGAAGAATGATATATGAACACAATAATTATTCATTCACTTTGGTACCAAGACAAATTTTTGTTTAAATCAAATTCAAACTATGGCTTAAAATTAACATAAAAGCAACATTTTAGTTGCCCCCAAAATAAATACAGTCGTCCCTCAGTATCCATGGATCTATGGGGGATTCCTTCCAGGACTCCCTGTGGATACCAAAATCTGAGGATGCTCAAGGCCCTTATGTAAAATGGCACAGAATTTGTGTATAACCAACAAACATCCTCCTGTATACTTTAAATCATCTGTAGATTACTTATAATATCTAATATAATGTAAATGCTATCTTGTATTTTTAAAATTTGTTTTATTTTTATTGTTGTGCTGTTATTTTTTGCCCCTCCCCCCCAATATTTTCAATCTGGAGTTGGTTGAATCCACAGATGCGGAACCTGGGGATACAGAGGGCCAACTGTATATACTAAACAAATGTAACTCTGCTCAGTATTTTGACTAGTAAAAAGGAATCTGGAGGGAAATGAGACAGGGAGAAACAGACATTGAGAAGAAAAGATTAACAAAATTAAATAACAGGGATAGAAACTCAACAGGGAAGAAACACGTACACATAGATCTGCAGAACATTAAGAAAGAGCAGGCAGGGAGGAAAGGAGGGAAGCAGGCAGGGGCCAGAAGTAAAGAGAAAAAATGTTGGCAAGAGATCCTGAGTTTCTAATGTTGGTCAAAATCGTCTGTTTATACTTCTTCTTCACCCTTACTGAATGAAGTCTCTGAAGTAACTTGCTTTGACCTTTTAAATTTCTTTAACAAATATATATACATATATGTCAAACACCAGGCACTATGCTTTTCTTTTTATATACATAGTTCTCTAATCTTTCTTATAACCTTATATAGTTGATATGATGATCCCCTCTTTTTAGGGTGGAAATTAAGGCCCAAAGAAAGTATGTGCTGTGGTTATACAACAAGTGACTGACAAAGCAAGGACTGTCAACTGTTTTTATTTTTTAGTTTTTAATCCTTAAATTCTGAAGGTTTTCACTCTTCAAATCTCACCATGGACAGTTATCATACACTTTTGGCAGCCAGTATAGGGTAGTATCGCCTCAGATGTGAAAGAAATTGTTCTAAGAGCTAGATGCTCTATTTCTCTTCTTCAAATTGTTGTCCTGCCTACAAATACTAGCTTACCATTCATGTTCACTACTGAGTCTTAGGAGAGAGAGCACGTTTACATTTTCCTTTCTCTTGTCATTTGAGGTAATGTCATATATTTCACTTTGATAAATATCATAGGACTCTATAGTATACTATTATCAGTTTTGCCTTTAAATAGTAAATGAATTACCTTTTTAAAAATTACAATGAGGAAAAAAGCTTCTTCATAATTAGTCAAATATTTACACTGTCTAACATTCTCCATTCCTTTCAAGTTTCCATTTAGTATTATTTTCCTTCAGCCTGGAAAACATTATCATTTCTTGTGCTGCTATTTAAGTTTGCCAATGCCAAATTCTCTCAACCTTAGTTTTTCTAAAAATAGCTTTACTACACTTTCATATTTGAAAGATATTTTTGCTGGATATTGTATATTGACAGTTTTTTCTAGCAGTACTTTAAAGATAGCATTCCACTGTCTACTGGCTTGCACTGTTTCTGCCAAGAAGTCAGTGACAATTATTACCTTTATTCCTTTTTATTTAATATGGAGGTTTGTTTTTTTCCCATTTGATTGCTTTTAAGATTTTCTTTTTATCATTGGTTTTCATAAATTTCATTAGGCCCTAGTATGGGCATATTTTCATATGCCCTAGTATGGTTTTATTGTCCTTATCTTGCTTCCTTTTCTTTGTACTTGCTTATTCTTGGAACTACTGTTACAGGTTGGGATGATACTTTTAAGCAAATGTGAACAAATTCTGGCCAATATTTCATTAAATGTATTACTCGGGCCAGACACAGTGGCTCATGCCTGAAATCCTAGCACTTTGGAAGGCCAAGGCAAGAGGATTGCTTGAGGCCAAGAGTTTGAGACTAGCCTGAGCAAGAGCGAGATTGCTTCTCTATAAAAAACAGCCGTGGCGGTGTGCGCC
Source organism: Cheirogaleus medius (assembly GCA_008086735.1). Taxonomy (NCBI): domain Eukaryota; kingdom Metazoa; phylum Chordata; class Mammalia; order Primates; family Cheirogaleidae; genus Cheirogaleus; species Cheirogaleus medius. The sequence goes on from VBSM01000483.1 coordinate 26,195,421, forward strand.
TGAGTCCCAGCTACTCTGGAGTCTGAGGCAGGAGGATCGCTTGAGCCCAGGAGTTCAAGGTTGCAGTGAGCTATGATGATGCCACTGCACTCTAGCCTGGGCAGCAGAGCAAGGCCTTGTCTCAAAAAAAAAAAAAAAACAGTATTAATATTATCTGATCCTTTTCCCACTCTAGGGCCACCTCCAAGAATCCAATTTTATCTCTAATAGATCATCTATTATCCTTAGACCACCTATTATTTCTGGGTTTTGTTTGTTTGTTTAATTTGTGTGTGGTTTTCTGTTTTTATTGTTGTTTATCTTTTTCTCTGTGCTTCAGTTTAAATAGTATCATTTGCAAATAGGTTTAAATGTTTACAGATCTTTATTTGCAGTGTCCAATTTGCTGATAAACCCAATCACTGAATGCTTCATTTCAGATTTTATATTTTTGAGATCTAGAAGTTTCATTTGATTCTTTTTTCAAGGAATAAGAGTACAAACATGATATTTTAGAAACACAAAGGTAAAAGGGAGAAAAAACCCTAAAAGAATAGAAAGTGATTCACCTTGAAGAATAGAAATTGAGAATGGGGAGGAACATGACAGAGAATCCTGTTTTCTTTTTTACCTTTGTAGTTCTACTTGACTTTTAAACATATAGGCCGGTATGCCTATGATAAAACTAAAAAGAAACAGATATAAATAAATAATAAAGATATATACACAAATATAGTGATAAGCAATACCATCCTGTTTATCTCTGTTCTCCCATAAAATAGAAACTTTTGCCTTCTTGGAAGTATTGGGATAAAATATCTTGAATTTTTCTCCACCTCATATTCCTTACAGTGATTTACTTGAATGCTGGGGCTAACTGCAACTCTGTGCACAAGCATGTTCAGTCTCCCCTTCTTTTCCTCTCTTTCCATCCTCCCAGGACCAAAATCGTATTCAACTATCAGATATTCCTTAAAAAACTGTCACAGGCAAGATATTTTCAAAATAGGTTTATGTTATTACAAGTAAAACAGATAGATAGCCCTCATAAATAGAGTTTAACAATAATAATAGCATACAAAGCCATCATAATAGCTGTGTTGGGTTAAAAATGGGTGCAAAAATTTTTCCACTCCTCCCATCGGGAAGTTGAATCTCCGTCTATTTTTACTCAATCTGGCCTAACCATGTGAGATGCTCTACCAAAAAATAGGACAAAAGAATTGGCATAGTGACATGGAAAAAATTCAGAGTGGGGCCTTCAGTAATCTGCAGCTTTTCTGATTCAGGGCTTGAAATCCTCTATCTTAAAACCTGGCTGAAGCTGTGAGAAGCCCATGCTCTAGAGAGGATGTGGAAGAGCTCCAAGGTACTCTAGGAGAGAGCCCCGGATGAGCCAGACATACAGGTGAGCCATGGTGAACATTCTAAGCCAGGCAAGTTTCCATTTAAAAGAGGAGGCTAGGATATGCCTCAATTGCCCATTCAAATAAGGGGAGAGGTAATATATCTAAATGATAAAAGTAATCAGGAGGAAAATTTGGAACATTTCTTTAATAATAAGACACGTATGTGATTATTACTGTGCAGATTAATTAAACAAATGTATTTAAGATAGTGCCTGACACATAGTATTAAATAAATGTTAGCTATTATAACTATTGTTAAAGAAATCTTCCAAGTTTCCCTTTTCTTTATTATTTTATCTGTCAGATGTCAGCTATCCCCTTTTCTTACTGGGCAATCTGGCCAAATCTAGCTTCCTTTTTCAAATGTGTCTGCAACAAAACCATCATGGTACTGAGTAGAGAGCATTCCAGCTCCCAATACCCACTTCAGCTTAAAGGAATGATGGAATTGTATATTTTAAATGTCTGCTATATTTCTTCATTCATATTTTACCTGTAACTCAGTTAAATAAGTCATTATCAAAATTATTCTAGTGAAATGCTTTTTTTATTAGACTTTATTTCTTAGAGCAGTTTTAGGTCCACAGCTAAATAGGAAGACACAGAGATTTCCCATATATTCCCTAGCCCCACATATGCATAGCCTCCCCCATTATCAATATTCTTCACCAATGTGATACATTTGTTACAGGCGATGAACCTATTGTCACCCAAAGTCCACAGTTTACATTACAGTTAGCTTTTGGTGTTGTACAGTCTGGGTTTGGACAAATGTATAATGACATGCATCTACTATTATAGTATCATTTAGAATAGTTCTACCGACCTAAAAATCTGTACTCTGCCTATTCATGCCTCCCTCTCTCTAACTCATGGTAACCATTCATCTTTTTACTATTTCCATAGTTTTGCCTTTTCCCAAAAGTCATATAGTTGGAATTATCTCCATCTCACTTTAATCAATTGATTCTCCATTTCCCCATTTTTAAGCACGTAACTTCTCTAATTTCTTTACTATTAAGTATAAGTGACATCACAGTCATAATTTGGCTAAAGGGTAAAAGAATAGTGCTTTAAAAAGACTGTATGCTTGCACATGTGTACGGGTGTGTTTGTGTGTGATCTGTACTGACCGCACGTTACAAATTTTTACCAATGTGAGTACCTCGTATTGGTAATCAAAGAAACATTGCTGGCCTCCCACCCTACTTTAGAAATATTAATATATAATGCATTAGAAAAGGCTGTGGTGATGGTTATCAGCAGGCCAGCTAACTCAACTATAGTTATAATAGTCATTTTGGCAGAAAGTTGAAGGAATCAAGAGACATAGCTAATGGCACATATTAAAATATAATAAGGCAGTTGCTACAGGCTGGCTAGGGACCAACTCCATTATCCTCTGCTATATGTGCATTCTGATCCTTTCACCTTTCTGGCTGATTTGCTTCCAAAAGTCATTTTATAACCACACACACTCTTCACCACTCTCCGGAAAAGTTTCATTGTTTAATTTTAAAAGCCACTCTCTCTCTCTTTTTCTCTGAAAATGTGGAGATCTGGTCTCAATCATTGTGCACATTTAGCTTTTAGTCATGCTAAAAAGGAACTATATATATATATATATATTTTTTTTTTCTTAAAAGATTGAGATTTTTGCCTTCTCACATGTGCCCATGTTTAAATAGTTGTAAAGGATGTAATTTCCAGGGTACTATAAATATTGAGATTTTAAAATAAGACATTTACATCAACTCTTTTCAATGTATTCGTCAGATTTAAACTCACAGTTATTTAACACTACCAACCATTTAAAAGCTAGATTTGAGAAATTTTACATTGCTCTTTTTTTTTCCTTGAATTTGTACTTCCACTCCACTACCCCAATAAAATTTCCTTCTTTAACTGATCATCTTAATAATTCTAAGAAAAATATGTACATATTTTGAAGTTTTTTAAAAATTTCACACACATGAACAGAAGGTTCTAAGTGTTAAATTTCTTCTGGGATGAATTAGCATTACAATTACTTATGTATAATTATATAAATATATTAAAGATTTTGGGGAAATATAATTAAGCATAAAAAGTTAAAGTTCATTGGAAATTCATTTCTTAATGAGACAATGGAATTATCTCATTAGTCCTTTTCCCCAATGAGTTCTTGTAAACATGGGAGACTACTACTTATTGAATCTAGTTTTCAAATTCTATTACAATTTAAAAAAAATTTTTGTGGAATAAAGTACAGAGAAACCTGGTTCACATAAATGAGACTATAAGCAATTTTGTTCTAATAACATTCCTCAATTCTTTGAAATATGTCATCTCAGAAATGATAACAAACAGATGACAACTGAAAGTCATTCTTCACTGTAACTCCAAAGAAAATGAGAGTGAAAAAGGTAAATAGTAATTATTATGATCTCCAGACCACACTTAGGAAACTGGTGCTTCAGAGTCATCTACTCTCTCAAACCTATTACTTGTATTTCCCACTGCCAGCTTGTTTGGTGCTTCAGAGATTGTTAAAGAGGAGTTTGGAGAAGAAAAACCTCTAACCCCCATCACAAGTGGATTCTCAGGCATATCAGTTTTAGGCACTAAAGATCTAGAAATGGATTTCCTTCAACTGTCTTTCCTATGTATACTATGCACACCCCAGATATGAAGTCTCCCAGCTTAAAAAAATTAACTAACTTCAGTATTTAAGTGTTAGAGTCAAGAAAACAGAAGAGTGAAACTGTAACATAAACATATTAGTACCCTAGCAGCCCCTTAGTATATGTCCCTAGCAACTACAACCAATTCAAACCTTGTGCACTTCGACTTGGGATGTAATGATGAGGTAAAAATTAGAGATTTGGCATCTACCTGTTATCTCAAAAGCCTTGGTTTAAGTAACACAATGGTTCTCCAACATGGTCAGATGACAAAGCATCTGTAAATCAATGTTCTTTCTTTAGTTTAATACTGAAACTCTTTTCTCAATTTATCACAATCTGCTCAAGTTATCTATGATGTCTGTTATTAAACAGACAGCTTAATTTTGACTTCCATAACTAGGCTTATTTTTCACTATCAGTTCATTAATATTTATACACTTGTCCCTGAAGAAAACAAGAACCTCATCACAATTTCACCTACCCTGGTCTCTAACTAACCTCTTACTCTTCCTGTCCCACAACTACAAAAAGACTAATATTACATGGAGTTTTAATTCTAAACCAATAAGATAGTTGGCTATTATTTTCATCCCCCTTTTTCCCCCCTCTTCCCCCTGCCCATTGCTTAGCTACCAAACTATATCCATTCTTGGGTTCTTTATTTTCCATTACTACCTATATCTTACTGCTTTCTCCTGGACATATTTCTCTTCCCTTGCAAGGGTACATGCTCAGAAAGTGCTTTCAGAGATGGTCTTGGTAGAGTAAGTTTTCTGAGATCTTGTGTATCATAAAATATCCTTACTTTCCCCTCATATTTAAATGATAGCATAGTTGGATACAATCTTCAGTTCTAACTTAGTTTCCTTCAACATTTTGAAGATGTTATTTCACTATCCTCTTGCATCTAGTGATGTTGAGAAATCTATCAGTCTGATTCTGAACAGCAAATATGTCTTTTTCTGTTGACAATTATCATGTGTTAACAGGATTCTAGATACTAAAACTGCATTACAAATACAAATATGTTGGTAATTTCTAGACTATGACCCTTCTAAACTGTTCTGAAATATTGCTATAAAACATTCAGAGTAATCCATATGAAACCTCCAAGAAGAAAAAAAAAATTCAAGATTAAGAAATACCATGTAAAATCCATTGAAATCAAGTTACTAATTAAATAAAAAAGTAGTAGTCCAGTTATCAGTAACTAGAATTCCACTCTCAAATAGATATATTACTTTTTAAACCAGTATACCAAATGGATATATCTCATTGGGGATCAATTTTCTTGTCTATAAAATGAGAAAATAATTGCCAGAGATTTGTTGGGAAGATTAAATGAGATAATAATATGCATCATGTACATAGTGAACTCTCAAGGGATGGTACTAACATTTGTCTACTTTTTGTTATTATTGTTTGGAAATTGTTCAAGTCATTGGCTCTGGATTCAAACAGAGCTAATATTAATCCATCTACCACGATTAACCTTGTGGAAATTTTTAAACTCTCTGAACTTCAGATTCCTCTCTTAAAAAGGAATAGATAATGTGAAGTGCTTGACATTACCAGTATTAAAATAGAGATCATTGGAATGATGACAAACAAAATTTTCATGGCAATAAGATACCAAATTATAAACAGGACTTAAGGCCATGTCAGGCAAGGGTTAAGTCATGCACCCCCTACACACTTAAAGAGTAAACCATGTTCTAACTGCCACAAGGTTTTTCTTTTTCTCTAGCAACTAAACAAGCATCGGCCATGAGATAAACAATATTAAAATAATTGCAGCTCACTGACCACCAGACACTGACTGACTCCCTGTTCCACAGCCATAACTACAGCTTTGATTGGACAAGAGACTGATTTCAGTAACTTTCTCCTGACAAGAGACCACCAACCACGTACTGGTTCTGGCCAGTTTACAGAGGCCATGCATTCAGTTCCTTCAAGTCCTTGCTTCACCTTTTGATGTATAGGGCCCAACTGTAATACATTTACATGCTAAGTCTCCACGTCAAAGTAAATATGAGAGGTATATAACATACATGGTTGCTTACTATGCATGCGTATCCCACCCTTCATGAATATTCATAGTTCTTCCTATGACCCTCTGAATATGTATATGTGGCCAAACCATTCAGCATAAATTCCTGTCTCATCCTTCTTTCCCTTGAAGTACCTAACCCTGGTTTCTGCCAAAGGCTACACTTCAGCCTATCAGGATGGCCAGCCTGTGGGTTGTAACCCTTTATAAGAAATAAAGCTCTCTTGTCCAAATTTATAAACTCTTATCAATTTTGTTGACAACAGAATGAGAGTGCATGATTTGCTACTATTACTAGTTGTGTGGTTATCACCAATTCCTCAATTGTCATATAACCATTGAGTTTTATTTGAAGAACTCCTTATATTATTTACAAGATTAAATGAAGAAGCTAAAACCACCTCTAAGGCTTCTGTCTTTTATCTCACTCTGTATGTTTCCCTTCCCTGACTTACCCATAGCTTCATTTCAGAACTGGGCAACTGAGTAATAGAGCTGGCACATATATGCAGGCCCTGTTAGTGTGGCCAGACAAAATTATTCCCCAAATTTTAAAATATGTAAGAGTCAGAAAAAGTCAGAAAAATAATTTATTAATGATTTGTTAAAAATTAACTCTATGCAAGACAGGATCCAGGAGTACCATTATATGAGAATAAATCTCTGCCTTTTAGCAACTTCCAATTTAGGAATAAACAAAAAGATAAATCACAATGTAAAGCTATGTGCATTAAATGCTAAGTGGATCTTCTAGATAGTATGTTCTAAAAGAGAATGGAAGGAGGAGAAAAACTGGTTGCCTAGGAAAATAACTGCTTTTCATATTTTCAAAGCCAGTTTCACTTTTCTTCTCTACTGATACGAGAAACCAAAATGATAGATTTTTAAAAATAATATATAAAAAAGATGACTACAAGGACATTCAGAACTATTCATAAACTAGTATGATCAATTTCATCCACTAATGAAGAAGCAGTGTTCAAATACCTATGAGTCTGAAAATCTTATGGGATAGGTTCTATGTGGCCAGCTTTCCTTTGTTTCAAAAACTATAAAAACAAGTATTTTTTCCCCTTCTTACTAAGAGAAGTGCTTTTGCTTTTAATCATATCTAACATTTAAGACAGATTAAAGAGAGAAAATATCCCTTTATAATAATGGAGTTTTATAATTACTATGTGGTTTACAATCGTCCAACTTACAAGGCATCACCCCTTGAAAACTAAAGCTGGGATCTCTCTGAATAGTATCAGGTTATTCACTGGCTTCCCTTGCATCTGGCACCCAGTGCAGGACTTAGTATATAAAACTATAATCTAAGCGCATATCATAAAAGAATAAAAGCCAAGGAAAGCAAAGTTTGCATTACTATGTTACTTAAAGCATGTAAACAAATTGAATTAGATAATTTATATAGTTTATCCTTATATTAATTGAATTTTGCTGGGCAAGACAGAAAAGTATCTATTAGAAAAAATATTAAACAGTAAATGAAGCCAACAAATATATAAAGCTAAACAATTATGAGAAATATGTTCTTTCTAAAATTTCCATCATCTCTATATGGCAGTATAATAAAAAAAATCATTATTACAATAATTCCTAGAGCAACTGTAAAAATGATCAATCCCACAGACCTAGATTATCTTTGAGTTCTTCCCAGGTATATCACACAAATTCATTCATGCTTTTTTACCAGGTATATCACACAAATTCATTCATTCATCCATTCATTCAACATCTGTGGAGTGCTTCCCCATCTTAAACAAAAAGTCTAGGCTAAACGATACAAAGCTGAAAAAAAAAACACAGCGCAGCAAAACATCAGCAGGCTGCTTCTGGTGATGTCTGATATTTTAAACTACCTGAGAAGGGGAAAAAATAGAGTTAGCTTTTTAAATGTCCTTTAAAGAAAAAAAAAATTATGCATATCCTTGAATTCAGTCTTCAGGTTCAAAAATATTTTTCTTTTCTCCTCCACTTAAAAATTTTAAAATCCTACTGGATCTTTCATCATCTCTGAGAAATGCAAAGCATTGAATTCTATTCTTTGTTCCCACAGATTAGGATACTGATTTAACCTGCATATAATGCAAATTTAATGACATAACCCATTCTCTTTCCCCTCAGTGGTACTTCAACCATGCCTTCCTTAAACTCTTGTTCCTATTCTAAGCAGAGTCACAAACTGAATAAAGTTCTCATTTTAAGGGATGGTACAATTTGTTTTATGACTTAATAGAATGATAATATAAATATTTTAGAAATGGGGAGTGTTCTTAGAATAAAGATGAAAAGCTTTAAATTTTCATCATGTCTGAGTTCATGAATCCCATGCAATTTTATTAAAGTATTATCAGATGTTGACCAAAGACAACTAGAATATAAAGATCCAGATGGTACTTTAATCAATATACATTATAGATTATATTGGGGTGTGTGTGTGTGTATAAAGCAAATCATATGAGAAGGGGAGGAGAAATAAGAGCAGAGGGAGTGGGAGGAGAAGTAGAAGAGAGAGGGAGGGAGGGAGGTAGGGAGGAAGGGAGAGAAAGCACATGAGCAAGTGCACTAACTTGTTGCAGTGGGGAGGTCAATATTGAGCCACTGATAGGCTAAGCAAGAACCTCAGAGAAAATAATGTATTATGTGGACACTGAATAATAGGGTACTTCAATCTTCAGTCTTCTTGTTTCCAGCCTATCCCTCTCCAGAGACTCTTATCATGCTGACCAGTTTAAAAATACAAAAAGGTTACTTTCCAAGTTTAAATAGTCAGAACAAATAATCAACTTAGGTATCTGCCCCCAAATTGGAAAAGTCCATAAGAAGTTGGGTTCCTAGCCAGGTGTGGTGGCTTGTGCCTGTAATTCCAGCTACTTGCCACTTGGAAGGCTGAGGCAGGAGGATCACTTGAGCCCAGAAAGAAGTTCAAGTTTAGGAGTTCAAGGCTGCAGTGGGCTATGATCATGCCACTGCACTCCAGCCTGGGTGATAGAGCAAAACCTCATCTCTCTAAAAAAATAAAAAGAAGTTGGGTTTCTGGCAATGGATGAAGGGTGAACCATATACACCAGGGATCGCAAATTCCATGAGATCTCAGGAACCTCTAGGCAGAAAAGCATAGATATGACATATATTAACATTGCGAGAGAAAAAGCAGATGTCGGTAAGACTCCCAAAAGAATATTTATAGTTAATGTAACAGTGACTACTGTTGAAATATTGCTGATATATTCTATAAAACAGGAGGGAGTTTTTCAACAATAGAACTGAAAGGGAAAGGGAAAATAAAATGATGGCAAGTACAACAAAGTCAAGTATTTATCTATGATATATTAATTGCATATTTCTCTGGAGAAAATAATACAGGTTGAATATCCCTCACCCATAATGACTGGGACCAGAGTGTTCTGAATTTCAGATGTTTTTGGATTTTGGAATATTTGCATTATATATACTTACCAGTTGAGGGGTAAGCATGCCATATCCGAAAATCCAAAATCCTAAATGTTCCACTGAACAGTTCCTTTGAGTATCATGTTGGCATTCAATATTGGTTTTGGATTTTGGAGCATTTCAGGTTTTAGATTTTCAAATTTGAGGTGCATAACAGCTAACCCTGTAATAGCTATTGTGTCTCAGGACTCACTTTGTAACAGGCTGTAAGCTAAATGATTCATATGACTTACCTCTCAGAATCCTCCAATATTTCTGCAAAGGAGGTATTATTCCTATTTTATAGATAAGTAAACAGTACCTCATATCACACATGAAAGGCCAAACTAGAACTCAAATCCAGCTTGAAATTATTTAAGACCCATGTATACAACAGATTATTTTTAAGGGAAAAACAAATAAAAATGCTAGCCTGTATTATGTAAAGAAGTACTTTTCGTAACCACTCTTGGTTTTTCAGCTGTTGTGAGGTTTACTCTGAGCATGCATCTAAAGAACTATCGTTCTCTCAAATTAATGGCCACATGAATGAAGTGAAGTCTATGGCAAATTACCAAATTTACTATAACAAGCACCGTACGTATTCACCATCAAATTGGTACTAACTGACTTAACTGACCAACACTTAAGTGCACATATAGGAATAACACTCATCAGGTGTCAGGCAGGTGGAGGGGAGGGATGGGTATATTCACACCTAATGGGTGCAGTGCACACTGTCTGAGGGATGGCCACACTTGAAGCTTTGACTCGGGTGTGGCAAAGGCAATATATATAACCTAAACATTTGTACTCCTGTAATATGCTGAAATAAAAAAAAAATTAAAAAAATTAAAAATAGGAATTATCATATCATCCAGTAATTCCACTTCTAGGTATATTTCCAAAAGAATTATAAACAGGGGCTCAAAGAGATATTTGTATACCCATGTTCATAGCAGCATTATTCACAACAGTTATAACGTTGAAGCAACCCAAGTGTCCACTGATGAATGATGGATAAGCAAAATGTGGTGTCTATTAACAGTGGAATATCCAGCCTTAAAAAGGAAGGACATTCTGACTTGCTACAATATGGATAGACCTCGAGGGCAGTATGTTGAATGAAATAAACCAGTTACAAAAAGACAAACATCATATGATTCCCTTTATATGAGTAGTCAAAATATAGAATGTAGAATGGTGTTTGCTAGGGAACTGGGGAGGAGAGAATGAGGAGCTATTGTTTAGTAAGTATATAGTTTCAGTTTTACAAGATAAAAGTTATGGAGATGAATGGTGGTGATGGTTGCACATTAGGAACGTATTTAATACCACCAAACTTAAAAATGGTTAAGATGGTAAATTTTATGCCACGTTTACCACAATAAAAAAATTGTGTAAAAAAAGAAGCAAGTTATTAGATTGTGCTATTAAGTTTCTAATGTCCAGTGTTCACAGGTGATGGGATAAGTGGGGTTCATATGGTAAACAGAGGATTTGTATTATTCCTTCTTACTCCTACTTCTAACTTCAGATTGAATTTATGTAACTTGGACCAAATAAACTTTGATATTTTCTTTTTCTTTTTGATAAATACTTTAAATTATTTTTAAGAAGAAGAAAACATATAAAAGAGCAAAAATACACGGAAAATCAACAAGACTAAAGGTAATTTTCAAAGATTATTCTTAAAATTAAAATTCTAATTTTACCAATACCCACATACATGCTAAGTGACTGATTCATGAAATGAAAGATAAACTCTGAAATCACTTGTGCTTGTCGATTCAATTCAAAATTGAAAAGATACTAGAAATTATATTTTTCAACTTCCTAATCAATATAGTAGAAATTTAACATAATTTCTAAAAAAACTGGAATAACAGGGAGATTGATGCCTCTCAGAACAAGCAAGTTCCCTAGTGAACAACTCCAATTCACTGGGACATTATTCTTTTTGTTTTGCTAGAATCTCTCTCTTCTTAAATTCTATCTTTTCTACAGGACAAACTGTTAAACACATGAAGGCAGTAACTATTCTCAATTCTATTATCCAGGGTAAAAACACGCTCTTATCCCAGCCTGTTATATCCAAAATTATTTGCAAACTGTAAGATCTCAAAATTGTACATTATATTCTAGAAGTGATCTGAACAGGACAGAGTACTGTGCAGTCTAAAATGACAGGAGCATTATTTTAGTAGGTTAATGATAATGTTAATTTATGTTCAATGCGGGGTCAAATTCCCATGCACTGCCAAATGAGCAGTCTTTTTCATCCTGTATGTGTTACTTTGGTAAACTTACATACAAAATTTTAGATTTGTTTTCAGTAAACTTCATATTAGGAGAAGAATGCTATATAATTAGGATAGGATTATTTTTCTTATTACATAGATACTAAGACGAATATCTAATCAAGGTTATAAAAAAAGGACACAGAACAATGTGATAATCAGCCATTCACTTTAAAAACTTGCAAGTGTACAAACGGTTAATCTTAAATAGATTTAAATAAGAACCAAATTTAATTCAGTATTTTTCAATTTAGAGATTTATAATGCTCCTGACATTACAATGGGTGGCATTTCTTTTTCTTTTTAAATCATCCTCTGAGGAAGGCATTATGACATAGAACAGGTTGTGGAGCATTGACTCAATAAATAAGCCTAACACATCATCCTACATCAATCATTCAGAAGACCATTTGCTTTATTTTCTACTGTGATGTTGGACTGTAAGTAAAAATAGGAAACCAGAATTTGAAGTACAAAATCCATTAAGCCATGTAAATCTAACACTTCCAACTACTGAAACTGAAAGCAGATTCAATTTAAAAAGTAATAAAAGGTTGACAAAAGACGGATTTCCTCACTTAGTCATCCTCTTGTATTAACAGCTTAATTTCCTACTTGTCATTTACTCAACTAAATGCCGAATGTTCTGTAAACAGGTTTGTGTACTTTATATAACAGGATTGAAGGGAAGAAAGGAAATACAGCACAGTAGTTCTTTTCCTGAAACAGTTACCAAAATGTTAGCCTTCACAAGCTATCGTATGACAAAGAAAAGGGTAAATTCCTTATCTAGCAATGACCCATCAGTTGATATTTGCCTATTTCTGGGCACCTCAGCAATACATCTGTGATCTACTACAGTGTTCTGGAGAGTGGTCAACACTGGTCTGACAGAGTGGCGGTATTATTTTAACCAATTTGACATGTCTTGAAGGTAATGAACAGGACAAATCATTTTATTTATGCTTTGCATCTCTTGAAAAGGAGGAAGAATTTGTGTTCTCCAACTTTGGCCCTATCTCTATTTTATATATATTTATCTCTCTATGGGCAAAATGTTTTTTATTTGTTTTATCCTGGAAACTTATTCCTCTGCTATGACTAAAAAACAATGGATCTCATTTTGAAAACAGGAAAAAGTTCATATTAAATAATAGGCTTATAAAATTTAATAGAATGTGTAACTTAAATGATTCAGAAAGTTAGTAACCATTCACAAAGTAAATTGTTTCCAAATTGCTCTTCTTTGTGGCCTACATGTAGTGTAACGATGTGTCGTTTTGTAGAACATAAAATGCAATATAAGTTTTGACTTAAATGAAAGATGAAAGTTCACCTCATAATGCCTAGTTATTCCTTCATAATGATTTTAAAGAAAGTACCACTACATAATCCAGGTGTTGCCTTATCAATCTGATACCTTGAAATTTATGCTTGTAAAACTAGAATTTATACTTTTACCTCCAACTTTTCTAAATCACAATTCTGTCAGACAGATAGATAAAGTTTGAACCTACAAAAGTTGGTACTGACTTTCTCAAATCTTTAAAAGTCATCTGACTCTAGAAAGGGGAAAAAAAAAAGAGATAGAAAATTGTTCTGCCCAAGGCTAAAAAAAGAAGCCTAAAGGCTGGTTAAAGGAAGTCTGTTCACAATTACTTCACTGCTGGTTTTAATGAATCTTTTTGAATGACCTTTGGAAACTAGTTTATTAGGAACAAGACAATGATTACCAGAGAATTGGGAAGGGGACTGCAAAGAGAAAGTTGCAAAATTAAAAGGATTTTAAATATTTTTACTCTATATACTTGGAAATAATTTGTTTCATAGACATCAAGTTTTTGACTTAATAATTATGTCTGTTTATTTTCCCATTTGAGAGAGCAATAATATAATTAAAATTGCGTAAGACAGAGATAGCTATAAAAAATTCCAAAATTATACTTATTAAAACCACATGGTTAATAGGAACATTTCAGGTGGATAACATAAAAAATATTTCTACTTCATTGGTATGGTTTGAGTTGGATAAAAATGCAACTTCCTTAATACATATTTTTAAATTTTAATCTAGTCAACTCTAATATTCTAGGAAAAATATAAATCTTAGTTTTCTTATTATCATTCACTAATACCATAAAGTATGATTCTCAGTCTGTGAGCTGTAGACTTTGGGGCTTGAAGACCTTTAAAAATATCAAGTATTATGTTTAAAAATGAACACAAAATATGCTTTGTACATATATGTTATTTTTCAAATATATGTGTATGCTGCTATAATTACCAAAATAGAAAATTATTTTAAACTGTTATACAGTTAACAGTATTTCTTCCATAAAGTATGTTAAAAATTACAATAAATGGCCGGGCGCGGTGGCTCACGCCTGTAATCCTAGCACTCTGGGAGGCCGAGGCGGGTGGATAGCTCAAGGTCAGGAGTTCGAAACCAGCCTGACCAAGAGCGAGACCCCGTCTCTAAAAAAAAAAAAAAAAATTACAATAAAAAAATTTAACTGCAATTATATGGATGTCACAAATTGTTTTGATCCCAAAATTAATTCCACAAACTCAAAAAAGTTAAAAATTTCTGGAATACATTTAAGAGCTATTTTAAGAGTACAAAGGATGCTTTAAAAATGAGAAAATACATGGGCACATAGAGAAGTAAAAGTTACTGGAAATCAAGAAGGGGTAGGGGTAGGGGTAAAAATCTGCTTAACAGGTACAATGACCACTACTCCAGTGATGGGCACACTAATAGCCCTGACATAAGCATTAGAAAAGACATCCATGCAACAAAAACATTTCTACCCCCTTAATATTTTGAAATTAAAAAAAATGAGAAAATAAATTACACTTTCATAATAACAAAATAAGAACACCTCGAAATTAGAATGTATAAATTTAGAATCCATGCATATTTAAAAGAGTAAGAGATTTGTCATAAACATTACTATTGTCTGAAGTACAATACAGGCAGTAGCATTGCTGTCAAATGTGCAGACCCTGAAGTCGACTGCCAGAGTACAGCGGCCAGTTCTGCCACTCACTAGCTGTGTGAGCTGGAGCAATTAAACCTGTATGCAAGTCAGTTTTATCATCTATGTTAATAATTTCATTTTGAATTTAGGAAATATCTCAAGAAGGGAGGTGTGGATATAAAGTTATTTTTCACATACTTGTACACTACAGGCTGAAAGTAATAAAGAACAAATGATTAAAGGATGAATAATAAGTAGTACAGAAAAGATTAAGAATAGAAAAAATGGGGCTAATGAGCAATTTAATGTTGTCATTTGTGGCAGACACCAAGCTGTCATCAAATATCCTTCCTCCTTATCTTCGTGACCTAGATGGTTGTAAGGTTTCTACACCTTACTTCAAGTGATAAAATATTAACTCTAAGTGGACTCTGAAAAGGTAGATGTGAATACTGTAATTGCTAGAGCAACTAATAAAGCACACAAAATCTAAACACTCTAATAATTCAAAAGAAGACAGAAAAAGGAAAAGAGAAGAATGAAAAACAGAGAAACAAACAGAAAACAAGCAATAAAGTCACAGATATAAACCTAAACATATGGAAAAGGTTATTAAATGTAAATGGTACAAACACAAAAATTTTATAAATACTGAAATTCTTAGGTTGTATAACAAACAAGACCTAATGAAATGTTATCTATATGAAACTCAACTGAAATAAATTGACACATATGCTCAAAAAATGTAGAAAGATACTATGGTAACACCAGCAAAAGAAAAGTAGAGTGACTATGTTAATATCTGAGAAAGTTAGACATCAGAATATAGGAAATTATCAGGAATGAATATATATATTTATATATAAATAAAATAAATGTGTATGTACCTAAGAATAGAGCTTTAAGATAGATGAAGCAAAACTAATGAAAATGAAAGAAGAAATCAACAAATGTACTTGAGAATTCAACATTTATCTCTCGGGAACCAACAGAATAGACCAAACAGAAATTCAGCGAGAATGTAGAAGACATGAACTGCACCGTCATAGTGATCTAAACGACCTCTACAGAACACCATACCCAACAACAGACTGCATTGTTTGAAAGAGCACACAGAACACTGAACAAGATAGGATCATAAAACAAACCCCAATAAATGTAAAAGAATTCAAATCGTACAAAGCACATTCTCTGACCACAACAATTAAACTAGTAGCCACAGACACTACAATATCTGGAAAATCCCCAAATACCTGGAAATTAAGCAACACACTTCTCAACAATGCAGCATTCAAATATGAAGTATATGGAGGGAAATCTGAAGATATTTGAGCTGAATGAAAATAAAAATAAAATATCAAAGAATTTGTGAAATGTAGCTAAAGCAGAGCTTAGAAGGACACCTATAGCATTTGAAAAAAGGTTTCAAATAATAATCTAACTCACCACCAGATTAAATAAGAATAAGAAAAGCAAAATATATCCAAAGGAAGTAGAAAAAAAATATAAGAACAGAGATCAATAAAATTTAAAACAAAATAATCAATAAAGTAAATCAATGAAAACATAACTGCTTCTTTGAAAAGAATTAGTAAGCCTCTACCAGGACTGCCACATAAAAAAGGAGAGAAGACACAAATGGCCAATATCAGGAAGAAAAGAGGAGATATCACTGCAGATGCTCACAGACATTAAAGGATAAGAGAAAAGGATGAAGAACTCAATGCGTATAAATTTGACAACTTCAATGAAATGGACCAAATTTGCTGAGAGACACAAATTAACAAAACTTATTCAATTAATAGACAGTCTGTGAAGAATGACATTGGAATTTTGATACGGACTGTACTGAATCTGTAGATTGCTTTGGGTAATGTGGACGTTTTAATAATATTAATTCTTCTATTACATGAACACAAGATATCTTCCCATCTTTCCATTTATTTGTGTCATCTTCATTTTCTTTCATCAATGTTCTAAAGTTTTCATTATACAAATCTTTCACTTCCTTGGTTAAATTTACTCCTAAGTATTTTATTTATTTATTTTTGATGCTATGGTAAAAGGGATTCTTTTCTTAAATTATTTTTCAGACAGTTCATTGTTAGTAATAAAGATGCTACTGATTTGAGTAAGTTGAGATTTTGTGTCCTGCAACTTTACTGCCTTTGTTTATCAGTTCTAGCAGTCTTTTGGTGGAGTCTTTAGGATTTTGTATATATAGTTGCTCCTATGTATTGGTGGGGGACTGGTTTCAGGACACCCCAAGGATACCAAAATCCATAGATGCTCAAGTCCCTTATATAAAATGGTATAGTATTTTCATATAACCTACTAACATCCTGCATATTTTAAATAATCTCTAGATTATTTTAATACCTAATATGTTGTAATGCTATGTAAATAGCTTTTATACTGTATTGTTTAGGAAATAGTAACAAGATAAAAGTCTGTTGTTTAGTACAAATGCAACCATTCATTTTTTTTTTCTGTATATTTTCAACCCACAGTTGATTGAATCCACAGATGTGGAACTCATGGTTATAGAGGGCTGACTGTATAAGATCATGTCATCAGCAGAGACAATTTCACTTCATCCTTTCCTATTAGGATGTTTTTTATTTCTTTTTCTTGTCTAACTGCTCTGGCTAGGACTTCTGGTACTATGTTGAATAGAAGTGGTTATACAGTAGGCATCCTAGTCTTGTTTCTGGTATTAGAGGAAGACTTCAACTTTTCACCACCGAATATGATGTTAACTATTTATTGTGTTGAACATTCCTTCTACACCTGTTAACAGTTTTTACTTTATCTTGAAAGGATGTTGAATTCTGCCAAACGTTTCATCTGTTGAGATGATCACATGGTTTTTGTCCTTCATTCTATTAATATGGTGAATTATATTTATAGATTTGCACATGTTGAACCAACCTTGCATTCCAGGAACAAATCCCACTTTATCATGGTGAATTATCTTTTTAAATTAGACATTTCATATTTAATGAAACACAAAAGGCCAATAAGAGATATCTGTACTCCAATGTTCATTGCAGCATTATTCACAATAGCTAATATATGAAAACAATCAAAGTGTCCACTGGCAGATGAATGGATAAATAAAATGCGGGGAGTGTGTATGTGTATGTGTGGGTGTATGGAATATAATTCAGCCTTAAAAAAGAACGAAATCCACAACTTTACAATTGTGAACTGTGCTGCTATAAACATTCGAGTGCAGGTGT
>VBSM01000483.1:26223303-26296659 GCA_008086735.1 Cheirogaleus medius
CAATTCAAGGAGTCTCTTGCTTGAATCCTTGGGGTTTTCTAGGTATAATATCATATCATCAGCAAAAGTGAGAGTTTGATCTCTTCTGCTCCCATTTGGACACCCTTAATTCTGCTCTCTTGTCGGATTGCTACAGCAAGGACTTCCAGCACTATGTTGAATAGAAGTGGAGATAGTGGGCAACCTTACCTTGTTCCAGTTCTAAGTGGGAATGCTTTCAATTTTTCCTCATTCAGTATAATGTTGGCTGTGGATTTGTCATATATGGCTTGTATTATTTTTAGGTAAGCCCCATCTATGCCTATTTTGTTAAGTGTTCTTATCATAAAAAGGTGTTGAATTTTGTCAAATGCTTTTTCTGCAAAAATTTTAAAAATTGACATTATCTATAGAAACTAAGTAGAGCAATTCACTTTAGGATGAAAACTCCCTTCTCCGAGAGTAGAAGAAATGAGCAGCATGATAACAACAGGGTCAAGCTATGTTTAAAGATGGGGACACATGAAGAAGTTCGTTGCAAATGGCCTCAATTATCTCTGTAAATCAGTTTCTAAACTCATTTCTCAAAGAAGAATGACATTTGATAAAAATTTGATACTGCTTTTACCCAGAACTCCAATTTCTACTGGAGAATCTCAAGGGATGACTTTATCTAATAAGACTTCTCATTTTTCTATACTTATCTAGAAAAATCTATGTGCTACTTCATAAAAAATTTCAAAGCTAACCAAATGATGAAACTTCCTATATGTACAAGTATAGTCTTTCCAAATTCTACTTACGTGAAGGCATCTGGAACTAAGCATGCAAATCAAGTGTAGACCATATTCATACACTCTAGGTAAAAGTGTTGATAAGAAGTCAAGGAAAAGTAGTATGTTTTTTGGTGATTGTTTCAGAATAACCAAAAAAACCCCAGAGAAATCATAATTTCTGAATTTTATATTTTCTTTGCAAAAGAATTTCTGTTAAAGAAAAGTATAATACTTGAAGTTAGATGCCAATTAATTCATTATACAGCAATTCATTTGGAAATCTACCCAACTTCACTATCTTGTTTCACTGTAATGTCAGTTTTAAAAAATGAACATCATTAAAAATAAGTTTCCTCTTAAAACTCAAATTGACATAATAATAAAATATCAGGATATGCATAGGTCCAGTAAGAACATATGCTTATTAGAGAGTACACCAGCTGTCCTGGAGTTAGGCCTATTCTTCATGACTAACTATTCTGAATATTACAACTGATATGAGATGTTAACACTAATACTTCCCAGAAAAAGGTTAAAGATCATCAAGAACTCATAAGTATTTGTAAAATGAATAAAAGTGTTACACTTATTATATATTTAACTCAATAGATCAAACTAAGTTCTTTCTATTTTTTTTTTTTTTTTCCGAGTCTCACTCTGTTGCCCGGGCTAGAGTGCTGTGGCATCAGCCTAGCTCACAGCAACCTCAAACTCCTGGGCTCAAGCAATCCTCCTGCCTCAGCCTCCCGAGTAGCTGGGACTACAGGCATGCGCCACCACACCCGGCTAATTTTTTCTATATATTTTTAGTTGTCCAGCTAATTTTTTTCTATTTTTTTAGTAGAGACAGGGTCTTGCTCTTTCTCAGGCTGGTCATGAACTCCTGACCTAGAGCGATCCTTCCGCCTCGGCCTCCCAGAAAGCTACGATCACAGGCGTGAGCCACGGCGCCCGGCCTTTCTTTCTAAAGTTAAGTAAGCACTTTTAAATGAAAAACATTGTATAGGTTATTAAATAAAAATTCAGAAAACAAATTAACCAGTTTTTCTCTAAATATTGTCCTCTAGCCTTTTATATGAACACATTTTTATATATATTTTAAACATATTTTGCAATTAAAAACGTCAGTTTTTCACTTTCATACTAATGTAAAATAGTTTTTTCTAAGGCAACTGCCTTTTGAAAACAAACTAATAAAAGTTCCTGTGACAAAAGCTTTCCCTGCAAAAAAGTAAAATAACAAAAATGTCAATTTTCAGACAGTAAAATATACATGATAATAATAGAAATGATAATTTTAAGCTGAGGAATACAAAACAGATTTTAATCTATACTGCAAGTAGGCCACATCTAGATGAAGAGTTGAAGCAGACTTCGAAACACTACCCATAACCTAATACACTGCCCAACAAATGCATAATCAAATAAACAATGACATGGCCAAAAACAGTTTTATACCCTGACTTATGATGGTTCGATTTAGGATTTTTCGACTTTACAATGGCATGAAAGCAAAACACATTCAGGAAAGACCTTACTTTGAGTTCCTAAACACAACCATTCTGCTTTTCACTTTCAGTACAGTATTCAATAAATTGTATAAGATATTCAATATTTTATTATAAAATAGGCTTTGTGTTAGAGATTTGTCCAATTGTAGGCCAATGTAAGTGTTCTAAGCACATTTAAGGTAGTCTAGGCTAAACTATCATGTTCAGTAGGTTACGTGTATTCAGCTTAAGGTGGGTTTAACAGGATGGAACCTCATCATAAGGTGAGGAACATCTGTATATCCAGAGAAGCAAAGTTAAAATTAATATACTTATCTCAGAGCAAATCTCTTTCCTATGAATACATCCTGAGGAATACCTGATTAGCTAAATATTGCCCTAGATACTAAAACAGGTAAGTTTTAAATTGACATATTGGAAATACAAGGTGATGTATAGAAGTAAGTGAGGCAGCAAAACAACAATAAATAAACAAACAAAAAACAATAAGGCAATTGGGAGAGTGCAAGGTGCCATGGGTCAGGAATGAAAGATACAGGGAAATGGTATTCCAGTGCCAACACCAATTTAAAATAATAAAAAGTTGAATCTGCCCCTTACAAAGTTTTGTAAACAACTAGCCTTTGTAAACACTCATCTTTTAAGAACTTAGAAGGAAAGGTTCATCAAGTCAATACAATAAGGTGTGTGGAATTTCACTCAATTAAAATAGTGTATGTGGACAAGAAGGTTACAAAGTACAGTCATGTAAGTTCTAAGAAATGCGTCCTTAGGTGATTGCATCATTGTGCGAACATTACGGAGCTTACTTACACAAACCTATAGCCTACTAACACCTAGGCTATATAGCATAACCTATTGCTGCTAGGCTACACACCTGTACAGCATGTTACTGTACTGAATACTGTAGGCAACTGGAACACAATGGTAAGTATTTGTGTATCTAAATATTCTAAATATAGAAGTACAGTAAAAATATAAAAGATAAAAAATGTTATACCTGTATAGAACTTACCTGTAGGACTGGAAGTTGCTCTGCGTAAGTCAATGAGTGAGTGGTGAATGAATGTGAAAGGCCTAGGAAATTAGTGTACACTACTGTAGACTTTATAAACACTATAAACTTAGGCTACACTAAATTGATAAAAAATATATTTCTCTTCTCAATAATAAGTTAATCTTAGCTTACTATGACTTTTCTACTTTGTAAACATTTAAATGTTTAAAAACTTTTTGACTCTTTGTAATAATACTTAGCTTAAAACACATTGTATAGCTGTACAAAAATATTTTCTTCTTTATATCCATATTCTATAAGCTTTTTTTCATTTAAAAAATTCATTTTTAACTTTTTAAACTTTTTTTGTTAAAAACTAAGACAAAAACACATACATTAGCCTAGGCCTAGAGAAGGTCAGGATCATCAATATCATTGTCTTTCATCTCCCTATCTTGTCCCACTGGAAAGTCTTTGGGGACAATATCACACATGGAGTTGTCATCTCCTAAAATAACAATGCCTTCTTCTGGAATACCTCCTAAAGGACCTGTCTGAGGCTGCTTTACTGTTAACATTTTTTTTTTATTAGAAGGAGTACACTCTACAATGATAAAAAGTATAGTATAGTAAGGAAATACGTAAACCAGTAACACAGTCACATTGCAAATTGTATATGCTATACTTTTATACGATTGCCAGCGCAATAGGTTTGTTTAAACCAGCATCACCACAAACAAGTAACACATCATGCTACCACATCATGACACGATGTTATGATGACTATGGTCACTAGGTGATAGGAATTTTTCAACTATTTTATAATCTTATGGGACTACAATCATATATGTGGTTTGACAACGACCAAAACATGGTTATACAGCACATAACTGTATTTTGAATCCATCAGCAGTAACAGTCCTCACTCAGCAAGATTCAGTCTTGCCAAAGGGCCACATATATGATGTTAGCATATATAATCAGAAAAATAAGTCACGCATGTATTAATATTACCTAATTTTTATTGGTTAATAGTAAAGGATAAAATGATGTCACCAGTTTCACTGAAGCTCTTTCTTTATTGTTAGCCCTTAATTATTTTGGGTTTTTCTAACAATTTCCCTGAGAAATTATTTGAATAAAAAGAACACAGAAGATATCAGCAAAGATAAAGGCAGAACTTTAAATATGGAAATATGTTAATGACTCACTGTAGAAATTCAAATGTTATGAACTGTTTCCTCAACAGAAGTGATTAATTTGCAGAGATCCGGGGCCACATTCCTCTTATCAGTCCTTGCAATAGTTAAGACAGAACTGAAATGGCTAGTCAGTGTTGGTAAATTCTGTGAGCTTGGAAGAGGTGAAAACTACTGGTCATTGCAAGAAAACATCCCGGAATGATGGCTTCAAAGAACATTACTATCTGAACTGATCCTTTAACATTGTAGTCTGGTCTAAAGCTCTGTAAGCCCAGTACATGTAGCCCATTAATTCTGGCAGGAAATGTTATGATTTTTAAGAATAAACAAGTTGGAAATGAAAGCCAAATGAGAAGTAAAGATGGAACCACCCTGTACACTACTCTATTTCATCTAAATTTTTTATGTCTAAGAAGAGAAAGTTAGTAAACTGGAAAGCAAACAACATCACTTCCTATACTCTTCAGCCATGGCAGGTTAAACATCCGGGCTGATAAAATTACCCTCTGCTATGCTCCTCCTCTTCCTACTCTCCTAACCTTTGCTTTCTTGTTTTGGGTACATACCAAGAAATCAGTTGAGTTTGTTTCCATTCCACTTCTTTTCCTTATTCTCTTTCATTCAATTAAGATTTACTGAGCACTTAATATGGTCAGACACCATAATAAGTGTGGTGACACATTAGTAAACAAAACATGAGTAAAATATCCTGAATCAAAAATTCCAGTTTAACAATTACTTAATAGTGAAATTATGTGACTTAAATAAATATATAAACCAACAAAATATGACTGTTAACAGAATATTATTATTTCTAAGAAAACAAAGGCAAATAGTTAGGAAAAGATTCAAAATGGTGAATAACTAAAATAACTGTTAATGTGGTGTAGGTAGAACAGGTGTAAAAGAATGGGGACACTTGGGGTATCCAAGAGTATCTTAAGTTCTCACTCTATAGAATCCAAACACTGAAATCAATACGATATGATTTAGATAAGAGGTATTACAGAACTCCAATGAGCAGACTATTCTCAAAGAAAATGATATTCCCTACAACAAATCAATGGCAAATTGATGTATACTTATGTTTTATGTTAAAGTAAAATCATTAAACATAATTTATATAAAATATTTTAATGATTCTTTAACTGATCTTTTTTCAATTAACTTCTAACTACTGGTACCAACCTGGAAACCCTGATACATTTAAAATTACTGATTAAACAAAGCAGTAGAACCACCGTAGAAGGAAACATGGACAGCATCTAACAAAATTATAAATGCATTTACCCTTAACACAGCAATCCCACATTTACAGCAAACCTGCAAAAGTACAAAAATAGCACTTGGACAAGGTTATTCTTTGTGATACTGTTAGTAAAGGCAAAAGATTGGCAATAGCCTGTGTCTATACAATAGGGGGCTGGTTGAATAACTATGGTAGTTCTGCATCCATGCAGCCTAAAAAGAGGATGAGGAAAATACCCATATACTGAGAAGAAAAGATCTGCAAGAAACAGAACTAAATGAAAAACAGCAAAGTACCGAAGAATGTACAATATGAATTACCAAATATAAATTGGCAAACACCCACTGATGAGTTTAAATTAACTACCTTACATTCCAGATGTGTTAACTGATGCTTAGACATTAAATTAACCATAGCAGTCACAACTAAAAAGTGAATCCAAAGCTTCGGGCTTTTGAATATTTTACCAAGGTAATTAATTTTAGATACTGTGATTACTTTTTTTATGAAGTGATATAATTTGCCACTACAGAAATAATTCTGTACAACCCCATCTTCTACAAAGTAGAAGTTTCCTTTCATGTTTACAAAGGTAAAAAATAATACAAACCTTATCATGTCTTCCTATAATGAAATATGATGTTTTCCATTTCTCTGTATCATTAGATCACCATATTGTCTCCATGAACATTTTTTAAAGAATTATTTGTGTTAACTACATCCATAAATCCCCAAATCAGGGTCTAAAGCTTCTTTTCTCTCTTATTAATAATTCAAACGAACAAAACAAAATCTCCTTTCTAAAACAAACATCAGTGTGGACATTTATTTGGAAAAACTCCCATCAAGATTAAAAACCGCCTTGGAGCAGGGTTTCATTCTGGGCTACATAGTATTTTTGGTGGGGGGAGACTGTCCTGTACATTATAGGATTTTTGGCAACATCTCTGACCTCTATCCACTAGATGCCAATGTCATCCTTCCAGCTGTGACAACCCTGACAACGAAAAATGTCCAGTGGGTGGGAGGGAGAGTTGTAAAATTGCCAGGTTGAGAACCACTGCTTTAGAGTAAGGTTGTAAAATCTGCATTATTAGAAGTCATTAAGAAAAGAATAATCAGCTTCCTGTGCAGCTCAGATATTCACTGCTTGAGGTAGAAGCTGGTTCCAAAGGTTTTCATTTGATTTAATAAAATTTTTTGAGTTTTTTTTGTTGTTTGTTTCTATAATTTATCCTTCTAAACCTTCATGCAGAGCCGAATTTCTTATTCTTAAAAAAAGAGAACTGGCCTCAAAATAACTCTTGAATTGCCAGCATACCCATCACTGTATATGCCCATGTTTTTCTTTACACTTTTAACAAGGATGACAAAATATAAACTATTCAAATCATGCCCCACCCTGGGGGCTGTGGAAAGCTACATATGGAAACTGAAAATAAAGGTGATCTATTAATACATTCCTTTAATTATTGATACTCCTGTTTGATCCATCAGCACAATCATTATTCCTAACAGTTGAACTGGTGAGTATTTTGCAAGCTAGTAAAAACTTTATGGCTAGATTTTTTTTAAAAAAACTGGATACGAGGCTGCAGCACACTAAAGGCTATCATTAATGCAGGGGGAAGTTTTAATCCCTGTGGAGATTGTCTGGTTAAGTGAGCAAAGGCGCTAGCTGACAGTACAGATGATACAATTCAGTTCTAGGCCATAGCTCTGTATTTATTTTTGTTGTTTTTCTTCTATGCTATCAGAAATCTGTCTCCACAGATTTGTCTAGGAAAATGATAAATAGTAAAGCAAACAAACCTCTCCATTCATCTAAATCATTCTCCTAGCAAAGACCCCAAGCAAAGTTTTTGGAAAGACCATCTTTGTAAATGCACATGTGTATAGTAAGTCAAACTCAAAACCAATGAAGACAAACACAAGAAAACATGCACATATAGAAAGATAAGTATTTATACAGATCTTTAATTCCTTGAATTCAAACACATTAGGGGGAAAAAGAATACCAATGTGACAGACCCTAACAACAAACATGTAACTCAAAAGACTGAATCCCTGCCTAAATTTTAATCTCAATGATCTGAGAAACACATAAAACAAATGAAAATTGACAATTTAGCTCATCAATTATTTTTGTTTTCCTGTATCTTCTTATTTGTCTTTAGTTACTTTCTATAATTTCTTTTTGGCAATTATATTAATAGAAAGTAACTTAATATTACTATGAAGCTTTTAATTTAATGTTTCTAAAATCAATGAGAAAGAGGTTCCATTCAAAGGGAGGCTGTAAAGGATTTAAGAGATCAGAGCTCTGAATTTTTCTATTTGTTCAGTCAGTCATTAAATAGATAACGATTTAAAACAATTTTTGGTATTAATAAACCGTTCACAAGGTCTTCCTCTTATAATTATTATTATAATAAAAAACTAGTACTTGCATAATGTTTAAGTATGTACAAAATATCTCTACTACATTACCATAATTGATCTTTCATTCTTTCCTAGCTATATGATCTACTATGAAAGGGAAAAAGTTAAATTTGTGATTAATAAGTAAGACATAAGAATGGGAGACATTTAACGAAGTTACAAAATTTAAGTGTAATACTAAAACTTAAGTCTCCCAATTTTCCAGACTAGTTATTTTTCATATGTCACAAGACTTTACTATATAAACTTTATTAGAAATGTTAATAACTTCACTGCTCTGCGGTTTCTCAGTCTTTCATCAAATGAAAGGCTTAATGAATCCTTTTATATGACTAAATTAAAAGGCTTAATGTCCTATTAAAAGCAAAATCTGAGGGGTATCCCAAAATTTACGAGTATATGCTAACCAAAGAATATAAAATTCTATGCTTAAATCAGAATACAAGTGTTCATAGGTCACATCCCCTCCAATCACAAGAAAGACAATACATTTTCTCTTCTCTCTCTCTTTTTTTTTTTTAGAAACAGAGCCTTCCTCTGTCGCCTAGGCTGGAGTACAGTGGCGCAATCACAGCTCACAGCAGCTTGCCACTCCTAGGCATAAGGATCTTCCTGCCTTAGCTTCCCGAGGAGCTGGGACTATAGGCACATGCCACCATTCCTGGCTAATTTAAAAGTTTTTTGTACAGACGAGGTCTTAATATGTTGCCCAGGCTGGTAACTCCTGGGCTCAAATGCATATGCCCCTAGCCTTGGCCTCCCAAAGTGCTCGGATTATAGGTATGCGCGACTGTGCCTGACCCTTAATGCTTTAAAAAAGGAAGACATTAAATTAGGCAAATCATTCACCATTACACAACCAAAATTCTGAATTTAAGAAAACTAAAAGTGAATCTTATATGAAGGACTACAGAATGAAGTCATCTCAATTTCCTGGCTAACATGGCATGCTAGTCCTAGTTGATGGTGTGAACAAAATAAATTATAGGAGAATTACAGATGGTGTAGTAAAGCACAGTGCACAGTGTCTGGTATAATGTATATGCTCAAATAAAAGTGGTAGTAATTGTTATTATCTTAGAGTAATATTTCGGGATTTTTTTCTGACTCCTTTCATTAATTCAATTTTGTATTTTATTGTATTTTTTACTTCGATGTAATACCTAAGGAAAAACCTAAAACAAAATGCATAACAGCAAATATTAATTTTCTGTAGATATACCTCTAAAATACAATATACACATCATAGCTTTGCTTGGATTAAACTTTTACTTCTTTGTTTTCCATGAAGAAAATCCTTGCTACTTATGAGGACATTTGGCTTTTCTCAACATCTGAAATAATACAGGTTTAGGTCACAAACATGATGAATGTGAAATACCAACTCATGGAAATCTGGCTGCAGAATACTGTTTTCCTTACCAATTTTGCAACTATGTAGGCAGGGCAATCAACTATCATCACAATGTACTCACAAATATAATAGGAAGGAAGAGAAGTTTTATGAGAAATTATTCTTAGTTAATGTGATGGTGATTAAACTCTCAATCACATTATTTCCTCAAAGCCATCAAAGTAGTAAATATAAGCTTCAATCTTAGTGTGAGTTTTTCCATTCAATAATTACTGAACTACCCTTTACTAAACACTTATCATCTCTAAGAAAAAAATACCTATATGTTATATAACTGGCGATAAAGTGAGGAGTTAAAAATGTAGGAAATACTAATTTTCTCAATGAAGAACACAGAAAAAAATTAAAAAGATATATAATTTAGCTTAGAAAATTATGTACACTTTGAATTAGCAAAATTATAGACTAGTGAAAATGCTGATGCTTTCCAAATGCATTAATACATTAATAGTCAACAAAAAGATTCTGAAAAGCAGGTTTCTTTCATATTAACTGCTACTGTGTATTCCAGCTACCTGCATATATCAGTGAACAAAACAGACAAAAACCATCAAAACAGATAAAATTCTCCCCTTGCACTGAAGCAAGGTGAGACAGACAATAATAAACACTTTAAATAAGTAAACTGTATGGTAATAAACACTATAGAAAAAATAACTGAATAGTATTTAAAGATATCAGGAGAGTAAGAGAGAAAATGGGTTAGACTCTGTTGGATGAAAACCGTCAGATGATTCTTTTCCTAAGAGGCTCAGTATGATTATTGCTTCAGGTAAGTGAGATTTATCATATGAATATTTCCTAGTTCTAATTACTATTAGCTTTCTGCAGCTGTATTATAATTGGTAATAAAAAGAAAATCAAACGGGTTTGTAGGGTATGTTTCTCCACTGCCTAGCATATTGCCAGGCACACAGGAGCTACATAGACAAGTCAATAAACACAAAGCACCTTTGGTCCAAAAAGCTTTAGCGCAGCAGTCTGCAAACTTTTTCTTAAAGGACCAGATAGTTGACATTTTCACTTTACCAGCCAAACAGTCTAGGTAGCAACTCTCAACCATGCCACTGAAATGAAAAAGCTACCACAACTGTAAATGAATGAGTACAGCTATGCTCCAACAAAACTGTATTGATGAAGGCAGACATATAGTAATTTTCCAACCTCTGCTTAGCTTACTTTATATCTAGCTAATTGCCTTAAGTCTTCTGTTAAACTTTCCTGGGAGTATAAAGATAAATTTATCATCTATTAGCTAATGCTTACTTTTCCAATTCTCATTGTCTAATCAACAAAGACAAAATATAAATACAACAACCCAGACATATACTGCTTTGCCCTCTTTCTACCCTATCCTTTCTCTCCTCCGTCTCTTTTTGTCCCTCTCTCTTTACCCAAGTCATCTAATAATATAATGCAAATATCAGAGATTGAACTCTGGTTTACAAATGCAATAGCAAAAGTAGTTTGTAATATTGAATACACAATCAACTCAAACACATTTAGTTTGATACAGAATTTAAAAATAAACCTCATAAAGTCATTATATTCAAAACGTCAGGCCTCTACTATCCTCTGAAAAAGCACACATATTTCATCCCAAAAAAAAGTAAGTGCATTAAGCCCCAAATTTGAAATTAACAAGAGAAGACCCTTTAAAAAATCTAAAAATATCCTAGATATGCATAAAAATATGATTTTGCTCACCTTCCCCAAACTTTACATTCTCTCCTTCTCTTTTTCCTTTTTTTAAGAGACCAGGTCTATCGGCAAAAGCCACATCAAGCTTACACCTTTCTGCTTAGATAAAATGTACTATAGGATACGATTTGGATATTGGATGTCCCCCAAATCTCATGATGAAATTTCCCAGTGTTGGAGGTGGGGCCTGGTGGGAGGTGTTTGGGTCATGAGGGAAGATCCCTCATGAATGGCTTGGTGTACCGCCCCCCTCCCCCCCAATAATAAGTGAGTTCTTGCTTTATTAGTTCACACAAGAATTAGTTGTTTAAAAGAGACTGGTACCTTCTCCTCCCTCTCTTGTTCCTTTTCTCACCTTGTAACACTCCTGTTCCCTCTTCCCCTTTTACCTTGATTAGAAGCCCCTGGAATCCCTCACCAGAAGCACATGCTAGCAACCATGTTGTATAGTCTGCAGACTCATGAGCCAAATAAACTTCTTTTCTTTAAAAATTTCTGACCCGCAGGTATTTCCTTTATAGCAACACAAAACAGACTAACAGACTACTTCTACTATTTCTCTTGTTTTTTATCCTAATACAAGTGCTCTTTTTTGTACTTTAATATAAAAAAAGTTATGGTATCAAGATATCCAAATGGCACAAATCTTATAATCGGGGCTTACTGTTGTCTTTTCCATAACAAAACATACCTTAGAATAAGGGTCATCAGGTCATCAAATATATTTATATATTTTATAGACAAGGTCTCACTCTGTCACCCAGGCTGGAGTACAGTGGCATTATCATAGCTCCCTGCAGCCTTGAATTCCTGAGCTCAAGCCATCCTCAGCCTCAGCCTTCCAAGTTGCTGGGATTACAGGCTGAGCTACGGTACCCAGTCTGTCACCAAATATCTTGATGAATGCAGAAACAAGATGTTAACTTTTAGGCTATTAAATTTTACTGGCATAAAAGAAGGTAAACACTATTACTTGATATGCAATATAATGACTGATCCAAGGCATTCACCCGCATTGCCTCTGTCAGGAAACAATAATCTAGCACTAGGAAAAAGAAGTACATTTTCATAATTTTAGTTATACTTTATCATAATGAAAATTAGATTAGAAACTGTCCTAAATACATACATAACAAGTAAAGTGACTTTTATTATTGAATAACTTCTCTAAAAGATTTGCTCATAATATCCCTAGTTTGCGAGTCAAATGTTTACTAAGAAACCAAATTCTTTAAGAATCTTTACAATACTAAAATGCTACCTACTTCTGCCCTGAAGTCAGATAGTATGGTTTGAAAGCAAAGTTCTCTTCTTTGCCAAGGTAGTTCTGAGCCCACTGAGGCAGTAATAATGTGAGGTCCATGTAAATGTGTTATACAAAAACAATCAAATGCCAGGAAAAGGGCTGAGAAGCAAGAGGCCTTATAACCTCCAAGTGAGAAGAAATTGTTGCTGAAATTTTCCTTCACATTTTCAATTAAAATTTTTTTCTTAGTGTGTTCTTTTAATGGAAAAGCTTGAGGTTACTTTACACATTGTAAAATTCAATCTTTTTAGTTTTATACTTGGAAAGGTTTTGACAAATATAGGCATAGCTCTGAGATATCACAGGTCCAGTCCATAGCACCACAGTAAAGCAAGTATCACAATAAAGCAAGTCACACAAATATTTTAGTTTCCCAATACATATAAAAGTTATGTATACACTACACTGTATTCTATTAAGTGTGCAATAGCATTATGTCTAAAAAATGTATATGCCTTGATTAAAAAATACTTTATTGCAAAAAAAAAAAATGCTAATGATCATCTGAGCCTTCAGCAAGTCATAATCTTTTTTCTGGTGGGGGTCTGGCCTTGATGTTCATGGCTGCTGATTGACCAGGGTGGTGGTTGTTAAAGGCTGAGGTGGCTGTAGTAATTTCTTAAAATAAGACAAGAATGAAGTGTGCCACTTCAACTGACTATTCATTTCACAAAAGATCTCTCTGTAGTACGTGATGCTGTTTGATAGCCTCTGACCCACAGTAGAACTTCTTTCAAAACTGGAGTCTATTCTCACAAACCCTGTCACTGCTTTACCAACCAAGTTTACATAATATTCTAAATCCTTTGCTGTCATTTCAATAACATTCATAGCACCTTCACCAGGAGTAGATTCCATCTCAAGAAACCACTTTCTTAGCTCATCCATAGGAAGAAATTCTTCATCTGCTCAAGTTTTATTATGATTGCAGCAATTCAGTGCTATCATCAAGCTCTACTTCTAACTGTCCACCTCATCTGTAGTTACGTACTACACTGAAGTCCTGAATCCCTTAAGGTCATCCATGAGGGTTGGAATCAATTTCTTCCAAACTCCTGATAACGTTGATATTTTGACCTCTCCCCTGGAATCAGGAATGTTCTTAATGGCATACAGAATGGTGAATCCTTCCCAGGTTTTCAATTGACCTTGCCTAGATTCATGACAGGAATCACTATGGCAGGTATAGCCTTATAAAATGTATATCTTAAATCATAAGACTTGAAAATCAAAATTATTCCTTGATCTTGGGGCTGCAGAATTGATGTTGTGCTAGCAGACATGAAAACAACATTAATTCTCTTTGTACAGCTCTATCAGAGCTCTTGGATGACTGAGGCCATTGTCCATGAGCAGTAATACCCTGAAATCTTTTTTTTATGAACAGTAGGTCTCAACAGTGGGCTTTAAATATTCAGTAAACCATGTTGTAAACAGATATGCTGTCATCCAGGCTTGGTTGTTTCATTTATAGAGCACAGGCATAGATTTCGCATAATTTTTAAGGGCCCTAGGATTTTTAAATTGGTAAATGAGCATTGGCTTCAACTTAAAGTCACCAGCTGCATTAGCTCCTAACAAGAGAGTAAGCCTTTCGTTTGAAGCTTTGAAGACAAGCATTGACTTCTCTCCTCTCTAACTATAAAAGTCCTAGATGGCATCTTCTTCCAATAGAAGGCTGCTTTGTCTACACTGAACGTCTGTTGTTTAGTGCAGCCACCTTCATCAATGTTCTCAGTTAGATCTTCTGGAGAACCTACTATAATTTATCCATCAGCTCTTGCTGCTTCACTTTGCACTTTTATATCAGAGAGAGAGTTTCTTTCCTAAAGCATGTTCTGCTAGCTTCCAACTGTTCTTCTGCAGCTTCCTTACCTCTCTCAGCCTTCACAGAATTGAAAGATTTAGGGCCTTGCTCTGGATTAGGATGTGGCTTAAGGGAATTTTGTCACTGGTTTGCTAATCTATCCAAACCACTCAAACTTTCTTAATATCAGCAATAAGGCTGTTTTGCTTTCTTATCATTCATGTGTTCACTGGAGTAGCACTTTTAATTCCTTTCAAGAACTTTTCCTTTGCATCCGCAACTTGGCTGTTTCGCACAAGAGGCCTAACTTTGGGCCTCTCTCATCCTCTGTCGACATGCCTTCCTCATTAAGCCTGATCATTACTGGCTTCTGATTTAAAATGAGAGACATGAAATTCTTCCTTTCACTTGAACACTTATAGGCCCTTATAGGGTTATTACCTGGCCTAATTTCAGTATTGTTGTGTCTCAGGGAATCAGAAGGCTCAAGGAAAGGGAGAGAGATGGAAGAACAGCCAGTTGGTGGAGTGGTCAGAATATACACATTTATCAGGTAATGTTGTGGTTATATGGACACAGTTTGTAGCACCCTAAAACAATTATAGTAATAATGTCGACAATCATTGATCACAGGTCACCATAACAGATATATAATGATGGAATAGTTTGAAACATTGCAAGAATTACCAAAATGTTAAGTGAGCACATGCTGTTAGAAAAACAGTGCCAAGGGACTCCCAGGGTTGCCACAAACCTTCAATTTGAGGAAAACATAATCTCTGCAAAGTGCAATGAGTGAGCATAATATAATTAGGTATGCCTGTATCTCACCTCTAATCACTGCTATGCCACGAAAATACAGAATATATCTATCTTCCCAGGAAGTTGCCTCATGCTACTGTGTGGTGAATTCCCTCCCTCAGATATGATTTCTGTCCCTATAGTCCTGCCTTTTCCAGAATGCCATATAAATAGAACCAGTCAGTGTACTGTATAGCCTTTCGTATATATTGGTAATTTGCTCCTTTTTATGGCTGAGTACTATTTCATTGTATAGACATGTCACAATTTGTTTATCCATTCATAAGATGACAGACATTTGGGTTGTTTGGGTGTCAAAAATAAAGCTACTGTAAATATTACATATAGGTCTTTGCATGGACAAATGATTTCATTTCTCTTGGGTAATTACCTAGCAGTTAGACTGGTGGATACTATGGTAAGTATATAATTAACTACATAAGCAATTTTTTATTTTAGAAATTTGAAACATTGATAACTTCACTTAAATTGTGACTAAAGTTTCTATACTGGCTAATGATACATCATAATTTATTAAGAGAGAACACACACAAACATACACACACAACGTGTTTCCTCAAAAATAAGACAGGGTCTTATATTTATGTTTCCTCAAGAAGACACCCTAGAGCTAATTTTCAGGGGATGTGTTATTTTCCCCTCAAAGCCTCAGCTTGCAGCACGCACAGGATGGCCGGGACCTGACAGGGGGAGCCGACCTTGTTGGTGGGGCTGCCCGCACCTTTCCGGTCACCTCTGGGATAGTAGCTGTCACGATGGGGCAGATGAGAAGGGCTGCTCATCTTCTTTACCGCTCCTCGATGAAATGCATGGGTTGTGCAGAAACGCTGTGCAGCCACGCCCATCACTAGGGCTTATTTTCGGGGTAGGGCTTATATTGCGCAAATGCTTAGAAATCCTGCTAGGGCTTATTTTATGGGTAGGTCTTATTTTGGGGGAAACACGGTAGCACTTACAATCTTGCAGAATTCATTGAACCAGTAAATACACTGATATTATGTACAACACGTGTAAAGTGCTTATACCTAATGACTGCTAGTTGTCTACTGTTCAACTTTCCCTTTTCCCAATGTTCCCAGCTCTCCCATCCCCACATACCTCATTTTATTGTGCTTCAAACCCATACTTAAACCCATACTTAAAACTTGAATCATGATTTGTTAAATAAATCATACAGTAGGACACATACGCACACAAATTTTAACTATTATTTTCTAAAGCAAAGCCAGTTTCATTCATTTCCTTAAACTACTCTTCCTTTGGATAAGGAAGGAAAGCTTCTAAAAGCAGTAGAGCCTGTACTCAGGAAACATTTCAGGTGAGCATCACCATCTTGTGTCAAAAAAGAGTAACTGCAATACTAATTTTATTGTCAAATGGAGAATACAGATAATAGAGGCCAGAAAGTATGAGATCTAAGATCCATTTTCCCAAATCTACTCTGATGTATGTTTAGATTGTTCATGTTCTGATATTTTAATGCATCAAAATTTATATGTGCTTAAAATTAGATTGTGCATATTATAAAGAAAGGAACTGAGTTTTCTATTACACATCCCCCTGATACTTTTTCATACCCCTTCCAAACAAACACACATACACAATGAATGCCAGGCACAAAAATGGCACTTCGTTTTTGTTAAAACTCTCTATGTATTTGTAAATTAATCACCAAATTAGCCTTTCTGCTAATGATTTTAAAAGATTCAATATATGGCTCTATATTTGTTACCTGGCTACACTAAACACTAGTTCCCAAATATTGTATTGCATTATAATACGAGAAGAGGTTTTTCAGATTTAAAAGTTATTCAACTTCAAATAATGATATAGTTAGATATTTCTGTTCTAAATCAAAATTATTTTTAAATTTTTAGTTTTTAAAAATAGTTAAAAGCATATTAAATAGAACTAAAATATTAGACATTGAGTAAACATCTGTGAAAGGAGAAAACATGCAGCTCAACAAGTTTTCCTTTTTCAAAGTGTAATAAATTTTAAATGAAAAAGTTAAGGTGTTCTTCAACTGTCAACTAAGGTTTTTATTACACAACAACAGCCTTAAGGCTGATTTATGGCTTTTCCCCTTTTTCTGAAAATCACTTGGTTAAAAAGAAAAGTCGCTTTTGCACACCTGGATATTGTCTGCTTGCTTTATGATCTGTTTGAAGAAAGGAACTTTTCAATAACAAGAAAGTTTGGGAAGGTTGTACCCAAAAAGAAAAGAAAACAAAACAGAAAACAAAATCCTCAGAAACTTTTTAGAGGTTTTGTGCAGTAAATAGTAACCTTTTACGTAGCATCTAGAATCTCTATTATTGCACGACTCTGTGTCACAAAATAAGAGAATTGCAGAACTTAAATGATATATCAGAGATTATCTACTATATTTTTGATAGATACAGAAACAGTGGCCCAGAAAGGCTAAATTATTTCAAATAATACTGTTTGCTAGCAACAGAGCTAGAATTCAAAACTAAGATCCCTGCATATGTCTGCCTGCCTTAATTTTTCCATGGCTTGTTTCTCATTGTCAATTTTGGGCCTTTCCATCACATTTTGCATATGACATTCTGGTCTCTAACATCTTTTTCCTCTGTTACATGTGTCAATTTCATTTTCTTCTAGACTCATTTCTCCAAAAACTCATCTAGAAATATAAAACTTTCAGAAGGGCTGTGTCCAAAATAGAACAAGCAAAAAAATTCAAAGAAGAATATTACACAATTCCTCATATAATTCAGTAACTGTAACATCAAAAATTCATGAAACTGCAGCTATAAACCTAGAAATAAGTAATCAGGAAATTAAGTACACATTTCATCATCATTTTAAAGCTGAAAGAAAATAAAATAGGTTTTAAATACCTACAAAGTTCAAACCAAATTAACGTTGAACTCTTCACTTTAACAGTATATATAATAAAACTTCAGAGTTAGGAAGTTTAACAATGAATTTACCTCTATTCACTCTTATCTATTTCCATCAAAGAAATCAGAAAGCAGATAGTATTCTTTACTATCTTTACCCAGATAGTATTCTCTAGGTAAATTATGAGAATTTTACTTTCAACTGTTGTTCTTCCATAAATAACCTTAACCATCCTACTTTCTATTCAGGGGCTCTTTTTAGTAACTCTTCAGAACATCCCCTGATTATCTCTGCCAATTAAAATGTTTCATGAAGCTCACTTAAATTGGCAATCCTAAGCCAGATAGTTTAGACTATTTTTCAAAAAGTAAGAAAGCTCTATAAATTCTTGGTATTTAATATACACAGTGCCTCTCTCTCAATACATAAAAAGACACATAGAGAATAAAAGAAACAGGATCCCACACTTGACAAGTTAGAAAAATTGATCAAATCCAGTAAATGAATTTCATAAATATTAATTCCTCTATTCCTAAGGCCTAAAGTCCTTGCAGCTACAGCCATAGAAATTATTGGAAAAATCACTTGGACTTAAGGAAAAGACTATCTGGGAATCCTGTGAAAAGCAGGAGAAACTTAGAGGAATTGATTTTAGAGGAAGACCACTATAGCGGATATGTACTGTGGCTCAACTTGAGACTTGACTTAAATTAATTGCACAAGTCCGAGGCGTGGAAGTTATTACTTAGCAGACTCTGAAGACCTGGGCTTTTTACTTGTGTTTTTGATTTGTACTTGATGACTTTAAATTCAATAGTAATCCCAGTGTACAGCTGGCAAAGAAACTAACATAATCCTGGAATGTATTAGCAGCAGTGTAGTATTTAGATTAAAGGCAGGAAGAGTCTCACTAAGTTCTGTATGTATCAGACCACAATTTATCATAATATATTCATTGTGGATGCCATAATTTCAGAATGGGACAAATGAACAATAGTTCAGAATGCTGAAGATGGAAAAAGATTGCCACATGAAATAATCCAAGATGTCAAGACTGGAAAAGAAAAGACTGGTTAGTAAGAGAAAGTGTAAAGGAAAGACAAATAACAGTTTTCAAAAATAAAGAACCATACAGAAGAGGGATAAAAACTGTTCTTTACAGATTTTGGAATAAAATCAGGCTGTTTTGTAGAAGGTTTAGGGAGACAAGCAGCTGCTGGTTCATCAGAAGAAAGAATTTCCTAATAGTCTGATACAAAGATGAAATGGTCTATTTCAAGAGTTAATAGTTCCCCCTCAGTATAAAGTAAGTGACCAAAGGATGGAGAAATTATGGGTAGGAATTTTATAACTGGGATCAATGCATCAGAAGGATAACTAGACTATGGAGCCTTCTAAGTTCTTTCCGATCTTGAAAAAACTAATTTCTTTCAGACTTTGGGTATTGAATACAGTATGCATTTTATTGTTATAACTCTAACAGAAAATTAAACATACTTCTATTCACAAGTTGACCTCATCAAATAATATTTACCAAACAAATATATCTAAACACAGGATCGTTCAAAATCTAAATATTGAAGCCTGAAAATCCCAATGATGACAAATACTGAAAAGAACGTTCAACTCACAACTGTAAAAAGCCAAAAACAAATGGAGCTTTAGATTCAGTTGCCATGAATAAATATTCACATTACTCATACAATAAAATTTATAGATTTATTGGCTCTGGGAATCATTCAATTGGAAAGATTAATTATGTAGTGCAAATATATTTAAAAAAATTAAATACTAAGAGAACTTTCAAGAAGAGATGGGATATACTTGAAAGAAGCTAAAACAGCCTTCCTACTATTATTGATTTATTTCAATCAAGTTCAGCATTATATTTCTGATATATACAATTTATGATATAATGTATGTTCAGAAAACGTATGCAATAATTTCATTTTTAATACATCTTTAGAAAAACTTTGTGGCTCACAACAAACACAGATCGAACTCTTTGCTCTACTCTTTCCCCTCCTCTCAGTACTGAACTTGACTAGTCTTAAAAAAATAAACATATATTTTTTTAAATAGTTGAATGCAGACCTGAAACTGTAAAACTACTAGAAGAAATACAGGGGGAAAAGTCCTGTAACACTAGTCTGGGCAATGCTATTTTTATATGACCCCAAAAGCACAGACAACAAAAGCAAAAATAGACAGGTGGGATTACAGCAAGCTAAAAAGCTTCTGCACAGCAAAGAAAACACTTAACATAGTATAGAGATAACATATGAAATGGGAGAAACTATTTGCAAACCAAACATCTAATAAAGGGTTAATATCCAAAATATATAAAGAACTCAAAACAACTTAATAGCAACAAAACAATGCCATTAAAAAATGGGCAAAGGACTTGAACAGGTATTTCTCAAAAGAAGGCATACAAATGGCCAACAGGTATAGTTTTTAAAAAAAAGATTAACATTACAAATCATTAGGGAAATGAAAATCAAAACCACAATGAGATATCAGCTCACAGCTGTTAGAATATTATCGAAAACACAAAAGATATATGCTGGTGAGGAAATGGAGGAAAGGGAACCCTTGCACACTATTGGTGGGAATGTAAATTAGTATAGACATTACAGAAAACATTGTGGAAAAATTAAAAATAGAACTGTTATATTATCTGGCAATTCCACTACTAGGCATATATGCAAAGGAAATGATCAGTATGATCCAGGAATTATCTGCACTCCATGTTCATTGCAGCATTATTCACAATAGCCAAGATATAGAATCAAAGTGTCCATCAACAGGTTAATGAATAAAGAAACTGTGGATAAAATGGACAAAAATATGACAAATGGATTAAAAAGGAAATCTTATCATTTGTGACAACACGGATAAACCCGGAGGACATTATGCTAAGTGAAATAAGCCAGACACAGAAAGATAAATATTGCATAAACTCATTTATATGTGGAATCTTAAAAAGTCAAACTCATAAAAGCAGAGAATAGAATGATGGTTACCAGGGACTGGAGATCAAAGGGCATTGGGGAGATGCTGGTCAAAGCATACAAATGTTTCAGTTAAGATGGGAAGAATAAATTCAAGAGATCTATAGTACAGTATGGTGACTATAGTTAACAATATATCGTTTACTTAAAAATTGCTAAGAGAGTTGATTTTAAGTGTCTTCACCATAAAAAATGGTATGTGAGGTAATACATATGCTAATTAGCTTGATTTAGCCATTCCACAATGTATGTGTGTGTGTGTATATATCTCAAAACATGTTGTACCTCATAAAAATATCTAATTTTTATCTGTCAATTAAAATAGATAAATGAATAAACATTTTGTTTAAAAAAGAAAAGAAAAACTTTGTGGCTTATATATGAAGACACATTAAAGACTACTAAACCTCTAAAAGCTCACGAGGACAAATCAGTGGTTGGAAAACTTTGTCTTCAAAGGTCCAGATGATAAATAACTTAGGCTTTACATGCCATTAGTCTATACTGTGACTACTCAACTCTACTACAGCAGTGCAAAAGCAGTCATAGATAACACATAAACAAATTAGTATGCTGTGTTCCAATAAAGTTTTATTTATGGAGAAAGTTGAACTTCAAATAATTTTCATATGTCAAAATTT
This sequence comes from Cheirogaleus medius, assembly GCA_008086735.1. NCBI lineage: Eukaryota > Metazoa > Chordata > Mammalia > Primates > Cheirogaleidae > Cheirogaleus > Cheirogaleus medius. The sequence goes on from VBSM01000483.1 coordinate 26,245,036, forward strand.
ATTACTTTAAAATTATTTTCCAACCATTTAAATATGTAAAAACTATTATCAGATCATGGGATGTATAAAAACAGGTAGTGGACCACATCTGGCTCATAGGCCATAGTTTGCTGATCCTTGGGAAGACAGTCTTTATCTTATTAATATCTGAATAAAGACCCATATATGCATATAACCCCTGACCAACCTCTCCTCTCATCTCTCCTAATCCTCCATCCCCAAAGCTGAAACCTGTAAGCTGCTGCCATAGAAGTGAAAACACCTGCAGCTTTAAAAAAACAAACAAAATCCAGCAACAGTAACAAAAACACTTATGAGAGCCTTGTGAAAAGATCGTAAAGCTGAAATTGGAAAATGACCATGGAAGACTTCCAGCTCTGATAACACTACAGCTCACCAAAGATGCTTCATATAATTTTGATTAACAATATTAAAGATTAACTGGCATCCTTTCTTTAACTGCTTTCAGAAAAGTAAAGAATTATGATTGATTTAAACTTTTAATGTATATTGGGCCATAAAGCTTGTTTTTTTTTTTATTTATGACTTCTGGCCTAAGTAACTTCTTAGGAAAATAGAACCCATTGTTATTTTTACTCTAATTTCTTTGAAAGAAATGGTTAGGACAAGACTTCTAGAAGTTATCATGTTGATGACTACTTAGGTCTAAACTAGTACTTAATAGCTAGAAATTTAATATAGATGAAAATATGGAAAACTTCAAGAAGAATAAATTAGGTGAAATAAACAAAAAAAGAATTTCAAAACTTCAATTCTTTAGAGAAATATACTGAAAATATAATGCAATAATGGGAGAGGGGATATTGAAGAATTATGAAATAGTTTCATTAATACCAAATCATAAGCAATAAAAACATAAATAAAAGCTTTTGCTCTCTCCATTTTCCTTTAGTTTGCAAGAGTGGTCTCTGAGTGGTCTTGGACCAACCTAGTTCTCTCCTTTTGTAGTTCTCAAGAATAACTGTAGAATATGCTGGGAATGCAATATCCTGAGATAGGGAGGGACTAGCTGGAACAGACCATGCTCTTTTCCAGTCCCCCATCAGAAACAGGATGTTCTCCAACATGTTAGCCCAGTGAGGTGAATCACCCCAGGATGGCTGCTTTCCAGGGTCCCTCAGCTGCAGTGCAAGTGGGCACATGCAGTCAAGACTCCATCCACCCAGGGCAGCTTTCCACAACCTTACGACTGGCTTGCAATGAATCCAAGGCTTTTATTGTCTCTTTCTGCCTATCCATAAATAATAAACCTGCTTCATGTAACTTGTGTGCAAGGGTGTTCTGTCTCACTGGACTCAGACAAGCTGGCATCCAGTGAAGCACGGTGAAACTGCTTCGCATCCTTCAATATCCTCTAAATGAAAAACTGGTTAAAAAATAATTTGACAAAAAGGAAAAAAGAAAGAAGAAAGAAAGAAAGAAAGAGGAAATAAAGAAAAGAAAGAAAGAGCTGATAAAATAAAATGATCCAGTTCTAGATTTTACAAAGCCCACAATGCGTTTTTTCTTACCTTGTCTATCCTATCCGGGCGGTTAGTAGCTGCCAAAATTGTCACATCCTTTAGCTGTTCAATCCCATCCATTTCTGTTAAGAGCTGAGCCAAAACACGGTCGGCTACATTCCCAGCACCTAAGGAACTGATTTTTAAAAATACAATTTAAAAAATCTGATTACTTATCTCCAAATACTGTATCTATTATTTTTAAAGGTTCTATACTCTATAACAAGAAAAATTATGTCTATTTCAAAATATAAAGTGCGTGTTTAAGAATTTATTACTTATGGGACTAATATATAGAAAAATTAACTGTATTCAAGTTATTTCTTCTCCTCCATCATCCAACATGTTCATTTTCTTTCCAAAACTGAAACGGCAAATGAATGTCAGATATAAAAGCACTAAAAAGCAAGATGTAAGATTATTTTTAAAAGCTCATCAAATACATAGACAATTGTTTAACTTAACCAATCCTTACATTCTACATGGTCAATATATTGACAAAAATTGGGAATTAAAAAACTTGAGATACAAATCCATTTCTCACATGAAGCTTAACATCTATGTGAAACAAAAAACTCACTACACACTGATAACACATGGGGTATTTCTGATGTTTCTTAATATATTTAAATATTACAAATATTTTTTTAACACATCAGCAGGTAGGTAGTCGCCACAGTCCTCATTTCTGAAGAAACGGGCAAAGAAAGCATGTTATGTTTTTCCTTTGGTTTATATACCAGGTCAATTAAAAAACCAATACTAAACACATTACTCTTTCATTTAAGCCTATTTCCTTTGGCTATAAAAAATACCTCAATATAGATTTTTAACAAGTAAACTCAACATGTCCTGCTAATGAACAAAACCCTGATATCACACAATCAAAAACCCCAAAACAACAATTCTCATTAGCAATAGCTTGAGTTTCCTAAGACCTATTGAGAATTGAGAAATATACAATAAACATCTGAGTAGATGAGTATAGAGTTAAATAACACTTACATGTATTAAACATGTAAATTCAATCAAATGCACTTAGGGTGGGGGAAAGATAGAAGGAACACCCCATACTTTTGTCTTAGTACCTATGACACAGCAAGAGCACCTCAGTGTAGTCATCATGGAATATCTTTAATAGTAAGGCAATTAGGAACCCTAAATAGCAGTATTTAGACCTCAGTAGACATTAAACATTCAAAAATTTGACTTTGTATATCCACAGGAGAGCAGCCTCTAACTCAAACTAATCAAATGCACATGAGGTTGTTATATAAATTAAAATGTCAATTTATTAATTTAAATGGCCCTTTCCAGTGTTTAAAATATTTGGGACCAAGGAGTACCTGGGAAGTCAATGAGAATTGTTTTCGTGAGCACTAATTTCTGCAAGTAGCTAATCTGCAAGTACACAATTTTGCTTATCTGACTCTACCTAAGAATAAACTTCAAACATTTTAAATAAATGGACTCTATAAATCCTCCACGATATAACTTTTCCACATGGGAGTTTAACTATCACAAACACTATTAGCAAAATCTCTAGGAGCTACTTTCATAATTACTATAAGCATATTAAATATTACAGGTAGCTAATAAATTATATATGAGGCCTTTAATTCTATCCACTCTGCTAATTAGCTGTGATTCTACACTACAAAGCATTAAGGAAGGTAGCATGGATAGGTCTTCAGACAGTCAAGGTAGACTATCCCAGGGAAGATCGTTTCTAAGCTAAAATCTGAAAAGTTAGTGGGCACCATACAGGTAAATGGTAAGGGAGAGGAATACAGGATATAAAACCTGAAAAAACTATAGAATGGCTCAGCATAGCAGTAAGATGAACATGTAAAAGATTAGCATAGAAAAATAAACCAAGGCTGAATAACAAAGACCTTGTTATCCAAATTATGGAGCTTGGATGTTACGCCAAAGTTAACGTACGTTTCAAACAGGGACGTGACATAATGAGATTTATGATTTTGAGAAACACTATGTGATTTAAAAAAACTCTGATAAAAAAATCAGAGGAGAACTAAATAAATGGGAGAGATATTCCATGTTCATGTCCAGATGACAATTCTTCTCAATTTGATCTATGGATTCAATGCAATCCCAATCAAAACCCCAGCAAGTTATTTTGTGGATATTGACAAAATGAGTCTAACATTTATATGGAGAGTCAAAAGATTCAGAAAAGCAAATTCAATATTGAAGAACAATAACAGAGTCAGCAGACTGACACTACCCAACTTTGAGACTTACTATAAAATTGAGGCACTGTAGTATTGGTGAAAAAATAGACAAAGTGATCAACGAAACAGAACAGAGAGCCCAGAAATATACCCACATAAATATAGCTAATTGATCTTTGATGTAGGAGCAAAGACGGTCCTTTCAATGAATGGTGCTGGAACATTGGACATCTACATGCAAAAAAATGAATCTAAACACAGCCTATACAGGTTTTGCAAAAACTGACTCAGAACAGATCATAGAACTAAACATAAAACACAAAGCTATTCAATATCTAGAAGATAACTAGAAAAAACCTAGATGACCTTGGGTATGGAGAGCACTTTTTAGATAATGACACCACAAATATAAACAATTGATAAGCTGGACATTATTAAAATTAAAACCTTCTGCTCTGTGAAAGACGATGCCAAGAGAGAATGAGAAGACAAGCCACAGACTAGGAGAAAATATTTTCAAAAGGCACATCTGACAAAGGACTGTTATTCAAAACATACAAAGAGAATGCGCACACACACAAGAGCAAGAGCACCAATTTCAGAGAATGTACTAGCTCTCTGGTGTCTGTTCTTATAAGGGTACCAATCCCATCATGAGGGATCCATCCCGATGACCACGTTTAAGCCTAATTACCTCCCAAAGGCCCCATCTCTAAATACCATCACACTGGGGTTGGAGCTTCAACTTAAGAATTTCAGGGGGATACAATTCAGTTCATAGCAGCATGCCAGAGAGGAAGGAAGGAAAACAAGGAATAGTAAAAGGACAGTATTTCAAGAAAGAGGGAGTTAACTGTGAATCAAGTACAGGAATGAAAAATGTCCACTGGATTTATCCAGTGCTCTACCTCCCAGCATTGGAGAAAATTATACACCAATGAAAAATGTGAACGTAACCGCACCACTAGATAATATAAAATTCTTCTAATTTTGGTGCGCTACCTCAAGGAATTCACGTACCATAACTAAAGAGCTCCAAATGAGTGCCTACTTTCCCCAAAGACAAACTCCTGGGCCTATGCCACATCTACTTTTTATGTGCTATTGCTTGCTTTGCCTTTCCTAACAGGAGCTATATTCAAGTAATATCAGATCCTATCCTTAGCTATGTCCTATACACCCTTCCCTTCTTCTCCCAATAAATTAATAAAAAGGCTAGGTATCTTAATGGTGCTTTTTGCTGGCTTAAAACCATTTATTGGCTGTGTTGCCTACAGAATAATGCCTAATTGAATTCCTGTAAGGAATCTGAGATTTTTATATATATAATTTATTTACTTATGTTTACATATATATAAATAAAACACAACTTGAGTTACCCCCAAATGACCATGGGTAAAATAAAAATTACACCAAAAAAAAAAAAACCCAAAAAAAAATGAGGATAAATTTGTGGTACTTCAAAACATCCAGATGGAAGTATATGGAAGGAATATGCAATATGAAGCAAAAATCAGAAGTCAGGCTTGAGTTGGATTCTTCTTTAAGAGGGGGAAAAGATCCCTAACTGACATAAAATGTCAATAGATAAGTGATTGGTAATCTCTTCTACATTTACTTGCTTATCAAAAATTAAAAAACAGAATGGTTCTTGAAAGACTAACTCAGCAACAATGGAATACATTTGCTTTCATCTTATATTAAAAATGTGGGCAGAATAAGCTGGGTGTGGTGGCTCACGCCTGTAATCCTAACACTCTGGGAGTCTGAGGTGGGAGAATTGCTTGAGGTCAAGAGTTCTAGATCAGCCTGAGCAAGAGCAAGACCCGTCTCTACTAAAAATAGAAAAAATTAGCTGAGTGGTTTACACCTGTAGTCCCAGCTACTTAGGAGGCTGAGACAGGAGCATTGCTTGAGCCCAGGAGTTTGAAATTGCTGTGAGATAGGCTGATACCACAGCACTCTAACCTGGGTGACAGAGCAAGACAGAGCAAGACAGAGCAGAGCAGAGCAGGGAAGGGCAGGGGCAGGGGCGGGATGGGCAGGGCAGGGCAGAAGAGAATGTGGGCAGAATAAAAGAGATCAAATAAAACCAAATTAAGATGGCCACTTACCCATATGTAATGACCAATGGCTGTAACTTATAACCGTGAACAATCATACTATATAGTACACTTATAATCTTTTCTAAGAAAACAAAAGCAATCCTATAACTAGCAAAATTAAGTTTATACAGGGATAATACTAAGTTTGAGTACCACTGAATATCTCAATACAGACCTTTATAAGTGGCAAAATTTGAAAGGAAAATTTAAAAAATATATTAGAGGCTAAGAAAATGAGTTATTTTAATAAATTATTTAGGTTTATTATTAGTAAAACTCATAAATAAGCTTTAACTTTTCAGATTTTAGAAAAATCAAAACATTTGAAAATGTTTAAAGGCATTCCAAATTTATATGAATTTTTGTCATATAATTAAAAAAGAATTTTAGTACCGTACAGCCAGGATTAATGTTGTGAACATAAATTATTGTACTGATTAACAGAGATTTAAAGCTGAAAGAATGTGACATATAAGTGTTACTATACAAAAAAAAACAACAACAAGAAAAACTAAAAACTCCGTAACTGTTTTTCATTTTGAATTTGTTTTAAACCACAGACAAAAAGCAAAATTTTTCACAGGGCTTTTATAATGCCATTTTTAATGCTGAAAGCTCACTGACACACTAGTCCATACTATTAACATGTACTAATCTAAAATTAATTTAAGAATGAGTAAAACATTCCAGAAACAGAAAAATTACCATTACCATAATTGCTTTAGACACTTAACACCAGGCATTAAATATAGAACTATAAATAGTCCTTATAAAGAAATGGAACTATTGAGAAAAGCCCAAGATACCATGTTAACAACAAAGGCATAATATATACCTCTCCATTCATCCAATTCCTTAAAATCCTATATCCTATAAATAAATAAATGAATTTTTTTGAAAAAGGCTTCCTAGAATCCGTAAAACCATATTAAGTTAACATACTATTTGGAAAAGGATAGGACTAAGATAATAAAAGCAAAAAAAAAAAAAAATCACATGAATTCTAGCAAAAAAAAAATTATATATATATATATATATAGAATTTCATCAGGGACCTGGAATCCATAAGAAAAAGTCAAATGAAAATCCTAAACCCAGAAACTGTAATAACTAAAATTAAAAATTAAAAAGACATGTTTAATTAGACACAACAGAACAGAGGATTCTTGAACTGCAAAACATATTACTAGAAAGTATCCAAACTAAGGCACAAAGAGAAAAAAATCATGGAAACAACAGAGTGCAAAAGAACCCAGTAGACTGGTCTAAGAAATATATAACTGGAGTCACAAAAGTGGAGAAGAGAGAATGGAATAAAAGCCATATCTTAAGAAATACTACCTAAGAATTTCCTAAAACTATTGAAAAAAATCAAGGAGATCAAGAACGGACTCAAAATTCTCAAATGTTAAAGCCAATAAAACAGTCTGTGACCAACATTTACATTTAAGATTTACTCCAAAAGTTCTCTATGCGAAATGACTTCTGCAGTCAGTGACTAATATTAAAACAGGTACAGAGGGCATAAAACATAAGAATTCTCCTGGAAATAAAACTAACACCACTTATTTGAATACACACCAACAAATGCTCACAAATTAAAAATGTCAACAATACATCCAAATGTTCTAGGTCCTATTTTGCCTCTCCCCTGCCCCTTCTACCATGTGAGGACACTACAAGAAGATGGCAGTCCACCCAGGAAGCAAACCCTTACTAGAAACCAAAATCTGCCAGCACTTTGATTTTGGACTTCCCAGACTCCAGGACTGTGAGAAATACAATAAATTTCCTTTGTTTATAAGCCATCCAGACCATGGTACTCTGTTACACCAGCCCAAATGGACTAAGACACTTCCTCAAAATTACATAAAATATATAAAGGATCTAACACAACACTCAGCATAAGGGAAATATCAATAGATTATAGTTATGAACATTATCATTTAAGTATCACCACCATAACTGGCTTAATAAAGACATCTAGAATTTTTTAAAGTTATCTTAATAAATTAAACAAAGGGGTATGTACCATGTAAATACTCACTGAAATAAAGCTTGAATGTGATGCCTGGTGAAATCTAGGAATAGCACAGGCACCTCGAGATTAATATTGCCAGTTCTCTACTTAGCCTTACTTATATTTTGGTTATTAAGTATGGAATGTCTGATTTCCTTAAGTACGAAGTTTGACAGCTGGTATCTCTGACATTTTGCTTTGACACTTCTTGGTTGTTTTTTTTTTTTGTTTATTTGTTTTTCCATTGTGAAAGTACATCCTCATTCTTTCAAACACATGGTTTGGCTTGTGATTATCTTTCAAATTTTTTGTTAGGGCAATTTTTGTGAAATCACAGATAAATCAAAGATTTGTGTTATTTTTTAATATGAGTTCCGTCATGGAACCAATGTAGCACAGACAGCCTGAAATATCAACGAAGTGTTTGGGAAGGATGAAGCTAATGAACGCACAGTACACGGATGGTTTGAGAAGTTCCATTCTGCTGATTTTAATCTTGAAAATGAGACGTGGGCGACCTGAGACCAAGATGGATAATGATAAGCTGAAAACTGCAGTGGAAGAATCCATCTCAACCTACGCGTGAATTAGTAGCAAGGTTAAACATTGCTATTACAACAATACTGGGCCATTTGAAACAGATCGTCAAGGTAAAGAATCTGGATAGATAGATACTGCATGAATGACATGAGTGTCAGAAGAGAAATCATCTCGAAGCTTACCTCTCTTGGCTGTCACAACATAAAGGCAAATCATTTCTACACTGTAATGTTACGTGTGATGAAAAATGGATTCTTTTTGACAACTGCAAGCATTCCACACAATGGTTGGATAAAGATGAAGTGTCAAAACACAATCCCAAACCAAATATTCATCAAAAAAAGCTAATGGTGTCGGTTTGGTGGTCCAGCACTGGTGTTATCCACTACAGCTTCATAAAACATGGTCAATCGATTACAGTGGATGCCTGCTGCAACCCATTGGATGAAATGATGAAGATGCTTGCAATCAAGCAGCCAAGATTGATCAACAGAGACAGGCCGATCCTCTTGCAAGACAACACTTAACCATATGCTGCACAAAAAGGCTGCTCAAACTACAGAGGCTGGATTGGAAACTTTGTGTCATTCACCATATTCACCAGACCTTGTACCAACTGACTACCACTTCTTCCAGGCTTTGGACCACATCTTGCAAGGAAAACTATTCAATTTGCAACAAACTGTGGAAAACGCCTTTTGTAATTTCATCGCTACTCCCTCTCCAGGCTTCTTCACTGCTAGCATAAACAAGCTACTGTTAAGATGGCAAAAGTGTGTTGATAGTTTAGACACATACTTTGATTAATTGTGCTGCTTCTTGTCTGAGATATAATAAACTATACTTTTGATTTGAAATCAGACATTTTATATTTAATGACCTAATACCATGGTAGAAAGAATCAAATTTCCTTAAATTTTGCCATGAAAACCACCAATCTAATACAAAGATAAGAACTGCTCCTCTGAAGTCCTTCATAACTATTAGGCATGCCCATAATAATCAGCCTTTAATAAATATACTCCTAAAAGACATTTTGTTTCTACGAGATATATTAGTAGGGGATTGTTATACATTGGTAATTAGAGTACTTAACATTTTAGTCTTAACTATTCATTAGCTGTTCAAATGTAATAACTGGCTCCTCACAGTCATCAAGAAATGATTTATTTTGAATAAAATTTCCAGATATGGATATTTTTATACTTTGGGGTATTTTTATAATTTAAATTGTTTTAAAAGTAAGTCCCCCTAAAACAGACAAAATATTTTCAATTACATACTATAAGATTGGGTGCTCAGACGCAAAAAAGCTTGGTCCAGGAAACAGAGAAGAAGAAAATCCCTATTTCTTTGGTTTCTTAGATCTATACCAAAAGTTCTCTTCACCATTTCTTCTACCCTCTTCTTTTGTGTTTTCCAAATGAACTCAGCTTTTGGGGAGGGGTGAGTGGAATTTTACACAGCATTTGTCTTTATGATTCAGGATCATCATTTATATGCTCTAAGTATGATTACAGGTACATAGAATTTGGAACTTAATGACTTGGGCACTTGCTTACTCAAAAAAGGACTACTAAATCCTCCTACGATTAAATATGTGTGACTGAATGGCCTTCTGGGCAGACAGCAGCATGATGATCTTTCTAAAAATTAGTATATCAGGGATGGCAGCAGTCTTTTTCAAACTATTTTCTCACTGGCCTAAAAAAGTATGATCTTCATTATTGTTGCAATCTTTTGTCCTCTTTTCATTATTGCTAACAGCTACATTAAAAAGAGTATCATTTCTGTATGTTCAGCACAACTGACAATGTTTTGTGAGGCAGACCCACTTTTAAATGTAGTGTGTTCAAAAACTATTATATACTTTTAGCACTGTTCACCACTTCATTAATTTTTTAGAACTCTTTGAGGGGTGAATTATTTCAAGCTTACAAATGATTCTTTACCATGAAGATAATGATGCTTCTATGAACATGAATGCAGGTATTAAAATTGTGTAAGACAGTCTCAGTAAAATTTTAAAAATCTCAAATTTTAAAAGAAAATTTATTCACAAGTGACACTAAAACATAATGAACTCTATTCATAACCAGTTAAGAGAACATAATCCTTATTAATAGTTTCTCTGAGTCTCCATTCTCTTACTCAAAAAAATATCTGTGTGCTTCTTAAGCTAGGCACTGAGCTAGACATCTGAGATAAAAGGATCAAAACATTATTGCTCCCATGAAGATTTTATACTTGTTGGCAGCTATGAATGAGAGAGCTGAATAAGATAATATATACACAGGTCCTTGTAGTTTTAAAATTCTATGATTCTAAGTTATTATGTAGCACTTAAATGAAGCTACTTAATTCATTATTTTTAATAAAAATATTCATGTTTAGAAACTTATTATTGACACCTCCAATTTAGCACTTCTAAATAGAAAGAGGTGACATTCAAAAGTGTCCAATTTGCTATTTGTTATAGGAAGAAATGGCAATTGTAATTAATGTTGAAGATGAGGTGAAGGGAATTCTTTGGATTCTTCTTAACCATACTGCCTTTGCTCTTTATTTCCACAGATCATTGAGAGCTAGCTAGAGAATAGCAGAGTGAAAATGTTTTATGAGCTGAGAAATATTCTTGGCTGCCTTTCAAAGCTTCAGTAGGAAATAAAAACCATAAAACTGACATCCTAGGAAATCAAAACCAACTCCAAGAAAAAGTTTAAATACAAATGTTTAATCATTAACATAATGAAATGATTTCATAAAACTTTATTATCTGCTAGAGATAGGCAACACAACAATGGGGAAAAAATGTTTAGCTACAGAAAAATATCAAAGCCAGACTTTCCTAAAACGTTAATTCTCTTTTCCCTTCAGAAGTCAAGCCCCTTTTCCAAATTACTCCTATTCAAAAGACATATAGTATCCAAAGGAGGATTATGCTTAAAACAAGGGTTAACAAACTATATCCACAGACCAAATCTGGCCAGCCAACTGTTTTTTCATTTGATTACATATTTCCTATAACTGCTTTCATGTTACAGCAGCAAAAATAAACAATTGTATTCATTTGGACTGTATGGTCCAAAAAGATGAAAATATTTACTAACTGGCCTATTACAGAAAAGATGTGCTGACCCCTATCTTAAAGAAGCCTCACTACCACGATGGAAATTATTACACTGATTTTGTTTTTCAATACTAAAAATTTCACAATTTACATTTATTTCCTTTTTAACTCCTCCAATAAAATGGCCTACCACCCCTTTTTATGATTTCTAAATTACAGACCAGCATCTTATGTATATTTTTTTTAGTTTTTTCTAGTATACATTTTAAAAGTCATAAAGAGTTCCAAATTGTAGGCCTCTAAATTTGTTTTCTTAAAATCTACCCCTCACATTCCCATAGTAAATAATGACTTGGAAGAAACCCAAAAAAAGCCCTAAAGAAGGGAAGCCAAACAAATGCTGCTCTGAGAAAAACATTACCTATGATAATTTTCACAGTGCATGTAAAATATAAGCATATTTTCATTTTAAAGGCAAGATAGCTATAGGAGACCTACATGTCCTAAAACAACAAAAAAAGTAATTGCCAATTTCCAATAAAATGTTGCAACAGGCTATCTTCTAATGAAATTCATAGCTTTACATGCTATAGTACTTAGTCACACATATAGACAAAACACAAATCAAAAAATATTCATAGACTTCTGCTATACTTTAAAACTATTATAAGAAAAAAATCTGTTACCCTACCAAGTGGCAAATTGGTCAAAAAAGAAAAAAATCTGTTATGCATTTTCCATTTCTTCTTTTGCTCTGTTTTCCTTAGTATTTCTGTTTACTATTATTTAAAGTGTACCAATGTGAAAACTATGTTATACAGGAGTCGATTAAGTATAAATTGAGAAAAACTATTTACCATAAAATAGGCAATGAATGTAGCAACTTTAAGCATAGATATAAACATAGTGGTTAAAAGTATCTATTAAGTGGTTACTACTACAGTTTCTTAAAACATAAAAAATACTCTTTAAATATTTTTAGATACATAAGAATTTTTACCCTGAAATAAACACACTTTTTCTATCTTAACTCCTGATAGTATATAAGGTAGCAGTAGCGCAATTCAAAGAGCATTAAATCAGAAGATAGAGGTTCTGGTCTTTTTTTTTCTCCTTTAAAAATTTTTTTTTTTAAATATTTTTATTAATTTATTTTTTAAATTTTAGGATATTACGGGGGTACAAACGTTTTGGTTACCTAAACTGCCTTTGTACTTTTTGAGCCAAAGTTATAGGGTTCTAGTCTTATGTAGGCCACAAAGGAGCTATGTGCCTCTTACATTCTAAGGCTTTTTGTTCCTTCTGAAAAATAAAAGGTTGTACTGGGTGACTTCTAAGAACTATTCCATCAATAAAATTTTATGATTTTATGAAATTTTTAAAACCACCATAAAAATCACATTAAATAAATTTACAACCTTTCTTGAAAAGTGTCATTTAGAGAAATGATATCTACAAAAATTTCCTCTAAGGTGCTTCATGTCATGGATCCATTGAACTTATCTGAAACCTGGATATGCTGCAATAGAGGCTACCCCATTTCCTGACTGTTATTTTAAAACTCAGATCTCTTTTCAGAAAGCTGCTAAGCCTGGAATCTTCATTTTCAATGAAAGCTGGCTTAGAACTTCTTGCTTTTTTCCCTAACCACTCTCAGTGGAAACCAATTCTGGACTATTAAGTGTAGAAACAGCTTTATAAGAAAGCAGTTATTAATATCATGGATTCTCTAGGACTTAACAGAAGATACCAATCAGTCAACTTTTAACTGAGCACTAAACTTTTTTCATTTTTTTCATACATTTTAGTCATTTTTATATTCTAGGCATAAAATAATATTCCAGGGCATTTTTTATATAAAGCATTAGAGTTATAAAACAGAATACATGATCTTCCCTTTCTCCCAAATAACAAAACTATCTTTTGCATCTAAGATTAAAAATTTTTTTTCATATTTTAAATTTGTGAAATTAAGATGTCTCCCGGAGTTAGTGATTTCTCACCTCTGTTTTCTCAGCACTGTTCTTCAGTGTGGGCACACAAAATAATGATGTGTCTTACAACCGATGTCATCTTAGACAAAACGCCACAGTATCTGTCAGCTGTAAAATACTTTTTCTAATTCCAAGATGTTTTATTTAATCAGTTTCCTCTACTAGTACATAAGTTCTGTTGGGGTATAATTCAACCTCAGTTACTAAATTTCAATCTGTATGGAAATTATAGGAATATCTTACAAAATTACTAGAAGAATAAATACTGATTCTTCCTAAGCAGTTATTAAATGCCAGGTATTATGTGAAGCACTTTATGTGTATTTAATTTCAACAACTTAAAATCTGTTACTATTACCTCCATTTTACAGATGAAGAAATTAAGGCTTGTTATGGAACTTGCCCTAGGTCCTGTTCCCTGTTTTATCCCTAACACAAAGCCTGTTCAGAACGAGTATTCAATAAATATTTACTAAGTGAATGAATGAACACTTTCAAAGGAGTCTTAAAACAGCCCAGTTAAACAAAATCATTACTAATGTAAGTCACAGAGAAAATGTACAATAAATACAGGCTTAAAAGTTAGTTAACTGCTTAGACCTGGAATGCTGGGCTATGTGGTATAGTAGTTGAGTCCAAAAGTGGCTCAGAATATCCGCTATGGAGTCAATATACCTACATTAAAATCCCAGCTCTGCTATTAGTGATGCATTAGCTTTAGGAAGGTATTTATGCATCTGTATGCTCAAGTTTTCTCACCTATAAAATGAAGATGAGAACAAGATCTACACCTTCTGGTGTTGTGAAGATTAGGAGTTAATACAGCAAAACGTCATAATATGGTGAGTGGAGTCCAAATAAAGGGAGTTACATTATTTGGAAGTTAATTAAATAAAAAAGATGGGTCTCTCTTAGGCTAATGACCCTATGTTCCAGAGGTATGTTCCTAGTTTCAAAATCTGTTTTAAACCTGACTGAAGTTTGGTACTACCAGGCAATCATTGTCAGCTGATGATGATGATTCAGGATGCTGTGACTGGCTGGAATGTCCCAGACAGATAAAGTTTTTCTAGGAATTTCCAGGTTAGTTAATACTCACTTCCTCATAGGAGACTGGGCTGACCCTACACCTCTGCACTTCTGGTGACAGGACTGCTGCCTAAGACAAGGTTAAATAATGATTTACTGCCTAGTTTGCTTTCCCATCCCCACTACAATCTTGAAAAAGGTAAAAATTTAAGCTAGCCAGGAGGTAAGACTAGAGTACTGGAGCCAATTGCCAGCTTTATAATATCCTACTTTGCATTAATACAGGGACCTTTCTGTGAGTTTTTCCTTTACCTGTGAAACACTTAAAACAGTTTCTAGTACATAATAAACACTAAAAGAATGTTGCCTAATATTATTATTAGCCCGGTTTAATTCAAATCACCTCCCTACCTCAATGTCTCACTCCCTATCATGTTACCTATTTTCCAAAGAGAAACGCTACCCTTAACAGCATTTTCAATTTTCCCAAATGTAGTAAAACACTTTGCAAAGAGAATCATACATTTCCTCTAACTCACACTATAAAATAAGACCAAAAAACCATAGTCAAAGAACCCATAATTCAAATGGACATACAGAAGAGAAGTAAATATCAGGTTTATGTATTTTTCAAGTCCCAAAGATACTATTAAATGAGGCAGGAAAGAGGAGAAAATACTGGTTATAATAAGACATTTTTATATGCATGAAATATACCTCTTTTTCAAAGCACAAAGATTTCTAAGGCTAAGCAAATAGTGTATCTATGCTCTATTTACAATGTGCTAGCTGCAATCCCCAGTTTCATAACGAATTACCATGTATTCTCTTTTAAGTAACTTCAAATAGTCAAATAGCTTGATTTAATATGTACAAGATAGTCACGACTAGAATATATCATAATTCTTTGATCAATTTGTTAAACATTTTGAATTTTGAAATTAAAATCTTCATAAGAAATATACATTTTTATGCACTGTCATTCTGGGACAAAGTCATATGGATTTGATCTGAATATTATCATAGAAAATAAACAATAGCTTTGAAAAATGAAATCAGTGAATATTCTATGGCCTAATTTTATGTAGAAATGCCTCCTAGTTTATGGAATTTTTCAGTCTTCCTATTCCATGAATGCTTTAACAATGCATGAAATTGGTTTACTATTTCGGAGTTTTATATTTCTGGTATATCTATTAGTAGTTATTTTTTCCATTTCTATTAATTGTATTCAATTCAAATTGCCAAAGAACAAAAATACATGTGGAGCTTTTATTTGTTTTAGTTTTCAAGTAATAGCAATCTAATTAGATAAAACAAACACTTCCAGGCAATACTGGCCCATCATACAATTAGGAAAAACAAAAAAACAAGACTGAAAATAGAATGTCACTCTATGGATTCTTACAGTTATTAAAACTAACTATATAAGATTTGGCACAAATAAAGTACAACCCAAACTCTCTACTTTGGACCCACCAGCATTATATGTGTTCATGAGTGCTTCATCTTAGTTTTCTGAAATGTCAACTAAATTCACAAACTGTGACCAGAAAATTTTCTATACAAAGGAAACTGCACAGCATTTATTTGTGCAGTCATGTGCCACATAACAGCATTTTGGTCAACGACAGACCACATGAACAAAGGTAGTCCCATAAGATTATAATACTGTATTTTTACTATACCTTTTCTATATTTAGATATGTTTTGATACACAAATACTTATCACTGTTGTAGGTAATTGTAACAGTATTCAATATAGTAACATGCTGTACAGGTTAGTAGCCTAGAAGCAGGAGGCTACACCATATGTGTTGCTGGATGGTATAGCAATATGCAATATACAGGTATATAGTGTAGTAGCCTATACCATCTAGTTTTGTGTATGCACACTCTATGATGTTCCTCTAGGTTTGTGTAAGTACACTCTACAATGTTTACACAATGAGGATACTGCCTAACAACTGCAATTCTCAGAATATAACTGCATCATTAAGCAGACATATGATGTTCTTCATTTGAGCAAGCCACTAAGAGAGGGTGGTATACACTGTATACAGATGTTCCCTGAAAAGTTCAATATAATGAAGACTACTAGAGAAAATGATAACTAGTAGCTGTAAGTCTTTAGCATCTCCAATATGTCTGCCAATTCCTAGTAAGCCAAATTGCCTACAAAACCAGGATATTTTTATAAAGTACTTTGTCTGGTTTCTCACATCATTTTATTTCAGGAGCATTTTATAAGAACTCTGCTACATATTCTACTTCCCATCTGGTTCATATTTAACAGTGTATCCCACCCTGTTCCTTTTTAGGCTCCAAAACCAGATGTCTCTGATGTCACATAAACGTGGCAGGTCACACTACTTTAGCCAACTTCTCTGACTTTTTTTCTTCGCTTACAGTTAGGCAAACTTGAGCTATTTGTAACCCTTTATACCACCTCAACTCAGAAGTAGTAAGAGTGCTCAAGTACTTCAACTCATAAAACAACAAGACTGATAAATATTTATGGAATATCAAACAAAGGGGAGTAGAGAGTAGGGCAGTCTACCTCTTAATGATAGTTTCCTAGTGATGATTTATACTCTGATGAGGCAGTGCTACTTAAGAAGAAAGATAACAGCAATGCTTCTTATCACATTTAATACTGAGACTTACAATTTGCTTTCTCCCTTCACTGTAATTACCATCAGCAAAAATTTGAAAATCAATATATACATCAAGAAGCTATGCACAAAGTACATGAAATCACATTATCGAACATGAAGTACATATAATATATATTACTTAAAAGACTTCTATGCATTAGTATGGAAAACAAAATAATATATTTGTAAACAGTTCTGAGATATATACATACGCACACACTTGTTTGAAATGACATCTATACTAATTTATATTCTATTCTATCTTATTTTAGGAAACAGTTTATTCCAGAGAATTCTAAAATCTGAATATCTTTTATTATAATTATATTCTACTACAGGAAATAACTATGCTTAATCCATCTTTGTTCATAGTTTTAGTTATATGTTTATAACAACCCTAATTTTCATAGATAGTACTAAGGAGTGTCTGTTGATAATAAATTACAAAAATGAACTCAAATACCCCAAACAGGTATCAGTGTGGTTTTTTCAATTATATATGAAAGTTTTATGAAGTGATTACATGAAATAATTTAATGGGTTGTAAGAGAAAAAAAATAAATTGAAAAATGTTTTCATTTAGGCCAAATGAATAGATAAATTTGTATAAGAAATGCTATTTAGTCTATATTGCTATTGCTATGTAATAGCATATTATTGTGTACTAGCAGTGCTATTAAATATTTCTTACCTGCCCCTTTCAACTGCTAAGGCATCAAGTTCATCAAAGAAAATAATGGAAGGAGCCACTGCTCTTGCTTTTCGGAAGATCTGGTGGAAAGAGTGTCATGTTAGTTAAAGATCAACAAACTCCAGAAAATTCTGTAGTTGGTTTTATTTGAAAACTGTATTAAGAACCAAATCTATTAGGTATAAGTCAACCAGTCCAATTACTTGTATAAAACCCAGGATTTTGTAATGGATATGAAAGTATCTCCTTCAACAATGCTTACAGAGATAAGACTACCAATACATACTCATATGGGTGTGAAGAAGGCAATTCAGTTAAGCAATCAGACAATATCAGTTAAAAATCCCACCTCTACTAATGAGTACCTGTGTGTCTTTCAGCAGGTAATTTTACTTCTCTAAACCTCAATTTCCACATCTGTAATATGGAAAATTGCCTACCTCAGAAGAATATTTTAAGAATTGAATAATAAAAGAACACAAAGCATTTGGCACAATGCCTAGAACATAGTAAGAGCTCAATAAATGATAGGCATTATTAACTATTATAAACATATGTTTAAAAGAAAAAACATAAATGTGGAAAATAGCCATAGACTAGCATATATTAATAAAATACCCATATACTCAAAAGCCACATGCCTTACTCATTTCTTTGAAGACTATATGGGAAAGCAATGGCTGATGAAAAGCCAGGACAAGAAAAATGGTCAAACTTTAGAAGAGCATGCGCCGTCTGCAGCAGAAACCAACCAAACTACCACCCTCAGAGACTGGCCGACACCCAGGGCAGACATGTGGCACAATGAGCCAGAAAAAGGCACTACAGGCAGAAAAAATCTGTCCTATAACTTAGACCCCTATTTTTGGTCACAAGTAGTACAGCCATAAAAATACAAAACAGTTACCCAAAACATTAATATGAATAAACACTTCCTTTTTCATGCTGTCATTATCAGTTAATGTTTTATATGATTACCATTATCTACAATTTCAAGGAAAAAAAGGACAAAAAGTAATTTAAAAATTTTTCTCATGACAAAGTATTCCAATCCTTAATACTTCTCATTGGTACTTCAAAAATAAGGACCATCCATTCCATCATTGTTTTTGTGTTCTTGCCCTTACTCAGTATCTGTGAGCACATAGGGGCCCTGTGTGAGGCAGGCCAATACTTGCTCAGGAAAGACATGAGGACAAACTGCAGGCTCTAGTTGCTTTGACTCTGCATGAATTTACCAGTTGAATAAGTGCCTCAATATGAAGGAGTGACACAATCAGGCACTGGCTTTAAAGGCCTAGCTTTAAACTTAAGAAAGGGAGAAAGATGCATTGTCTAAATCACCAGGAAGAGGCCAAAGAAGTAAAATAAGAAAAATAAGAACAGTACAGTGAAATTTTCATATGCTAAGCTTATTCAATTTAAAAGGTTATTTCATTTAAAGGATTTAAATCTCATTTGGGGATCATGTGACTCTCCTCTGTAGATACAGACATATCGTTTATTAAAAAAACAACAAAAAACAGAAATGCTGGTAATTTTTTAAAAAATATCATTATTTGGTAAAAATAAAGGCTGATAATATGATGTTTAAAATAATACCAAAGTATTACAGATGATCAAAACTGCATTTCCAAATAATAAATAATATTTGCCTGAAGAAAAAAATGTACCACAAAAATTTGGATCTGGAAATTTCAAAGTCTGTTACCCGAAACAAAATGGGAACCACACAGAAAGACAGAAGCGTGGTTCTCCCAGACAGAGTGCCACTTAAGGCATAATCTTCTTACCTCTCTAACTGCTCTTTCAGATTCTCCAACATATTTATTCATTAACTCAGGCCCCTGCATGAGAAGAAAACAACTGTTCAGTGTCTTTATAAATGTAACCATGTATATTTCTTTTGATTAAGGAGAAAAAATATACACAGGAGAGAAAAGAAACGAAAATCTGTTTTAATTAAATTAGTTTCTTTAGCGTGCTTATTTTCACTGGGTGTTGTCTATGCCTTAAAATTAAAAGCCATTCTATGTCCTAAAAACTGCACATTAATACAAAGGAAAGTCTGTGACTAAATGTAATATTTTAACACTTATTCAACATCTCCATCGATATTTTTACAATATGTCAGGCATGGTGCTAGGCACAAAAGATAGATGAGCCTAATTTGGAAGACCAACAAAAAGGTAACATCCATTCCCATTCCCAGGCCTAACCAATGTGATTAGGTCTATTTATCAGATTCAAAGATGCACATATTCTGACATTAACATTTCTGAATTTTAACATTTTTTCCTCAAGTACCTAAATATCAGATATTGTAAGAAAAGTGGCAGACTTTTTTTTTTAACCACACACCTATTGTCTCAGGATACACAGTCACTCCAAGAAGCCATGGAATATTAAAAAAATTAAAACTGTCCTTAGAACCACAACTATTCCCTTCAGAAACTGACACAAAGTTTCTCCCATAATGCCAGATGTCTTACTCAGCTATGGGGACTTTTCTCTCAGTGTATTCATTGTTCCTCCCACCATTTAGCTGTGTTGACACAGTTCTCCATATACCCCAAATCCAATGGACATATGTATGTGTGTGCTGCTCTCTCCTCTCTGCAGACACAGAAACAACACACACACACACACACCCTCTTACCTTGAACAACATTCATATTCTATTCCATGAGATCACTGGTCCAGACAATTCAGGGAATGTTACTAGACATTAGGTTGAGTATTTCCTAAACAACTGACATCAATTTTTAAAAATCTGACTGATTCAGAAACATAGGCAAACCCTAGCAAAACATCAACTAATCCCACAAATTGGTTTACACAGTATTTAGTGTCACTTAAAACATCCTATTACAAGGAAAATTAGCATACAGTATGGCAAGTACTATGATAGAAGCATGTGCAGATACCACTGAAACCTACAGAAGAAACTCCTTTGAGTCAAGGAATGTTCCTAGAGAAAGTAACATTTCAGGTGAGTCCTCAGTTGATTTATTCCATACTCTCAAAAGTATGAAATACATTAAGACCCAGGAAAAAATAAAAAAGATCTCTGATGAACCAAAATAAATATTACTATATGCACTTAAACTGTAGAAGAGCTCTTAAGGTCTTTAGTCAGAGTTCACTGACTTTTAAATTATACACAAGACTAACACACTTGAGTAGAACTGATGTACAAATTTAGTACACGTAGAACATAGAATACAGGGAGATTGCAGCAATCGTAAGGCTACTTAAAGTGGGAGGCTAGTAGGACATCAAAATGAGTTTAGATTTTACCCTGTAAGCAATAGGAAGGGTTTAGGGAAAGCTAACTGATAATAAGGATTTTACTGAAAGATGATTCTGACCACAAAATATAAGATGGTTTGTAAGGACATATGAGGCCAGAAGTAGAGAGGCTAGGTATAAAATGATTAAAACAGTGGTGGTGAAAAATGATGAGGAACAGGATTAAGGCAAAACAATGCAAGGGAAATGAGAAGATAGCCACAAAAACTATTAAAAAGATAAAATAAATTTAATTTGTTGTGTATAGCAAGATGTGAAGGTGAGAGAGAGTGAGGTACAGAATAATTCAAATTTGACTTCATGGTACTATTTTTGATGTTCATGATAATGACTTAATTCACTAAGGAAAAAGATGCTCAAATATTCAGTGTGGCAACTCTCACAAATATGTAGTTAATAAAGTGGTATCACCAAGATGGCTGAATAGAAAGTAACCCACTCATATCACCCAGTAACAAGAAGCTTGAACCTATGCACAGTCAAAAGTCTCTCTGCAGAAGCATCAGAAATCAAGCAGGAGTTTGTGAAACCCTGATGGAGCAAGAGGTAGAAGGGTTGTTTAGAGAGTGCAGACCAACACCCAGTTGGGCTGATCTGCCCTGCTGAGCTTGCTTCCGGATCCAAGCTCAGAAACAGGCCAGTCCCCCATTCGGCTTGGCTACAGAAACACTTGGCCTTGTGCCTGCAACCCAAACCATCTGCCAATGGGCCCAGAAAGAATCGTGCATACTACCTGCCTCAGCTGAAAGGCTCACATCCGTCTCAGAAGTGAACGTGAAAGTTGGCCTGTAGCACTGCTCTGCTCCAGGATTCTCCAATTGAGATCTCAGCTCAGAGCTACTTGCAAAAGGACCCAGACAGAGGGAATGATATGGTTTGGATGTCTGGCCCTCCAAATCTCATGTTGAAATAAGATCTCCAGTGTTGGAGGTGGGGCCTGGTGGGATGTGTTTGGGTGCTGGGGATAGATCTCTCGTGAATAGTTTGGTGCCCTCCCTGTGATATGAGTAAGTTCTGATTTTATTAGTTCACTTAAGAGCTGGTTGTTTAAAGTAGCCTGGCACCACCTCCTCCACATGCTTGCTCCCCCTTCACCTTCCATTTTGACTAGAGCTCCCCAAAGCCATCACCAGAAGCAGCACAGTCTGCATAACCATGAGCCAAATAAAGCTCTTATCTTTATAAATTACCCAGCTGCGGGTATTTCCTTTATATAGCAACACAAAAGGGGCTAACATGGGGAGACTCAATCATATCTCGCAGCCCAGGAGCTTGAGCCTCCCTGACAGGCTTGTCAACCTCCTTTCTACAGCAGATCCCAGTAGGCCCAGTCTCAGCTCTGGTACTTCTTGCTGCAGTTGTGAAACTACCCCCTCTGTGCTAAAACCTGCTATGAGATGCATGCCAATAAGACAGGCTCTCCAGCTTCTGTCTCACAGCAGAGTCTGAGAAGGCTCTGTCTTAGCTCCAGCCTCTCCTGCCGAAGTAGGGAACTATCCCATCCATATAGTATTCTCTTGGGAGACAGGTACCCCAATAAGCTAAAACCAGGCTCTCCAGCCTCTAACAACAGATCCCAGGAGGGTCCAGTCTCAGCTCCAGCCCCTCCTATCGCAGTAAAGAAACTACTCTGTGCAGGGACATGCTGAGAGACACACGCCCATCTGAGCAAATTAGACAGGCCCACCAGCTTCCTTTACACAGCAGATTCAAAAGAAGCTCAGTCTGAACTCCAGCCCCTCTTGCTACAATTGGGGACCTATCCCACCTGTGCAGAGATGTGCGGAAAGGCACGCTCATCTGAGCCACTGGTACAGTAGTAAGGCCTTACCTGTCAGTAACAACACTGAATTCAAATGAACTAAATTCTCCAATTAAAAGAGTGGCTGAATGGATTAAAAAACAAGAATCAACTATATGCTGCCTACAAGAAACATACTTCACTTACAAAGATAAACATAGACTAAAAGTGAAGGGATAGAAAATGATATTCCATGCAAACAAAAACCAAAAAAGAGCAGGAGTAGCCATATTTATATAAGGTAAAATAGATTTTATGTCTAAACTGTAACAAGAGGCCTGGTGCTGTGGCTCATGCCTATAATTGCAGCACTTTGGGAGGCCGAAGTGAGAGGACTGCTTGAGGACAGGAGTTTGAGACCAGCCTGGGCAACATAGTGAGACCCCCATCTCTACACACACACACACACACACATATACACACACAAAACAGAAATTAGCTGGGCACGGTGGCATGCACCTGTAGTCCTAGCTACTTGGGAGGCTACGGTGGCTCTCTTGAGCTCAGGAGAGCAAGGCTACAGTGAGCTATGATTGTGCCACTGCAGAAAGACAAATAAGGTCATTACATAATGATAAAGAAATCAATTCAGCAAGAGGATATATATATATAGTATATATAGCATATATATATAGTAAATATATATGCACCCAACACCACAGCACCCAAATATATAAAGCAAATATTAATATTAATTGATCTAAAGAGAGAGATACATTGCAATACAATAATAGCAAGGACTTTAATGCCCCACTTTTGGCAATGGACAGATCATCCAGGCAGAATGTCAGCAAAGAAACACTGGAGTTAAACCATACCCTACACCAAATGGACCTAAGAGACATTGACAGAACATTTCATCCAACTGCTACAGAATACACATTATTGTCACCAGCCCATGACACATTTGCATGGATTTTGGTATATGAAGGGGTCCTAGAACCAATCCTCCTCATATATTGAGGGATGATTGTATTTTCTGAGGCATTACTCAGCACTTACTTCAATAACTTGTGTGCATGAATGCAGAGTGGGATAGGATAACAAACACAGTTATGTTGATCCCAGGGTATGGAGTGCTCTGGGATGCATAAAAGAATAATTCTAGAGTACTAGAGGAGGCATGAAGTAATTGGAGTGCCCAGTTAGACAAGGAGGGAGCTAATAAAGTAGGAAAAAAAAAAAAAACTGAGAATGAATTCTCTTGTATTAAACCAAAGTTAGAGATAGTATGAAATAAAAATCAAGATTTTCTATTTATTTAAGTAAAGAAACAGATATAAATGTGTGCATATATCTGTACTCTAAGTCCTCCTTTGTCATCATCAATAGGTTTTTGAAAACTGTAACTTTAAGCAAAATGACATTCAGCAAATCCTCAAATAACATCATTTTGTTCAACGTCCTTTTGTTATAACACTGATGAGAAAAAAATTGGTTTCACTGTACATTTCACTTAAAGTTGCAGGTTCCAAGAACGTATCAATAACATTAAGTGAGAATTTACTGTACTTATATATGTATATATGTGCTTATGTATGTACATACACAAATATGTACCATATAGGCATGTGTGTTATGTTCATACATATGTATCATATATATTTTTTCCTGAGCTCTGTTCTTTGGGAGTACTTGAGAGCAGCAATACGCCAACAACAATAAGCACACCTAGCACAAAGAACTTGGCTTCTAAATTTTCCATTAAAAAGACCAAGGCCCCTAGGGGAAATATCTGATTCCAAGGCTGGGGCAGGCAGGGAACAAAATGAGACTAAAAATCTTTCAGCAGACAGTAAGAAAGTACTCAAAGAATGTTGGAGACATGCCAGAAGCACTCAAAAACCAGCTTAAAAGAGGGTATATTAGTCGAAGTGGTGCAATTCAGACATTAATACAAATAATGATAGTAATGAATGATAGTAATGATAGTAATGAATTATGACTCAATGAATAGCATAGGAATTCATGAGCCCATACAAATACAAATGAATGTATAAATAAATTAAAGTTTTATTAAGGAATAGGATATTTACAGTCTCAAAGTAACTTCCCACAAAGTATCACCAACTTCACAAGGGAAAAGAGTAATTTTGGAGAAGCATGGCAGACACCACTATAATCAAAGTTAACATCACAAGAAATGGGACAAATGAAAATCAAGTAATACCTGATGGAATGCAATGAGAAGAATACAGCAATATTTCTTTTTATGAATAAGCTAAATCTAATCATAAGGAAATATCATGAAAATCCCAATTGAAGGATATTCTATACAGTAACTGGCCTATTACCTGCAAAAATGTCAATATCATTAAAGTCAAGAAAAGACTGAGGGAATTGTTTCCAACTGAAAAAGACTTGAGATGTGACAAATAAATGCAACATATGATCTGGACTTAATCATTTTGACATAAAGGAAATTATGGGGACAACTGACAAAACTTGAGTGGCAATAATAATGTTCATATCTAATTTTATGGTTGCATTGTGGTTGTATAAGATAATTTTTTTGTAGAAACACACACTAAAAAGTTCAAGCGTGATAGGGCTTTTGACAGCAACCAACTTATTTTTAAATGGCTGAAAGCAAAAAATGGTTGTGACTGTTCTTGAAAATTTCCTATAAAGTTTAGAAAGCTTAAAGAAATAAAAGGAAAAAAAACTTGATCCACAAACATAGAAATACTGAGTGAAACAGAAAAAAAAAGATTCAATACAAACAGACACAAATAATAGAAGTGATAAAATTAACAGACAAGATCTTAAAAACAGGTGCTATAAAGATATCTGCACTCGAATGTTTATGGCAGCACAGTTCACTATTGCAAGGATGTGGAAACAACCCAAGTGCCCGTCAATCCATGAGTAGATTAATAAAATATGGTATATGTATACAATGGAATACTACTCAATTATAAAAAATGATAGTGATCTAGCACCTCTTATATTTTCCTGGATAGAGCTTGAGCCCATCCTTTGAAGTGAGGTATCACAAGAATGGAAGAATAGGCATCACAAGCACTCGCCACAAAATTGGCACTAACTGATCAACACTAAGGTGCTCACACAGTAGTAATATTCTTTGGGGGTTGGGAGGTTGGGGGTGGGTAAACTCACAACTAATGGACGAGGTGAGCGTGTAGGGGGGAAAGGGCACACCTCAAATCATGGTTTGGGTGTGGCAAAGTCATAACATGTAACCAAAATGTTTGTACCCCCATAATACCCTGAAATAAAAAGAAAAATATGTTTATAGAAAAAAGTAAATGGAAGATGCCAACAATTTCAAATATTTTCAAAATTTTTAAGGAAAAGATGAAAAACATAAAAAGAATCAAATGAAGCTTCTAGAGCTATAAGATATATCTTGATATAAAAATGCACTAAATGAACTTATAAGCAGAAGAAAAGATCAGTAAACTTGAAGACAGATCAACCATTCAAACTAAAGGAATGAAACAAAAAAGACTGACAAAGTATGTCTAGATCCTCAAATACCTAAACAACCATATCAAGAGGTCTAACATATAAGGGGTCTTTCAAAATGTTCATGAAAAATGTGTATTATGAAAAAAACTATACATGGAATTAAAAAAGTTGCACCAAAATAAACTCATACTAACTTGTTATAACATTGTCTGAACAGGATCTAGTTTGAGGCAATAGGAAGGGTAAGACATCAGTTTGAAAAGAGCCCCTATCAGAGCAACATGAATTCTGCTCAAATTGAAGCAAGAACAAACACCAATTTTATAGGAAAGCTTGGGTAGAAGGATGGTGAAATCACTGATGCTTTACAAAACGTTAATGGGGACAATGCCCCAAAGAAATCAAATGTTTAAAAATGGATAACTCGGATGAGATGATAAAGATGAAGCTGGCAGCAGACTATCCATATCAATTTATGAGGAAAAATTAAATCTTGTTTGCCCTAATTGAAGGACTATTAACAGCACAAAGAATAGCCAAACCAAAGACATCTCAATTGGTTCAGCTTACACAATTGTGACTAAAAAGTTAAAGTTGAGCAAACTTTCCACTCGATAGGTACCAAAACTGTGTGCCCAGATCAGCTGCACACAAGAGCAGAGCTTTCAATGAAAATTTTAAATAAGTGGCATCAAAATCCTGAAGCATTTCTTCAAAGAATTTTAACAGGAGATGAAACATGGCTTTACCAATACAATCCTTAAGACTAAGCACAATCAAAGCAATGGCTACCAAGAGGTAGAAGTAGACCAGTCAAAGCAAAAGCAGACTGGTCAAAAGCAAAACTTATGGGAAATTTTTTGGGATGCTCAAGGAATTTTGCTTGTTGACCTTTTCTGGAGAGCCAAAGAATGATAACATCTGCTTATTGTAAGAATATTTTGAGAAAGTTAGCCAAAGCTTTAGCACAAAAACACCCAGGAAAGCTTTACCAGAGAGTCCTCCTCTACCACAACAATGGTCCTATTCATTCCTCTCACCAAACAAGGGTAATTTTTCAAAAGTTACAATGAGAAATCATTAGCCATCCACCCTTGGCTCCTCTGATTTATTTTTCTTTCCTAATCTTAAAAAGTCTTTAAAAGGACCCATTTTTATTTAGTTAATAATGTAAAAAAGAATACACTGACACGATTAAATTCCCAGGATCCTCAGTTCCTTAGGGATGGACTAAATGTCTGGTATCATTGCTTACAAAAGTGTCTTGAACTTAATGGAGATTATGTTGACAAATAAATTTTACACTATTTTATTTTTATCTTTTAATTCCATTCCACAAACATTCTGAAATCCTCTCATGTGTATAATTGGAGATTCAGAAAAAAAAAAAATGGAAGGGGACAGACAAAAATATATACAAATTTTATTTTTAAAAAATTAACCACAGATCCCAAAAAGCTCAATGCCCTTCAAGTAAGAAAGCCACACCAAAGTACATCATGATCAAATCATTGACAACTGATAATAATAAAAAAAAATCTTGAGAGGTCAGAGAATAGGGACACATTATTTATATTTAAACAAAGAATTACTACTGACTTCTCATCAGAAACAACGTAAGCCAGGTGACCATGGAACAAAAGGGCTGCAAAAAAAAAAAAAAGCTGTTGAGATAGAATGTTATATTCTTAAAAGTTAAAGTTGAAGACATTATCAGAGACATTATCAAACAAACAAAAGCTGAGAGGATTTGTCATCAGATCTCACTATAAGAAATGTTAAAGGACATTCTAAAACCTGATAGGAATTTATAACAAATGGAAACCTATATCTATACAAAGAAATGAAGAGTGTTAAAAATGGCAAGTATGTGAATAAATATAGAAGAAATTCTTGTATGCATAATTTCTCTAAAAGATAACTGACTAGCCCAGGCACAGTGGCTCATGCTTGCAATCCTAATTCTTTGCAAAGCCGAGGTAAGAGGATCGCATGAGGCCAGGAATTTAGACCAGCCTGGGCAACATAGTGAGACTCCATCTCTAAAAGAAATAATAATAAGCCAGGTGCAGTGGTATGCACCTGTAGTCCCAGCTACTCAGGAGGCTGAAGCAGGAGGATCACTTGAGCCCAGGTTTTTGAGGTTGCAGTGAGCAATGAGAAGGCCACTGCACTCCAGCCTGGGCAACATAGTGAGATCCTGTCGCTTAAATAAACAAACAAACAAAACAAGGTAACTGGTTAAAATAAAAGCATAAAATACAATATACTGTAGAGTTACAGCATATGTAAAGGTAAAATACAGAACAAATATAGCACAAGAGGGTAATATTAATATTTTCTTAAAACTATCTATTATTTAATATACTTCTGCATCTGACTAAAATCTTCAAACAACCAGGGAATACATAAAGTAAAGAAAGTTATTAAACATCTGTAAGTAAATAAAAATTTGCTTGGCGTAGTGCTTTCAATGAGTAAATATTAATAATAATTTATATATCATTTGTATATTGGTACTTAAACTGTCTCCAAGCAATTATGTTTACAAAATAAAATTGTTGTTAAAGCTTACTTCCCCAAAAGATATTACAGAGAGACTTCATGACTTCAGTTTCATCACCAATTATTATCTCAATTTCTTAAATAGTACAGTCCCCAAATAGATTTAACTTAAATAAAGACAATGCAACATTAATTATGTTGATGCACAATGTTCTCGCTTTTTTAAGGATTTTGAAGAAACAGCGACATCTTAATATCAATTTTACAAGCTTATTTTTAGACACAAGTTAGATTATGTAACAGGGACACAAAATGTACGCTCACAGCCATCAATGAGGTAAATAAACTTGAAGGCATTTTCCTAGGCATTGTGGGATTGAGGAAAATGAAATGTAAAGGGTTCCGGGGGTCCTCAAACTTTTTAAACAGGGGGCCAGTTCACTGTCCCTCAGACTGTTGGAGGGCCGGACTATAGTTTAAAAAAAAAACTATGAACAAATTCCTATGCACACCGCACATATCTTATTTTGAAGTAAAAAAACAAAACGGGCAAAAACACCCGGCGGGCCGGATAAATGTCCTTGGCGGGCTGCATGTGGCCCGCGGGCCATAGTTTGAGGACCCCTGGAAAGACTATGGTTTGCTGACCTCTGCTCTAGAATAATCTCGTATAATTTGAAACAGTTCACTTTTGTCCATGAGATCAAAAGTCATCAAAAATGACGATGACATGATTGCTAAGGAATGAAAAACCTTCAAAATATTAAGAAAATTGATTAAAAAATATTTTAAAAATCAATGACACACAAAAAAGCAATTTCAAAGTATCTAGTAATGTTGAAGATATTCAAACCCAATGGCACAAATTTCTTCTACCAGGTTCATACACCCTAGAGAAACTCTTATACATATACACAAGGAAACTTGTACAAGAATATTACTGAAGCACTGTTTACAACAAAAATAAAACCTGGAAATATCTAAAAATGCATTAATAGAAAAGTAGGTAAATAAATTGTAGTGTCCTCATGAAATGGAATACTAGACTGTCAAAATGTGAATGTAGGGCTGGACAAAGGAGAAAGTTTGGAAGCAGGGAGATTAGCAAGGAAGCTGTTACACAGCCAAAATGCATTGCCTCATATATTTATAATCAAGAGCGAGAGTTCTTAATGTTTTGACAAAATTTTTAAAGGTCACATAACACTTGTAATTTTTCCCATTGATTATTATGGTCATTCTGCATGATTTCACCTTGATCATTTTAACAGTCCTGCACTTCAGGGCAAAGTAAGAACTGCCTATTCATAATACGATATAAAGTCAAATAAACAAAACCAGCACTTTTCATTTACATGTGGTAAATTACTCTTTTTCCCAAAGGGGACTGTAGACAAGGAATTAAGAAAGTGAACAATCAAACAAGGATCATGGCCCACTCAATAAAATAAGCTTTAGATAATGGCAAAATGTGTTTTTGTTGAGCACTGGGGGCGGTAAGAAATTTTTATGCAGATTTTAATCAATTTAGAATAACTAATTAGGCGAACTGTGGTCTGACAATGATCAGAAAGGAAATTGTTGGTGTCATGTTTTTACTGCAATTATTATCATGCCAAGTGTGTATTATTGTTGCTGTTCTTATAGCAACTACCCATAAAATTCAACAATATGACATAAAATAGTAATCCATACTTAAGATATTCCTTAAGTAGGTAATATAACTCATGTCATACATTCTACTTTAATTTATCTGGCTTAACTGCAGGAAAGAGGTTAGAAAACCTGGAGAAATGGTCATTCTTCTCTCTGTATCACAATTCTAAAAAAGAAGATAACTTAACGATTAATGTTGGAAAGTACAAGATTACAGTCACTTCATGATTTTTTCTCTGCTGAGAACAATGTCAATATCTTAGTTCTGATAGTAGAAAGATTAATATTAAATATCCAATGTATAGGCAAACAGATTTGATCTTTTGTTGAAAATGTGAAAATATGGCAAATAGTCTCAACCAACTGAAGGGTCATTCCACTATCACATAAAGTTGTACTACAGGAAGCCTGTGGAGAAAAAACAATGCTTTTTCTCTCAAAATAAAACAGAAAGAAAAGAAAAATTTAAGAGATTTGAAAATCTAGCCTAAGAATTTAACACTGTGAAGAAAATCTGAATTGGAATAATCCAAGTCAAGTGTTACTAACAAGCCATAGCAATAATGAAAGGACTGTAAGTTCCCTAGAGAGCAGGCGATTTTGTACAGAACTAGAACTACACACTGATGAATCTTACCTAGATGAGTGGCCTGCAAAATACAACCCAAGCAGCTGAACCGATACTTTGCATTTGGTCTAGAAGTCTATAAGAAGTCAAAGCAATTTCATCACCAAGGGAGGTTACTTTGAGTTTGACATTCAAGTTGCAAAAAATCACTGTATTCCAGTACAAAGAGTTGCAAAACTTTATATTCAGTTTCAGAGACATGTATTACATTTTACACTACCACTAACCAAAAACTTAACAGACCATAAGCTTTGCTACCATACTTTTTGTTCCATTTGAGGTCCCATGTACATCTACTTCTTAAAAACAGAAGAGAAGGCTGGATGTGGTGGCTCACGCCTGTAATCCCAACACTTTGGGTGGCTGAGGTGGGAGGATCACTTGGAGGCCAGGAATTTGAGATCAGCTTGAGCAAGAGCAAGACCCCATCTCTACAAGAAATAGAAAAATTAGCCAGGTGTGGTGGTGCGCACCTGTTGTCCCAGCTACTTGCGAGGCTGAGGCAAGAGGATCGCTTGATCCCAGGAGTTTGAGGTTGCAGCAAGCTATGATGACGTCACCGCACACTAGCCCAGGTAACAGAGCAAGACACTGTTTCACCAAAAAAAAAAAATAATAATAACAAAAGAAAAAAAGAAAATAAAGAAAAGAAAAAGGAAAAGAAAGAAAGAAAAGAGCAGCAACTTGCATGAGCTAATTTTGTGAAATTTTGCTAAATTCTTGATATTTACTATCCCCTTTACTACCTGTAACAATCTTCTGAGGTAGGTACTCTTACTATCATAATTTTACAGAAAAAAATATAAAGTGCAAAGACATGAAGTAATTTAAATGACAGATCTTGGATTCAAGTCTCTTAAATGTTACACTTGACAGAGGAACTGTCCCAAATGTTTAGCCACCATTAGGCATAAAAGATAAGCAATGGATTAAAACATAAACATCATGATCTACTCATTTATTATCAACGGAGGGGCCTTAGGAGTCATTTAGTCTAAACTACCTCACTTAAAACCTGAGGCAAAGTACAAAAGAAGCTGAGTAATATGCCAAAAGTCCTAGAACAAGTTAAATGGCAGAAATGATAATAAGAATGTAGGATTTTGGTTTCCAGACCACTACTCTTTCTAAAAATTATGTCCTCTCTTTTCTTCAGGGCCTTAAAAGAAAATGCCCCCATAAGATTTTACAAAGTACCAGTAATTTAAATTCAAAGGTATTTGTGGTCAGGAGATCAAGTAGGAAGGGTGAAGTCTAATTCTTTCTAAAAAGATGCTAGCTTAGATCAATTTGAAAATAAGATTTTTATTAATGCCCATTATAAACAGGGGATCATTTACATCTAATTATCAGGTTTAGGTATATATATATATCCTGTGGTCTATGAGTTCCACATTTGATCAAAAGTTACTTAACTCTTTAAAAATAACACATAAATCCCTAGAATAAATAAGGTTGATAAGACTAGGTAAACTATTTCTTTTCCAATTTTATTTACCAAAAAACTGGTATGTCAGACCTGCTACATTTTACCTCTGAGATAACATGTACTTCACTGATAAGAATGATCAAGAAAAACTGCCATTAATAAGTTAAAATACCATGATCTGGCTTATTTTGGAAGTGTTATTTTTAATGTTCCATGGCCAAGATTTCAAGTGTTCAAGTTTACAAAACAACAAAAATATCATAAATAGATATGAAAATATTTGTCCAGCTGTTCTATTAATCTAGTGAGAACCAAACCTGACTTATCTTTTACTGTGTTTCATTATTTCACACCATATCAGTCACAAATTCAAGTATAATATTTACACCTCATGCTCTTACAGTTTTGCCCCTTTAATCACTACTAGGTTTTTTCCAGTCTTCCCAAGGGCTTTTTAAATGTGTCTGACACCTGCCTGGTGCTTTTGGCTATTACAATTCAAATCAAGTTTTTATAAGTTCTAAAATGTCTGGGGAAGGCAAGTTAACCTAAGTGTTAACTATGGCTAAATGTTATGGAATATGCTCATAAAAACCTAAACTCACATGAGATAGAATTACATACATGTAATATGAGTAAAGGATCTTGAAAATTAATAAAAAGTACAGCATCAGCACATACAGAAGGCCATTCTGGGAAAGCACTTCAAAGAGTCTGAAAATAGGCATTAAGTACCAGGCAAGAAATGCTAAGACCAAGTAAAAAACCTAAAATGTGAGAGGAGCTGGCAAGGAAGAAAACAGAATTCAAGTTGTTCCTCTGAAAAAGTATAACATAAACATTCCTCACAATTCATTCATTCAGAAAAAAATGACGTGTGTCTTCAGAATTTACATTGCAGACACCACGCTGGCTATAATTAAGCAAGCTATAAAGTGTACATGTACAAATGTATACGTACCCATGAAAACCCTTCCTGTTATTAATATAACCCATCACTCTTATCACTCTCATTCTCTTTTACTGACTTCTCTGCAGAATCTCAAACACTGGTTCTCAATTTCCATGTTTTCATCTCTAGAAATGACCATTCTCTTGAGCTACAAAACCACATATGCAATTGCCTTTAGGATATATCCGCGACTTTGTCCCAGAGGCATTTCAAACATAACATGTCTAAATCCTCATTCTGAACCTTCTCTCTCACCTGCAACCTGCTTCTCCTACTCTCCCCAGAGTTAAGAGTATTTCCATCTGCTAGTCATTGAAAATAAATTTTTTAATCTTTGACTTTTCCTTTTCTTTCTCATTTCTCACATACAACCAACGATCAAGAACTACAGACTATAAACATTACTCATTTCATTATATTAGTTTAGTCTCTCCCACTAAATTATGAGTTGATAGACAAGGGCCCCTCTAATGCAAAATTATTTTTGTTTGCCATGTATGGTGCCTGACACACAGAAGGTGCTTAATATATATATCTTAAGTTGTTCCAACTGTAAAACATTTACAAATATTTTTAAAGTATTACAGACATAAAATTATATTTATTTCATCTTTAATTAAATTTCACTCAGAAAGGAGTTAAAAGATGGAAAAAATAACTAGTCTCTCTCCATCAGCTAATTTATCTGTGAATAAAAAATTAAAAACAATAAAATTTTCTATTAGACTTCTTATAAATCTAAAAGCATTCTTCTTTTTCTAAATATCTCTAAGTCTTCTTAGATTCCAAATGCTAAAGGTTTTGTTACTATAGTTCTTTTTTCGTTTTTTTCTTTTAGTTAAATGTTATTTAAGGAATATTTTTATTTTATATCAAGACATCTTTTTCGGGAGGCTGAGGCAGGAGGATTGCTCGAGCCCAGGAGTTTGAGGTTGCTGTGAGCGAGGCTGATGCCACGGCACTCACTCTAGCCCGGGCAACAGAGTGAGACTCTGTCTCAAAAAAAAAAAAAAAAAAAAAAAAAAAGACATCTTTTTAAAATAGCAGCTTTATCAACTGATACAAGCCCAACTTAAAAAATAACATATACAGTCTTAACATATGATGCGCCAACATTAACAGTGTAGCTGTATAAATACTGACAAATTTATGTAAATGCAATCTAACTTCCAAATAATTTTCTGAAACTGACAATGGAAAATTAACTATTCCATCTGTCCCAAGAATCACAGGTTACTATTAGTTATTCCCTAATAGCCAGCCATTCACATAATGACAAAACTAAGTAGATGTCTTTATTTAATATTGATGTGAATAACTACAACACATATACAACACTATTTGGAGAAATCAAGGGAATTTTTTAAGTTAAAACAAAACAAAAACTTAAAGGAAATTAAATAGGAACTAAAAAGGTTTCAGACTCCAGATGAGCCCAAATGCCAATAAACCCATAGAAGGAGAATATAAAGTTAGGATCCACAAAAGGCATAAAACTGGACATAGTTCCTGGTGAGACCCTAAATTAGAAGCTGTACTCAAAGTGAAAGAAAAAATAACCAAAATACTAAGAGAAAGAGTTCTTTATAATGTTGGGGTCTGGATTTGGGGCCAGAACTAACACACACCTTTATAGGCTTCAACTGAGAACTGCAATGAAAAAGGTAAGCTCAGGGCAGCCCCAAACCCAGGTTTCCAGCCAAATTCCTCTCAGGGCTTTTCTCAGTAACTTTCCACTATCATCATGGACAGGAGGATAATGAACAGGAGAGAAGTTCTCCTCCAAAGCCCTCACCCATGGAATCCACAGTCTTCTCTGTGATTCTTCTCCTTCTCTGTACTCCACTCATCCTGTTCACTATAGTCCAGAACTCACAGTTGACCTTTTTAACTTAAATTATTTCACTGAATGTCTACAATATGCCCAGATCTGTGATACTGACCTCAAAACTTGTTATTAATAGATTTTATTGTTTAGTAAGTTTAAGATTTACAGAAGAAAATCTGTACTATGTAGTACAAAAAGCTCCTATTATTACCCATCCAACCCACACCTGCACAGTTTCCCCTATTCTTAATGTCTTATTAGCATGGTACATTTGTTACCATTAATGAACCAAGATTGATATTAACTAAAGTCCACAGATATTCAGATTTCCTTTGTATTTACCTAACGTTGTCCTTTTTTTATTTTAGGATCCCATCCAGGATACTATCATATAACATTTAGTTATCATGTCTCCTTGGCTCCTCTTGCTTGTAACAGTTTCTTGGACTTTACTTGTTTTTGATAACCTTGATGGTTTTGAGGAATACTATCAGGAATCTTAGAGAATATCTTTTAATTTCAGTTTGCCTAATATTTTTCTCATGGTTAGACAGAGCTTATGAGCACTCATAGAGACTCCAGAAGTAAAGTGGCATTCTTGTCACATCATCTAAGGATATATACAGTCATCCCTCAGTATCTACAGTGGACTGGTTCCAGGACCACTACAGATAGCAAAATCCACATATACTCAAGTCCTATAATTGGCCTTTGTGATCCCAAGGATATGAAAAGTCAGTCCTCTCTATACATGGGTTTCCACAGCCTAAAAACACTGTATTTTCAGTCCTGAGTTTGGTTATGGATGGAGAACCCACCACCAGAGTGGACTGAATGTATTTGTTGAAAAAAATCTGTGTGTAAGTGGACCCGTGCAGTTCAAACCTTTGTTGTTTAAGGGTCAACTACACTACCAACATGGCTCATCACCAAAGATGTTAACCTTGCTCACTTAGCTAAGGTACTGCTTGTCAGGTTTCTCCATTGTGAAGGAGTTTGCCCCTTCCCCTCTTTCCATATTAAACTCTGTGGAAGAAAGTCATTATGCCCACCCACACTTAAGGAGTGGGGAGTTATACCCTTCCAAACTTTTTCACTGAACTTTTAAAATATAATCTTCTCCAAAGCCTATAATGTACAAATGTTATACTACTGTTACAGATTAAAAAACTGAGACTTAAGGACTCTGTTTAAGGTTACAAAGCTAAAAAGCGCTAAGTTTAGGAAGCAAACGAAAGCTATCTGAATCCTAGCTTAGTATTCTTTCCATTATGACATACTCAATTTCAAGGGTACAAATTATATACTAACAGGTGAATTTCAAGCTCTGTCTTATTCAACCACCAATAGTTTTCCAGGTACTTCTATTTCATCCAACAGTTTCCTGTTTCTTTGGTCATGATTGCCTTTTCTTATTAACTCACTCCACTTTTACTCCTAGACCAAAGCCATACTATTTTTCTCAGTTTTCTTTGTCCTAGAGAAACAAAATTATTTCAAACTGGTTCTCAGAAACATCTTTCCACATCTCTGAACCTGCCCTATAGAAACTGCCTGAACTAGCTTCTGCAGTAATTTGGTATAATTAATGAAAAAAGCACTAGACACTATTTTTATTTTTAAAAGGAGGGGGATGGAAGATTATATAATACAGTTATTAAGAGCTCAGCCTCTGGAGTTGGGAAGTTCTAAGACAAAATTTCAATTCTATCACTACCACTTCATCCTTGGAAAAGTCATTCAAACTTCTTAAACATCATTATCATTATCTGTAATCTTAGAAACTAATCTTAAAACATTCTGTATATAAAAGAAGTATCTATACAGTTTTCTATGCAATATATGCAATATGGAAGCTCTATGATTTACAGAATAGTCTACATAATTTAAAAACAGAAGCTTAAAGATGAACTTAGAATTTTTCAAGTTCAGATTATATTGTACTTTTGATAAAAGAATATTGAGAGATCTGGTTAAATGAAGAATAGTAATTCTAGATGCTCCTGACTGACGATGGGGTTATGTCTTGATAAACCCATCATAAGGTGAAAACACTGTAAGTCAAAAAATTCATTTAATACACCTAGCCTACCTTACTTTATAGTTTATCTTAGCCTGTCTTAAGCATGCTCACGATACTTACACTAGCGTACAGTTAGGCAAAATCATCTGGCAACACAGTACACTGAGGAGTATTGATTCTTTACCCTCATGATTGTGTGGCTGATTGGGAGCTATAGCTCACTGCCACTGCCCAGCATCACAAGACAGTATCATATTGTACATTGCTAGCTCAGTAAAAGATCAAAATTATAAGTATGGTTTCTACTGAATGTGTATCACTTTCACACCATCATATAATCAAAAAATTATAAGTCAAACCATTTTAAGTTGGGGACCATCTGTGCTTTCAATTGTGCACTGCTTTGAATAAACCACAGGTTTTCCTGAAAATGAGATATATTTTATATAATTCCTCTCTGAGACAAATATACAGAAGAAAATTTCCCAAAAAGTCGAGGATATTATCAGCTCATCACATTCCTGTACTCACCAATACAATTAATAAAGGACTTGCTGAAAATCCCTGTCAGAGGCCTAACCACCCTTCTTCCAGAATCAGTTACAGTTCTTCATAAAGTAAGCAGCCCAGCTATCCAAAGACAATTAACCTATTGTAGCACTCCAGACAAAAGCAAGAGAGAAGCAGAGAGAAAATTTCAACTGGAAAATATTTTGATGCAATTGACACAGACGACAAACTAAACTTACTCAACATGTCAAGTGTTGCAATCTGCACAAAAACACATACATATGCTAGCCCACACAAGCCAAAGGGAAATTTCAACTCTGAGTACAGTATATATCTTTTAATCTTTGTTTAGAAAAGATGCACAGGGGAAGCTAAAGGATTCTTTCATAAACTTAGAGAAAGGAATGTTTAAAATCTCCTATCAAAATATCTTGCAGATTTAAGGAAACTATCATTGTGAAAAGATTTTTAATATATCTAAAATACTTGTGTTTCCCAATTGGCTAGAAAATTACAGTGTACGCCTACTTTTTTCTGATCACTTGCAAAATATATGTAAGACTTGTTATTTCAAAAGTTTAAATTAAATTATAACACTTATATCCTTTAAAAAACAAACATGTATGTTGAAACTAAAAGGCAACTTTTTATGTCTAGCAAGTTAAAACTAAAAAGACTATTATGAATATGAATTCCTAGCTTCTACGACTTCATTTTCTCATACATAAGCTGGATGATATAACTACTTTAACTCTCCTCACAACCATTAATCAAACCAAAATTAAAAGACCAATGAAAATGCTGGTAGAAGGTAAATAATTTTTTCATGTCCCCAACTTTTTATTTTGAAAATTTTTAAACATACAAGAAAGTTAAAAGAATAGTACAGGTTGAGTGTCCCTAATCTGAAAACCCAAAATTTGAAATGTTTCCAAATCGAAACTTTTGGAATACCAACATGACAATTAAAGGAAATGCTCACTGGAGCATTTTGGCTTTCAAATTTTCAGATTAGAGATGCTCAACCAGGAAGTAAAATGCAAATACTCCAAAATCTGAAAAATCCTAGATCTGAAACGCTTCTGGTCCTAAGCGTTTAGGATAAAGGATACTCAACCTAAAAAATGAACACTCATTATTCATTAAGTATATCCTCCACTCAGATTCAAAAAGTGAAAACTGTCAAACTAAAGTACTATAGTGAATAAAAATTCACATTAAATAAAAATTAGTAACTTGAATATACAAAAATCTCTAAGTGTTATAAACTCAAGTAAGATAACTTTTTAACATCACTTATCTTTTCTGTGTATGACCTAAAAGAATTAAAAACTAAATGAAAAAGGTCAAGTATATTAACACATGGCTGGTTATTTTACATGAACAGTGTCTAAGTAAAACCTCTCAAAGAACCATTTATCATTTTCTCATAATGAAGAAAAACTAAAAGTAAAATTGTCTAAAATTATGGAAGGTTTTATATTTAAAAAGCATAATAAGTATATTTCCAAGTAATCCTAGTACAGAAACCAGTCCTGGTAGCATCTGTTACCTTGGATCACAAAAAGAGTAAGATACTAGTTTCTAAGAAAATAAGTGTGCACTTTCTTGAGATTCAAATCTAAATAACTG
Organism: Cheirogaleus medius; assembly: GCA_008086735.1. Taxonomy (NCBI): domain Eukaryota; kingdom Metazoa; phylum Chordata; class Mammalia; order Primates; family Cheirogaleidae; genus Cheirogaleus; species Cheirogaleus medius. The sequence continues at coordinate 26,284,568 of VBSM01000483.1, forward strand.
TGAGCTAGGTCCTTAACAAATAAGTTTTAGATTTCCAGTAGACAGAAAAAATTCTAATATTCTGAATATACAATTGTAGACTACATATGGCAAGAAGAGTAAAATGGAGATGACAGTAAAAATAATAGGATATGCCAGTAAACAGCCATGTCCATTACCACATGATAAGAGGACAAGGATCAAAGAGAAATCAAGATGTCTTTGGAAATTTCAAAAGCACTTTTACTCCAACATTTAAAACTGCAACCTTAAAACTGTAGTTGTGATTTGCCAGAACTGATTATGGTAGAAATGGTCCCCTCCCCATATTTTTACTTACCAATATCTCCCAGAAGAAAAGATAATCAAAAATATATTGAAGACACTGATTTTTAAAGAACAGCTTAAACACATCTAAATATCATTCTATATAAATTTTTAGTAAAGCCGAAAGTCGATAAACTCCTCTGAAATAAGTTTTATACTTTCAAACGACCAATGATTTCAATGTTCTAAGATAGAAAATGCATTTTGTTATGCAAAAAATTCCCTGGTATCATCAAGTACCAGGAAGATTATCATGTGTCTTTTTTAAATGAATTAATATTTAGGTTAGGTAGGTATTTTTCTGATATAGTCCACAGAAATGGATTTAAAGTTTTATATATGTATATTTAGTAATTTGATATATCATAATATCACATAAAAATTAATAACAAAATTAACATCTGACACTAAAGGAAATGTAAAAACTTATATATCAAGTAAGATTATTTACCCCAAGTAATGGAAAGTAGAGCAATGAACAAATAAAACATGTATATGCATAGTCCAGAATAAAAACAATGCACATATATTTTCTGACTGGTAAACTATTTTTAAAGAATCTAATTTTGTCATAAAAAGTGTCTTATCTATTTGGAAAATTCTAAGTATGTAAATATTGAATTCACTATCATGCTTATAATTAAGTCTCAGTTAAGCAAAAGTTTTTAGTGCAATTAAAAGACACAGAAACAAAAGAAAACTGCTTTCTGTTACACATGGGTATAAGAAATATTGAGAAGAAACTAAACAAGGCAGTCTTCTCATTGTCCACCATGATTTGTTGATTACATGCATGAATTTATCTCCCTTCTCCCTATATTACATTGCCATCAACCTCAAATAAAAAAATAAAAACCAGCTGCTCCTTACGATGCCTTTGTATATTCTCCTACAGGTGGGGTTGGAGGGAGGCCAGGAGAAAGAGTAACCATGAAAAAATTTAACCCCTTACCTTTATAGCTAGAAAATTCAGTCCACTCTCATTGGCCAAAGCCTTTGCAATCATTGTTTTAGAACATCCAGGTGGCCCATACAGAAGAACTCCTTTAGGTGGCTGAATACCCATTCGGACAAAAGACTCTGGATGCTTCAAGGGCCACTCAACAGCCTGTTTCAATTTCAGTTTGATATTTTCCAGTCCTCCTATATCTGACCAGGACACCTAAAAAACAAAACATTTTCTAAATATAAGTTTTGCCAGAACAGAGAACTTAAAAAAAAAGAAATAAAATCAACAAAACTGCAAAGGGAAGAAAACCATTTAAGAATTACAAAGATTCTGTAAAAAAATTCCAAAAATACCAAGAAATTAGGAGTACATAAAATAAAATGTAAGCTGCATACTGCAAAAACACTTAAAATCAAAATATTTCTGCTTGTAAGTCTTATATATTAATAAATGCTTAAATGATTGAACATATCATTAAGTCTATCCTTCTTAGAAGTTCTTAAAAGTCAGGTTTCATCGTCAGACAATGGTTAGTCACTGACCCAAGGTCTCATCTACATATCTAACTACATTTTTTTTTTTAGCAAAATTACTACCACACATATTGTTTTTAGATCCTATGGAATATATTATCTTTATATCTTTGGTATACATAAAGTATCCTCAAAATTTTGTTCCTTTTTCTCAATTAATACCCCCAAAACAAGATAGTTCTTTATACATACGTCTTAAGTATGAATTGTTTATCAGATAATGTACACAGGAAACAGAGAAAAGAATGAGACATGAATCCACACTTTAAGGAACCTACAAACTAATAACAACCAGTAAAATGCACATAAATAACCACAGTACAATGGAAAGATACTAAGTACAATAACAAAGAAACAGAAAAAAGCTTTGGGAGTTCCCGGGAAGAACTCCAGCTGGAAGGCAAATCTGAAAGCCAATTTTTGAAGGATGGATAAAATTCGGAAATGTTACAACAGGGGAACGGTCAGGTGGAGGCACAAAATGACAAAAGGCTGAGAAGGAAGGAAGTATAAAGAGGATGACTGAAAAAAGATTTCAAAGAGGGAAACAAAGAAAAGTTGAAGCCATGCACCACAGGGCCCTGAAGACGAGATGAAGGAATGAGATGAAGGAGTTCAAGATAACTCTTTGTAAATAATAAGTCTTTGAAGGTTTTTAATCTAAAAAGTGATATGGTCTGATATGTGTTTCTGGAAGACTTCTCTGACAAGATTCATTAGAGAGGAGACAGAGAGCAGGGAGACCAATTAAGAACACATTAAATATTGATATTAAATATTAAAATTAAATATTGAGATATTTAAAAATTAAATAAATAAATACCAAGCAAGCAAGCTTGAACTAGGGTAACTACATGCACATAATGAAGACATACCAGAAAGATACTGCAGAGCTATGGTTGAAGGTTCTAAGAATAGAATAAAAAAGAGGGAAAACTTAAAGCTAAAGATTTCACAATGGATAGAATGAGGGAATATGGACCACAGAAGAATATCTTTAGGAGGGAAAATAAATATGATAGATTTTTTTTGGATACACAGAGTTGGAACATATAATACTCAAAATATCAAAAGTGAACACTTGCACCTATAATTCTAGCACTTTGGGACGCCAAAAGTTTGAGATCAGCCCCTGAGCTACCCATGGCAAGACCCTGTGTCTCTGAAAAATATAAAAATCAGCCAGGTATGGTGGCTCAAGCCTGTTGTCCCAGCCACTTGGGAAGATGAGGCAGGAGGATCACTTCAGCCCGGGAGTTGGAGGTTGTGGTAAGCTATGATGATGCCACTGTATTCTAGCCTAGGTGACAGAGCAAGAGAGTGTCTCCAAAAAAAAAAAAAAAAGTGAGCACTTGGAATATAAGCAGAACAAACAGAGCATGGAGCTCTGGAAAGATGACAGGATTGGAGTTTTAGATTTCAAGATAACTTCATATAACCAAGAGAAGAGAGGTGTGGGTCAAAGGCAGATCACTGGGCATGCCTACATTTAAGATGTAGGAAAGGAAGAAGCAGGAAGAAATGTCAGATAACAAACAAGTTACAAATCCAAAGGAGAAGAGGGTTTTGCTTGTTAATATCAGGAAAAGATTACTTTTTTCAAAGGAACTTATGTGGTTTAGTGGGAGGATTTTGTTGTTTTTGTTTTCTGCTCACAGATTCAGAAGAACGCTATATGATCAACCATAATCCTGAGATCAGATTTATTTATTTTTTCTAAGTTGCTTTCTTGGAATTTATTTTAAGAAGTAAGATTACTGGATTACATAGACAGCTCATATCTTAAAATTACCAAGTCCATTTAAGACAAATCCATGGCCAATATCATACTGAATGAAGAAAAATTGAAACCATTCCCACTTAGAACCGGAACTAGACAAGATTGCCCACTATCTCCACTTCTATTCAACATAATGCTTGAAGTCCTTGCTACAGCAATTAGACAAGAGAGGGGTATTAAGGGCATCTAAATGGGGGCAGATGAGATCAAATTCTCGCTCTTTGCCAATGATATGATATTATATCTAGAAAACCCCAAGGATTCATCTAAGAGACTCCTAGAATTGATAAATGAATTCAGTAAAGTCTCTGGTTACAAAATCAATACACACCAATCAGAGGCATTCATATACACCAATAACAGTCAAGCCGAAACTCAAATAAAAAACGCAATACCTTTTACAATAGCCTCAAAGAAAATTAAATATCTAGGAATATATTTAACGAAAGACGTGAGAGACATATATGGGAGAACTATGAAACACTAAGAAAAGAAACTGTAGAAGATGTAAACAGATGGAAAATCTACCTTGCTCATGGATTGGTAGAATCAGTACTGTTAAAATGTCCACACTACCTAAAGTGATTAACAGAATTAATGCAATCCCTATCAAAGTACCATCATCATTCTTTACAGATCTAGAAAAAATAATTCTACACTTTGTATGGAACCAGAGAAGACCTTGTATAGCCAAAGCAATCTTAAGTAAAAAGAACAAACTGGGAGGTATCAGTCTACCAGACTTCAAACTGTACTACAAGGCTATAATAACTAAAACATCATGGTACTGGCACAAGAACAGAGACAAACCATCCACATATGGTAATCTCATCTTTGACAAAGCAGACAAAAATATACATTGGGGAAAAGAATCTTTTTTCAATAAATGGTGCTGGGAAAACTGGATAGCTACATGCAGAAGAATGAAACTGGAACCCCACCTCTCTCCTCTCACAAAAATCAATTCAAGATGGATAACAGACTTAAACCTAAGGCATGAAACCTTAAGAATTCTAGAAGATGAGGTTGGGAAGACCCTTTCAGACATCGGCCTAGGCAAAGAATTTTTGTAGAAGACCCCCAAAGCAATCACCGCAGCAACAAAAATAAATAAATGGGATCTAATCAAATTTAAAAGCTTTTGCACAGCCAAGGAAACTATCATTAGAGTGAATAGACAGCCTACAGAATAGGAGAAGATATTTGCTCTCTACACATCAAATAAAGGGCTGATAACAAGAATCTATCTAGAACTTAAAATAAATCAACAAGAAAAAATCAAACAACCCCATCAATAAATGGGCAAAGGAAATGAATAGAAACTTTTCAAAAGAAGACAGAATAATGGCCAGCAAACATATAAAAACAATGCTCAACATCTCTAATCATTAGAGAAATGCAAATAAAACCACAATGAGATATCACCTAACCCCAGTGAGACTGGCCTCTATCGAAAAATCCCAAAACAACAAATACTGGCGAGGATGTGGAGACAGGAACACTCCTTCACTGCTGGTAACTGCAAATTAGTGCAACCTCTGTAGAAAAGAATTTGGAGATACCTCAAAGAGCTAAAAACAGAAATACCATTCAATCCAGCAATAGCACTATTAGGCGTCTACCCAAAAGAGCAAAAGACATTCTACAATGAAGACATCTGCACCCAAATGTTTATGGCAGCACAATTCACTATTGCAAGCATGTGGAAACAACCCAAGTGTCTGTCAATTCATGAGTGCATTATTAAAATTTGATATATGTATACAATGGAATATTACTCAATTATAAGAAATGACAGTGATCTAGCACCTCTTATATTTTCCTGGATTGAGCTTGAGCCCATCATCTGAAGTGAGGTATCACAAGATCGGAAGAATAGGCTCCACTTGTACTCGCCATCAAATTGGTACTAACACTATGCTGCTCACATGGTAGTAATATTCTCCAGGGATTAGGGGGTTGGGGGGGTAAACTCACAACCAAAGGACATGGTGAGCATTGTAACCCTCTAACCGTCGCTTGGGTGAGGCAAAGACATAAAATGTAACCAAAATGTTTGTACCCTCATAATACCCTGAAATAAATAATAAAAAAAATTACTGGATTAAAAGGCATGAATATTTACAGGTCTCTTGTATAATGCCAGGTTGCTATCCCAACCATTTTTTCTATTTTAATGACACCAGCAGTAAGTATATAAGTTTCCCTGCAGCATTATCCGCCTTAGGTTTTATTTTGCCTTACTTTTTTCTGATTTCTAATTTTACCAATTAATAAAATTAAAAATTAAACTTGAGACCAATACACGTGATCTTAAGGGCCTCCTAATATTCAGCTATCATTGGCAGAATCAAATGTACTACTTACCAGAAGGCAACTGTTATTGGTATAACTGGGCCTGCTTTAGGCAGAAGTGTAGCAAAACTGCCACATCTTGATGGGTAGCTCCTGCTTGTACTCTCTGGTATCTTTAATCTTTCTTTTTCTTTAATTTTTAAATTTCATTTTGCAAAATTTGAAACATATACAAAAGTTGACAAATCAATATAATAAATGTCTATACTCTGTCAAAATTCACAAATTTTAAATGTTTGCTACATTTGCTTTAGTGTGTGCTCTCACTCTACAGACACACATATAGACAAATACTGTATGCACACACATACTTTATCAATTTTTGAATTTTCTGTTGAACCTTTTAAAAGTAAGCTGCAGATATCATGTCCATTTTCTCTAAATACTTTAACATACCTCTCATAAAAATAAACATTCTGGTAAAAGAGTTTTAAGGAGGTTAGTCTCAAACTAAATATAGAGAATTGAGAAGAAATTGTCAGTAGATGTGTCAATAGGTTACTGAATAAGTGGTTTAATCAGATCCGTTTACATTTTATGCCTTTAGCAAAGGAATAGACATATATACACATAAACAACACATATACACTCATACATATATATAATGCATACAGTGTGTGAATACTAAATATGACAAATAAAAGCAGTGTTTACAATAGCTATCAAAAATGTCGAGTCAGAGAAGTAATTACTCAAACTTATAAGAACTAAAATGATAATGTCATTGTTACACTGCATGATAGCCATTCACTTGTTACTATGCAATTATCATACAGTGAGAAGAACATACTCTCTGTAAACATTCTCTGTGAAGAGATGATTCCATACCTTAGAGCAGGGGTCCCTAACCTTTTTGGCACCAGGACCCGGTTTCATGGAAGATAATTTTTCCATGGACCAGAGGAGTATGGGCGGGATGGTTTCAAGCACATTACATTTATTGTGCACTTATTTCTATTATTATTGCATTGTAATATATAACGAAATAATTATAAAACTCACCATAATGCAGAATCTAATGCCGCCACTGATCTGACAGGAGGTGGAGCTCAGGCTGTAAATATGTGAAGCTTTGCTGCCTCTCCTGCCACTCACCTCCAGTTGTGCGGCCTGGTTCCTAACAGACTATGGACTGGTACTGGGGGTTAGGGACCACAGCTTTAGAGCATGGGAGTTATACGTTAGGTATTGTAGCAGTGCAGCAGAATATTCACTTATACTAATTTAGATAAGTACACCTATACAGATAAAATTTTCTTAAAGGTTAGTACAAAACTACATCCTTCCTAATCAATGATTCTTTTACATTCAATTATATGCCCATAAATGGGGAGGGAGAATTTTTTTCTCAACTCTGTACAAAACTAAACAAACCTGGCAGTACAACCTGATAATCTCCAATGAGATAAAATTTGATATTCAATACATTTCAGGGTGTTTGGTTTTTAATCAGTCTTTTATAAAGTTTTTAAAAAGAAATTAAAATCAGATATTGAACCCTCTTATGACAAGTTCCAAAGTGGCAAAATAAAAATTAATGAACTAGGCTGCATGTATTTACCTAACTGAAAAAGAAAAAACTAGACAAAATGTATAAAGCATCAACTCTCAGGACACTAGATATCAGGCAACAAAGGACAATGACCCTTAAGAAAAGAGAAACCAACAAGGTTAGTCCTATGATTGCATCTAATTTACTACCTGGAGAAAGTTCACAGGTTGTAGCAACAGAAACCTAGGCAAAACCTAGAGACTCCCTGAGTTGAAAAGACAAAGCTAAGAGTATGGAAAGCCAAAGAGGCTAGAGTATGTAGGGTCAAGTATTAGAAATAAAAGAGGCACACAGGGAGAGAACAATTGAAATATGCGGAGGATCCCCATCAAATGTTCAGTTATCAGTACATACATGCAGAAATACATACATAGTCTCACACACACATATCAAGAGAAAAACACTTAAAAGGAATAGAAGGAATAGTGTCCAAAGCTCACAAAAGACCAGGAATAATGCCTATTCCCAACAGGCAGAGTGAAAACTCATAATTCATATGCTATCTGGTAGAGGGTTGAAAAAGGTCCTATTTCAGTAATGACGAAAAATTAACCCTAGACAAAATACTGTCCTAGTCCCATAATTTAAAGGCAAGACCCAAAAGGATCAACTGTTTCCAAGTAACTTACCCATATCTCAGAATAAAGCTGAAGGATATTTTTATAAATATTAAAATTTTTATGAATATAAAAATATCCACCTCCCAACAAGGTAAAATTCACAATGTCTACAATTCAATAACAAATTATCAGACATGAAAAGCTCTATTCCAGTCCCCAAAGCTATGGTTTCCTTTTACCAAAAAAAAAAAAAAAAAAAAAAGAGGTAGGAAAAAGAAGAGAAGAGAGAAGAGGAGATGAGAGGAGGGGGAGAGGAGAGGGGAGGGAAGGGGATGAGAGGGGAGGGGAAAAAATAATCTTGTACCTGAAAAAAAATGTATCAGGTATGCAAAAACAAAACAAAACAGGAAAATATAACCCATAAGGAGAAAAATCAATAAATTGATGCCAATCCAAAAATTACACAGATGATAAAATTAGTAAACAAAGACACTGACAGTTATTATAAATGTATTGCATATGTTCAAATAAAGGACACATTGAAAACACTAAGTAGAAACTATAAAATAAAAAAATAAAATTCAAACTTCTAGAGAAGAAAACTACAATGTCTATAATTAAAAAAAACAAGGCACTGAATGGGAATAACAGCAGATAAGTCATTTCAAAAGGAAAAAAAGGCCAGCAAATGGCTAGGCACAGCTATAGGGACCTAAAATAAAACAAAAGCAGAGAGGAAATAGAAGAAAAAGAAATGAATGCAGCATCAATTTTAGGACAACCTCAAGTGGACAAATGTCTGTATTCTGAGTCTTGACTGAGAGAAGAAGAAGAAAACAGACTAACTATCGGAAGAACTAATGACCAAAACTTTTTTCAACTTTGATTAGCATTATAAGCTTATATGTACAAGAAGATTAATAAACCCAAAAGCATAAAAAACATGAAGAAAACTACTAAGGCACATGATGACCAAACTGCTTAAAACCACTGATAAAAATAAAATATTAAAAACAATCAGAGGGGAAAAAATATATATATTACATGTAAATAAAAAAAATGAAGACAGTGGATTTCTTTTCAAAAAAAAAAAAGAAAGAAAAGAAAAAAACAGCAAAACAGAAGAGAGTGGAGCAAAATCATTAAGGAACATGAGGGGTGGAATGTCAACCTAGAACTCTTTATCCAGTAAAAATATCTTTCTAAAACAAAAACAATATACTTCTTTTTTCAGACATAAAAAACTGAATGCATTCATGACCAGGACACCTGCATTACAGGAAATGTTAAAATAAGTCCTTTAGGAAGAAGGAAAATGATATCATATGGAAACTTCAATCTACATGAAAGACTACAGAGAATTGGAAATGATGACGATGTTTAGTAAATACAGAATTTTTTTTTAATATTTAAATCTCTTCAGAAGAACTACTTTGTTTAGAGCAAAAATGATGACAATGTACTGTGAGGTTTACAATCTATGTAAAAGCAAAACATATGACAACGATAGCACAAAAAAGAAGAGAGCAATGGAAGTATATTGTTTTAAGGTTTTTATACTATGTATGTAATATAATATTACTTAAAGGAAGACTGTGATAAGTTAAAGATGTCTCAAGGGAAAATTTAAAATATTTTGAACTAAATGGAAATGAAAAAATATATATCAAATATGTGGGATGAAGCTAAAGCAGTGCTTAATAGAAATTTATAGCACTGAATTCTTATATTAGAAAAGAAGATCTAAAATCATTAACTATAGCTCCCACCTTGAGAAACTAGAGGAAGAACGAATAAGCCTTAAGTAAATAAAAGGAAATGATAAATATTATAGCAGAAATCAATGAATCAAAAACAGAAAAACAATAAAAAACAAAAAGCTGATTCTTTGAAAAGATCAATAAAATTGATAGACCTCGAGTTAGGCTGATCAAGCAAAAAAGAAGACACAAATTACCAATATCAGAAATAAAAGACGGGACACCACACTGATCCCAGAGACATTAAAAAGATAAAGGAATACTATGAACAACTCTATGGCCATAAATTCAACAACTCAGGAGAACAGACCAATTCCTTAAAAGATACAACCTACTAAAAATCACTCAAGAAAAACATCAGATAACTGGAATAATCTAATATTACCTAAAAAATTAATTTTACATAGGACTTCCAAATAATAAAATGCTAGACCCAGATAGTTTCAGAACTATTAAAGAGGAGAAATTTTTCAGAACATTTTAGGGAGAAATAATACTAATTCTATCCAATTTCTTCCAACAATAAAAAGAACACTTCCCAACTCATTGTATAATGCTAGCATTATCCTAATACCAAAACCAGGAAAAAAAAAACATCCCAAGAAAACTATAGGATAATATCCCTCATGCACATATATGCAAAAATCTTCAACAAAATATTAGCAGACAGTATTCAGCAATATATAAAAAGAATACTATTAATATATCATAGCCAAGTAGAGTTTATTCCAGGAATACAAGACTGATTTTACATTGAAAATCAATTAATGTTACTAACCATATTGACAGAGCAAATAAGAAAAGCCATATGACCATCTCAATAGATGCAGAAAAAGCATTCAACAGAATTTAACATCCATTCATGACTTTGAAAAAAAAAAAAAAGAAACTCACTTCTCAGCAAATTAGGAATAGAAAGGAATTTAACCTAATAAAGATTATTAAACAACAACAACAAAAAACCCAAAGCTAACATACTTAATTGTGAAAGGAAGGATCAGGAGTTACTGTTGAATGTGTATGGAGTTTCAGTATGAGAAGAGGAAAAGGTTCTGGAGATAGATGTGATGGCTGCACAACAATGTACTTAATAACATCACAGTATACACTTAATGGTTTAAATGGCACATTCTATCTTAAACGTGTATTTTACTACAATACAAATAAATAAATAAGCTTTTCCTACATATGGTTCTCATGACTACAAGCTATAGGTGGAGTTTCTATAATGCTATGGTTACACAGAGAAGAACAGGGTTAACCCTATCTAAGGGCAAAAAAATGAATCAAAGACCTAAATGTAAAATTTTAAAACTCTTAAAAGAAAATACAGAGTAAATCTTCATGACTTTGGATTTAGCAATGGTTTCTCAAATGTGACACTAAAATTACATGCAACAAAAGTATAGATATTGGACTTAAAAACTTGTCCTTCAAAGGACACTATCAAGAAAGTGAAAAAGACAACCAACTGAATTGGTGAAAATACTTGCAAATCATATATCTGATAAAGGACTTGTATCTAAAATACATAAAGAACTCTCACAACTCAATAATAAAAAGACAAATTATTCAATTAAAAATGGGCAAAGGATCTAACCAGACATTTCTCCAAAGAAGATACAAAGAAATGGCCAATAAGCAAATGAAAAGATGTTCATCATGATTAACCATTAAGGAAATGAAAGTCAAAACCACAGTGAGATACAACTTCACACATACAGGATATCTAACCAAAAGATATGCAATAACAAGTGTTAGCTAGGAGATGGAGAAATAGCAACTCTACACACACTGCTGGTGATAATATAAAATAGTGTAGCCACTTTGAGAAACTGGCAGTTCCTCAAAAGTTTAAACAGAGTTACCATATGACCTAGCAATTCCACACCCAGATATATTCTCAAAAGAACTGAAAATAAGTGTTCAAAGAAAAACTTGTACATGAATGTTTATAACAGCATTATTCATGACAGCCAAAAAGCAGAAACATCCCACTGTCCAACAACTGATGAATGGATAAATCGAATGTGCTATATCCGTACAATGAAATATTATTTGACAAATAAAGGAATGAAGTACTGATACATGATACAACTGGGATTTATTTCAACCTTGAAAAACTTATGCTAAGAAAAAGAAGCCACTCACAAAAAGTCACATATTTTATGATTCCATTTATATGAATGTCCAGAATAGGCAGGCAAATCTAAGTGATTACCTGAAGCTGGCGGTGGGGGATAGACAGGTTAGGAGGTGACAAGTAAAGGGTACAGGGTTTCTTTTTTTTTTTTTTT
>VBSM01000483.1:26296669-26374311 GCA_008086735.1 Cheirogaleus medius
TTTTTTTTTTTTTCAGGGTTTCTTTTTAGGATGGTGAAAATGTTCTAAAATTGTGGTGATGGTTACTCAAGTCTGTGAATATACTAAACACCACTGAATTGTACCCTTTAAGTGAGTGAATTATTTGGTATGTGAATTACATCTCAATAAAGTTGTTAACAAAAATATTATTATATGGTATGATGATTAATTTCAGGTGTCAATTTGACTAGATTAAAGGATATCTAGATAGCTGATACAGCATTATTTCTGAGTGTGTCTATGAAAGTATTTCCACAGGAGACTGACATGTGAATCTATGGACTGAGTGAGGAAGATCAGCCCTCAATGTGGGTAGGCACCATCCCATTTGCTGGGGCCTGGATAGAACAAAAAGGCAGTGAAAAGGTGAATTTGTTCTCTCTCCTAGAGCTGGGTCACTCTTCTTTTCCTGCTCTTGGACATCAGAGGTTCTCCTGCCTTTGTATTCCAGGACTTGCATCAGCAGCCCTCTGGGTTCTCAGGCCTTTGGCCTCAGATTGAGAGTTACACCATCAGCTTTCCTGGTTCTGAGACTTTTGGACTTGGACTGAGCCACATTACTGGCTTCTCTGGGTCTCCAGCTTGCGGACAGCCTACTGTGAGACTTCTCAGCTTTCATAATTGTGTGAGCCAATTTTCTTAATAAATCCCTTTTCATATGTATATCTGTCTATGCATCCATCCATCCATCCTGTTAATTCTGTCTCTCTGCAGAATCCTGACAAAATACATATGGAAAGGCAAAAGAGATATTTCTGAATAGTAATGCTATGAACCAAAATGCTTCATAAAATATTTATTCAGCCATTTACCAAACATTTATTTAGTTGTTACTATTTGCAAAGCACTGGGGCTACAAAAATGAACACAACAAAATTCTACTCACAGAGCATATATGTGTATTTTGTGTGCATACATACTGGAGGCACAGCATGTACATGTTACAGGATCTTTGATAACTAAGAAATTGGAAAATAATTTTTCAGGCAGATGGGAGGACAACATGTACAAAAATATGGAGTGCTTCAATAAGACTAGAGCATAATGTGAGATGAAAGTAGAGGAGGAGGCCAAACTAAAGAGCTTAGATTTCATTCTAAAAATGATCAACAGGTAGTTATGCTGGTAGATCTTAAGCTGCATCAGTAATTTCTTTTGGAAAGATCACACTATGAAGTAATGGGATCGATGGATTAAAGGGTGAGATCAAATGAGTATGCACTACTTCATATTTATATTAGGTAAAGTGATGAAATGTAGTACCACAAAAGAATCACATTAACCCTACTAATAGGTACCGGTCTTTATGTAAATTACCCTACATGAAAATAGGTACTTTTAGCAAACACTCATCAAGTATTCATAGAGTACCAATCAACTGTATGTATACGTGTACGATATGTCTGTATTACAACTTCGACATTGTTTATAACTACAAAACAAGATATCCATCACTGCAAATTAAGTTTTCCATTTAGAATCTGAGAGGAACGCTGTTTGAATTTATAAAAATTAATCAGGGTTAGAACTGAGAATGGAAACTGATGATCCTACTAACTTTTGCTCTCTCTCATTTCTCTTCCTATAAATGCCTGAGAAAAGTAAGCTAGAAAAAGAAAAATGAAATGAAAGAGTTAAACTTCTAAAATATTGGATAAGGTTAAGACTACAATCTTGATTTTGGCACTATTTCCTGGTTAAAAGTAATCTACTTTCCTAAATGTGCTTTCCTGTCCAATTGTTATTACTTAAAACTATAAAAATGCACAAGAGAAGTTGGCAAGAAAGACTGGGATCTTGGGAGTGATAGAAGACACTTTTCTGTCTAGACAACAAGAAGCAAAATCAAAAGAAACCCAATTCAAAAACCCTGCCAAGAACCAACATGGAATTAATAGAATTTCCACAAGTTGTACTATCTATTCCAAAAAAAGCAACCTTTTATTTAGTGAAGCATCACAGAAACCCTCAATCCTCTGAGTCTGTAAAAAAATAAAGAAAATATAGAATGAAGTACTATATTTAAAGAAAAGAAACTCAAATTCCTTCTCATTATCCTAAGGGTACATGAAGAATGAAATATAATTATGGTCAATTAAACAATTTTACTCAAACCTTTGCACCAGAAATGTACTGTTAATGAGCTCATCCTATGATATTTAACTCTCTGTCACAATCTGATGTTCTAAGTTCATCTGAAAAGGTGCCAGATGAAAATTTAGCAGTAAATTTTGACTATGTAATTAGTGAGAGAGACAGCCTTTTGACTATTCGTATAAGTAAGAAAACTGCTACTTTTCAAAATGGAAATAAATGAGGAATGTTTATTTAAATAATAACATTTGGTATACACTCAATTTGACAACCAACTACCTCTAAGTTTAACCTGGATCTGAGCTTACTAAGTGGTCTGAGGTTATACAGTTAGTCCTGAGGCTCTTGCTGCAGTTCACTTTAAAAAATTGGGTTCACATGAAAGAAGAGTCATACTTTTTAATGGCTTTTAACTTATTGTGAACCAAATGTTCAAATTCTGAAAACTAGAATCCAAAGGCAAGATCAAAAGTATAAAGATGAATTATTTCCAAATAATAAGGGACAACTTAAAACTCTACATAAACTGAAATAGGGAAGCCTAAAGGCGGGAGTGTGGGGGGATTCAGATGTATAAATGCTTTTAAACTTGATGGTAATATTTGGTTAGGAATGCCATTTATCACTAATAATTGTTATGGTACATATGAAGAGATTTATTGTAAAGATAACATATAAATACAAATATAGGCAATCCCCAGGTTACAGACGAGATATGTTCCTGAGAACATCTTTAGGTATGTATGTAACTTTGTATGTAACTTAGATCCCTGATGCACAGCACATATATAGTAATAATAACAAACTATTAACATAATGGTTCATACGTGGTAATAACAATACAGTGTAATACTATAATAATAATGCCAATACCCCTATACTGTAATAATAAGTTACAGAAACTACTGTGATCTTTCTTTTAATTCAAACAGAACATAAAAACAAACTCATGCAAAAAGTTTAGATTGGAGATAGGAGAAATTTCAAAAAAGAGTATTAAGGTTAACATTCACCTAATGTTGGTATGAACGAACACTCAACACCAGGCTAGTAGGAATGCTACACTTATTTTGATCTTCTAACCAAATCAGTAAAAACCTTTCCATTTCAATAATTAATCCACTACACTACTTAGTAATAATTGATGCTTTTCACATGTTCCTTTATTCTCACTTTATCCGTTATAATTGTTGCAGTAGTCAAGTGACTGAAGTCTAATGCTTTCTCAATGAATGTCTGGCCTTTCTGTGAACACTTAATTATTTCTACTTTCATTTCCATTGTAATCAACTTTCTCTTTGCTGCAGATTTACCGAGATTTGCAATGGACTCTCACAGACCACAAAATCAAATAAAAAAATTAACATGAAAGTGATGCTGTGTGGAAGGGATCACATGAACAATGAGAGTACCTGCTAGCATAAAGATGTTATGCCAACAAATCATTTACACCATGCAGATGTGTTTACATGCATGGAAGAAACTAGTTCCTAAAATTATTAATTTAATTTTTTAATTATAAATTATCCTTACAAAGAGCCTTGGGAGTCCATTTGTAAGTACAGAATGCTGTAAGTCGGGTCATCCATAACCCAGGGAATGCCTGTATTAAAAGCATTATAATTTTTTTCTTTATCTTAATAAAATGAGAATTTTAATATACGCTTCTGTGAAAAACATGAAGGACTTCTCTATAACCTTCCAGAGTAAAGAGATTAGCATTATTATAGGCATTTTTATTCTAAAAATGTTAAATTCACTGAACAAGGGTTAAAATTCACTAAAGAAATCAGTTGCTTTAAAAATATGAACAATTGAAGAAAATTACATGATGGTATTAATAATAATAGACCTTGGTAAACAAAAAGGATGGATATTCATTTTCACAAAAATCTGAAGTTCACCATTTAATGTGGGTTTTTTTTTCATAAAAATTACAGTTATTCATTCATTCAACAAATACTGAGCATCTACTATGTGCTAGTCATATGTTAAGTAGTAAGGATTAAAAAAAAGAACCTCTGCTCTCATGTAAAGTAAAATATATTGAAAGTAACAGACCAACTAAACCCTTTATCTAAAAATTTAACATTTTTATAGGAAGTAAAAGATATATAATTCATAATTATTTTTATTTTGTTTAAAATATGTATTTATCTAAACATTATTCACTATCATTTATCACAGTAAAGATCTTTTCAAAAGTCAAAGAAACTCTAGTGAAAAGTAAAAAGAGGAAAAAAAACCCAAAGTGAAAATCAGTTTCTGCTTAAACTTTTTGTAATTTAAAATTTTATGATTATAAATTACAACAACTTTTCTGGGGAGGGGATGGGAAACACAGAACTTTATGATATTTGTCACAAGTTTCAAAAATCACATATTTAAGCCTGGTAATTCCACTTCTAGGAATTACAAAAGCAAAGAATTGCACAGAAATATCTTTATAACAATAGTATGGAGAAAAAAGAAAAAAGTCTAAATATTTGAGAATGGAAGATAAAACAATTACAGGTTATCCATATAAATGTGCATTATGCAGTAATTTAAAAAGAAGTTTGCCAACAAACTTTAAGGTAAAATATTTACTATGTAATTTTAAGTGAAAAGAACAGAATATAAAATTATATATGTCCTAAGATTAACTACATTAAAATACCTATAAGCAAAGAAAAAAATATTTTAGGAATTACAATAAAATGTTAATAGTTGTTACCTCTGGAGAGAAAACTGGAATTTCATAATGAATATTAGCATATTCATAGATTCTAAGGATTTCTGCAGTAAAAAAAAATGCATTTGACTTTAATGTCCCTGTAATCACCAATTCAGAAACTCCAAAAAAGAGAAACATTACATTTAAGCAAGTGGCTAACACTTGTGGTCTCCTAAAATTAATAATGTATTACATTATACTGTAATTGGCAACATTTCCATCTTGGCACTTTTCTTTCAAACTTAAATATAACTAGGCAAGTGTGATTTAGAAGATTTAATTTCACATACTAAAATCTTTTTTCAAAAGATGGTGAATGCCTAATTTACTATTTTTAAAAGACTCATAATAGGCCAGTTGAAATAGGTTTTCTATAACAAAACAAGTATTAAACCTTCCATAGAAATAATTTGGAGATATTTTTGCAGATATAATAGCCAGAAATCAGAAAACTGAATTTTAGGAATCCAATTATAGAAATGTTGACTTTTCAGGAAAATTTTTACAATCTGAAAGGAGCATAAAAGCAGTGTAAAAAAGTACTTTCACCAATGTTAATCAGTCCAGAGCTCATGAGTAACATCACAGTACACCATGGCCTTGCGCCAAATAATAAAGTGCCAAATGGAAAATGGCACACGTCCATGGATTGTAAATACTGTATTAAAGGAAAATAAAGGAAAAAAAAATCTTTCATTATAGTAATTACATATGCAGTTGCAGTACCAGTTCCTATGATGAATAAATCAGTTTAGCAATTCCAAGAGTGGACACTGTTTAAACACATTCTCTATTGGCAGTAATTTTAAGTTTAAAACCTTACCGTGTGTTTCTTTAGTTTCTAAACATTTTAAACTCTAAAGTGTTTCTGATTGGTGTAGTTGATTTGTAACTATTACCTAAAATTTTCACATGTGTTGTCATTTGATGATTATATTCTATCTCACCCGTTATATTATGCAACAGTAGCCAATAAAATGCAGATAAATATGACAAATAAAAATATTCATACCAATCGGCTTAAAATTTAGACCTTAAATGCTAGAGAAATGAAAAGTTTCTACTAACCCAACATCAATCATTCATTGGTCCATAATTCCATTTGTCAAATTACGTATACTAAATGAGCATGTTCTGCTATAGAACTTTTGAAAAGCCCCAAAATTAAGTTATTAGAGTTCAATAGTGAATTTGAAAATGTTTCAAAAAGAATTCAGAACCACATGAAGTAGCATCAACTCTAGTGGCAAGTACTAGGGGATGTTCCTATTTCTAGGGCACTGTTTCTCAGTCTAAATTTATAAAACAATTGTATTGTATAAGAAGTTAAGAAGTATATGCATCATTTAGCTTTGCTAACTAATTACCCCAAAATTTAGTGGCTTAAAGCAATAGACATATATTATTTCTGACAATACTGAGAGTTAAGTGGATAATTCTTTAGGTCTACGCAAACTTCAGTTAGGGTGGGATGGTCTAGGATGGTGTCACATGTTTGGCAATTTGCAGGATGATTGGACTGAGGGGATCTTAACTAGGAGGGTCATTGCTCCAGAGTCTCTTATCCCCCAGAAGCTAGTAAAGATTTCTGAACAAAGCTGCAGGATTTCAAAGAGCAGCAAGGGAAGGCAAGTCCCAACCACTGTCAAGACTGCTTGGATCATGTTCCTCATATCACACTGGCCAAAGAAAGTTATATGGCCAGGCACAGACTCAAAGGCTGGAAAAATTGATTCCATGTTTTATAGCAGGAGTACAAAGCCATAACACAAAAGGGCAAACACAGTGATGAGAAGAATTTGTAGTCATTTATTATAATCTATCACATTGCAAAATGCAAAAAGCCTCTGCTCCCCATGGTCCATGGCGAACTTTATTTCCATAAAACAACTCTTTTTTTATCACCTCATAATACATATTAGCATATTAAAAGGCTGAGAAGTCCAACAGCAAAGAAACAATTGATTTTATTTAAACCAGCATTTTCCAAACTTATTTGACCACAAAACACATTTTTCAAGGAACTGTTACCTGTAAAAAATGAAAATAAATCCTTATCATTCCACACAGTCTACTCCATTGATTCAATATCTTTTTAGTTTCCTTTGTTTTCGTTTTGTTTTGTTTTGTTTTTAGCTAACAACAATTTTAAAACATTAGTCAATGAGCAGGAAAACTAGATACTGAAATGCCTATATAAAATGAGGCAAAGGATACAAACTATGCCTGACTCTCCAACAAGGCTATAAGTTTTTAAATAATTGTAATGTTAGAGCTTTTGCAAGAAAGTCTATGACTGAGAGGAAAATGATGATGGTGAGATAGCAGAATAGGACTTTCTACCATTCTTCCCTCGCAGAAAATTTCAACAACTGTCCACTCATGAAAATAACCTTCACAAAAGCTAAGAAATTCAAATAAGAGATCAGAGCACCTAGATAGAGAACAAAAATAAGAAAACTTGCATTGAAGATGGCTAGAGAGGACAATTTCACATTACCTGCTTCATACCACAACCAAGCCCTGGCAGCACAACGTATAGAGACATACTCTCTGTGAGGGAGGACAGTGAGGTAAGCATCTGACCTTGTCATAATTCCAGCATTAGGTATACCCCAGCCTGAGGACAGGAAACACAGCCCCAGGCTGGATCCCTGCAAACTCAGGCTCTAGGCTTATACCTGGCAGACTCAGACTCCAAACCAGCCCCCATAGCCTCAAGCTGGACTCAGGCTCTAAGCCCACCACTATGGTCCTAACCTCCAGGCTCACCTCAGCATCAGGCCAACCCCCACAGTCCCAAGTTATAAGGCAGCCTCTGTGGTTCCAGACCAGCCTCCATGGCTCCAGGTTCCAGGCCAACCCTCACACCAGACGGAACTCAGGCTCCAGGCCCACCCCTGTGAAGTCTGGCTCTAATCCTAACCCAGCACTAAATCTGCCCCCTGTGGACTGAGACACCAGGCCACCCAATGACTCCAGCAGCAAGCCAGCAGCCTACAGAACCCACCAGATAGCCCAGCAAGAACCACTAGATGGGATGAATGGGGAAGGGCTTTCCCTGAAGAAGCCAATGTGTAAAGACTAGAAGAGCTGTCTACTTTTTCAAATGTACAGACAACAGCACAAGGCCACAGTATCACAAGTAATTAGGGAATCAGGACACCACCAAAGGAATAAAATAAAGCACCAGTGACCAAACCTAAAGAACTGAAGATCTACAAACTGCCTCACAAAGAATTAAAATTAATCATTTTAAGGAAGATCAGTGAGCTACAAGAGAACTCAGATAAATGCATGGAATCGGGAAAACAATGTATGAACAAAATGAAGAGTTCAAGAAAGAGACGGAAACTATAAAACACACACACACATTCTGGAGCTGAAGAACACAATGACTAACTAAAAATTCAATAGAAAGCTTCAACTGTAGCACTCTGGAAGGCCAAGGCAGGTGGATCGTTTGAGCTCAGGAGTTCGAGACCAGCCTGAGCAAGAGCGAGACCCCATCTCTACTATAAATAGAAATTACTTGGACAGCTAAAAATATATAGAAAAATTTAGCCGGGCATGGTGGCACATGCCTGTAGTCCCAGCTACTCGGGAGGCTGAGGCAGAAGGATTGCTTGAGCCCAGGAGTTTGAGGTTGCTGAGAGCTAGGCTGACGCCATAGCACTCTACCCTGGACAACAGAGTGAGACTGTGTCTCAAAAAAAGAAAAAAAGCTTCAACTGCAGACACAATTAAGTAGAAGAAAGAATCAGTGGACTTAAAGACACAGCCTTTGAAATTATCCACTCGGAGAAACAAAAAGAATAAAGAATGAAAAAGAGTGAAAAAAAGCCTAAGGGACTTATGGGACATCATGAAGTGAACCAATGTACCCATTATGAAAGACCCAGAAGAAGCAGAGAAAGGGGCAAAGTTTATTTAAAGAAATAATGACAAAAAAATTCCCAAATCTGGAATAGGAAATGAACATCCAGATCCATGAAGCCCAAATAACTCTAAACAAATTAAAATAAAGATACCTTCACCAAAACACATTAGAATCAAATTCTCAAAAGTCAAAGAATTTTGAAAACCACGAGGAAAGCAACTCAAGGGAACCTCATAAGACTATAAGTATATTTCTCAGAGGAAACCTTATAGGCGAGGAGACATTGAGATAATATATTCAAAGTGCTGAAAGAAAAATAAAATTGCCAACCAAGAATATTATATCAGAAAAAGCCTGGCCTTCAAAAATGAAGGAGAAATAAAGACTTTCCCAGACAAACAAAAATTGTGGGAGTTCATCACCACTAGACCTGTCTTACAAGAAACGCCAAAGGAAGTTCATCAAGTTGAAATGAATAGGTGCTAACAATACAAAAACCTATGAAAGTATAAAACTCACTGTAAAAGTAGGAACTCAGTCACATTCAGAATTCTCTAATACTGTAATGATGGTGCATAAATCATTTTTAACTCTGGTATAAAAGTTAAAAGAAAAATAATAAAAATTATAGCTATGATAATTTGTTAATGATACATAACAGATAAAAGATGTAAATTTGTGACATCAATAACATAAAATGTAGGAGAAGAAATTAAAGTGTACAGTTTATGTTATCTGATCGAAGTTGTTATCAGCTTAAAATAGACTACTTTAACTATAAAATATTTATGTAAGCCTCATAGTAATCACAAAAAAAACTTATAGTAGATACACAAAAGACAAAGAAATCAAAACATACCTCCACAAAATATCATCACATCAAAAAAGAAGAGAGGAAGAGAGGAAGAAAGGAACAAAAATAGTATAAAACAGAAAGTCATTACCTATCAATAATTACTTCAAATAGAAATGGATTAAATTCTCCAATCAAAAGACAGAGTGGCTGAACAGATTTAAACAAAAACAAGATTCTATAATATGCTGCCTACAACAGACTCATATAAACTTTAAGAGCGCATGCAGACTGAAAATGAAGGGATAGAAAAAATATTTCATGTAAATAGGAACGAAAAGAAAAGCAGGGGCAGTTATGTTTATGTCGGATGAAAGAGACTAAGTCAAAAACTGCCACAGGAGACAAAGAAAGTTATCAAATAATGAGAAAGGGGCCAATTCATCAAGAGGATATAACAATTGTGAATATATATGCACCAAACACTGGAGCGCCTACATACATAAAGAAAATATTAACAGAACAAAAGGGAGAAATAGACAGCTATACAATAACACTAGAGAACTTTAAACCCCACTTTCCACAATAGACAGATCATCCAGACCAAAACATCAATACAGCAACAGCAGACTTGAATAACGCTATAGACCAAATGGATCTAACAGGCATTTACAAAACATTCCATCCACCAGCAAGAGAATACACATTCTTTTCAAGTGCACAGGAAACATTCTTCAGGATAAATTGATCATACATTAGGCAAGAAAACAAGTCTTAACAAATTTAAGAATCCTGAAGTCATATCAAGCATCTTTTCTGCCTATAATATGAAACAAAAAATCAACAGCAGGAATAAAATTAGAAAATTCACAAATACATAAAAATGAAAGAACATATTCCTGAACAACCAATGGGTCAAAGAAGAAATCAAAAAATATCTTAAGACAAATGAAAATGGAAAAACAACATACCAAAACTTACGGGATGCAGCAAAAACCATTTGAAGAGGGAATTTTATAGTAATAAATGCCTACATTGAGAAAAAAGAAATATCTCAAATAAACAACCTAACTTCATATCATAAAGAACAACAAAAAGTAAAACAAACTAAGCCCAAAGTTAGAAGAAGGAAAGAAACAACAAAGATCAGAGCAATAAATGAAATAAAGACTAGACAAAAAATAAATAAATAAAACTAAGAGTTGTTTTTTTTAAAAAATGAAATTGACAAACTTAGCTAGACCATTAAGAAAAAAAGAAGATTTAAACAAAATCAGAAATGAAAGAGGACACAACACAACTGATACCAACCAAAGAAATACAAAACATCATAGAAACTACTACAAACAATTATACAACATATTGGATAACCTAGAATAAATGGATAAATTCCTAGAAACATACAATCTACCAAGAGTAAATCATGAAGAAATAGAAAATCTGAACAGATCAATAATTAGCAAGGAGATTAAGTCAATAAGAGTAAGTCAATAATCAAAAACTTCCCAACAAAGTAAATCCCAAAATCTGACTGGCTTTATTGGTGAATTCTACTAAGCATTTAAAGGATTAACACCATTCCTTCTCAAACTCTTCCAAATAATTAAAGAGAATACTTCCAAATTCATTTTATGAGGCCAGCATTAACCTGATACCGAAGCCAGACAGAGACACTGTAAGAATAGAAAATTATAGGCCAATATCCCTGGTGAACATAAATGAAAAAATCCTCAACAAAATAATTGCAAACCAAATTCAACAGCACATTAAAAGGACCACACACCAATATCGAGTGGGATTTATCCCTAAGATGCAAGGCTTCTGGCTCAACATATGCAACCTACTAAGCATGATACATCACGTTAACAAAATGAAGAATAAAAATCATATAATCATCTCAACAGAACCAGAAAAAGCATGTGACAACACTTAGCATCCTTTCATTATAAAAACTCTCAATAAATTAGGAAAAGGAAGAACATACCTTAACATAATAAAGGCCATATATGACAACTGACAGTTATCATCATACTCAACAGTGAAAAGCTAAAAGCTTTTTCTCTAAGATCAGGAACAAGACAAAGATGCCCACTTTGAGCACTTCCACTTAATATATTAATAGTACTGGAAGTCCTAGACAGAGAAATTAGGCAAGAAAAATAAATAAAAGCCATCTAAATGGGACATGAAGAAGTAAAATTATCTGTTTGCAGATGACATGATCTTACATATAGAAAACCCTATAGATTCCACCATAAAAAATGTTAGAACTAATAAATGAATTCAGTAAAGTGGCAGGATGAAAAATCTACATACAAAAATCAGTAGCATTTGTATACTCTAACAAGAAACTATCAGAAAAAATTTTAAAAACCAAATTTTAAATAGTATCAAAAAAATTAAATACATAGAAAAATTTAGTCAAGAAGAGAAAAAAATCCATAAACTGAAAACTATAAAATACTAATGAAATAAAGTGAAGAAGATACAAATAAATGAAATGATATACCCGTTCATGTATTAGAAGAATTAATATTGTTAAAATGTCCATACTACCCCAAATGGTCTACAAATTCAATGCAATGCCTACCAAAGTTCAAATGGCATTTTTCACTGAAATAGAAAAAACTACTAAAATTTACATGGAAACATAAAGTTGCTGAACAGCCAAAGCAATCTTTAGCAAAAAGAACAAAGCTGGAAGCATCACATTACAAATCCCAAAATATACTATAAAGCTATGGTAATCAAACAGCATGTCAATATATGTGATAGAAAAAATGGATATTAACATGCAGAAAAATGAAACTGGCTGGTTATCTCACATAATATATAAAAAAATCAACTAATGGATTAAAGACTTAAGCATAAGGATTGAAACTGTAAAACTACTAGAAGAAAATATAGGGAAAAAGCTCCATGACATTGGTCTGGGCAGTGCATTTTTAAATATGATTCCAAAAACACAAGCAATACTACTCAACAATAGAAAGGAACAAACTATTGATACATAAAACAACATGGATGAATCTCCAGGGAATTATACTAAATGAAAATAGCTAATACCAAAAGGTTACATACTGTGTGATTCCATTAATAGAACCTTTCTGAAATAACAAAATTTTAGAAATGAGGTAGGTATTTATGAAGGATCTTTGTGGTGATGGAGCTATTCATCTTGATTATGGTGATGAACATACAAACCTTTGAGAGATAAAATAGTACAGAGCTAAATACACATATGTACACACGAATCGGTACAAGTAAAACAGGCAATCTGAATAAAATCAATGGATTATATCAATATGAATATTCTGCTTATGGTATTGTACTATAATTTTGCAAGATGTTGCCATTGGAGGAAACTGGCAAAAGATACACAGGATTTCCCTACATTACTTCTTACAACTACACTGAATCTACAATTATCTCAATAAAAATTTCAGTTACAAGAGACTTTTTTTTTTAAAAGTTTAGCCTAGGAAGTCAGTGTCCCTGGAAGCTCAATTTCTTTCAGACTTTGAATTAAACAGTGTGGCTAGTATCGAATATAAATGACTTACATTTGGGACATCAACTGCTACCTCCCTCATGGCACTGGGCCTGATGTCATTCATTCCCTGCAAGAAATCATTCAGAGTAATCTTCACCATGCCAGCAACTTTGCTATCAGGGAGGTTAGGCTGTTTCCTCAGGACTCTCCGCATGGCACAGAGACCTGCAAAGAGGAAAGTAACACAATCTATGTATATAAATGCAGACTGAACAATCAATGATAAAAATACAAGCCCAGGCACATTACAGTGTTTACAATATTTTGTTCTTCTGTGAATGTACAGGGGTGAGGGGACAGATGAGAAAAGAGATGGAAAAATGTGGAGGACAAAGGCAAAAATCTAAGTGCTTAGTTTTGGCAATGATAATACGACAAACTGATACTAAACATGAGAATACAGATATTTTACAAATATAAAATAGGACTTACAAAACAGTACCCATAAAAAAGATCATAAAGTTTATAAAAAATAATTTGTTTAGAAAACTTCTTTTAAGAGAGGAAAATATTAAAATAATAATATGACTTTGCCCCTGCCCTATTGGTAAATACATTCAAACTAGAATCACAAGATTTTTGAGTCACTGGGATAATATCTGAAAGGAAATATTCAGCTGGCAGTTGGAAATATGGCTTTGGAACACAAGAGAGAAGCAGACTTCACAGTTATGTGAACTTTTATAGAGAAACAGAAGCATTGATGCAAAGAAAGTAGACACAAACTCCCCAAAACAGAGGGTTGAGTATATTTCACCAGTCAGAAAAAAGTAAGCAATACAAACACACTCAAAAAATAGATCCCCTGCTATTTAAATCTAGAAGTCACTTATTTTAGGCCTATCTTACAAATACCCATTTGGTTTTTCTGCCTTCCAAAATGTTGAAAAACGATTCTTTACTTTTCTGCTTATCTGGAGAGTAGAAGCACTGACTGCCTCTTTTCACAACTATCTTTTTTGAAGGATGTTTGTATACAGGAAAATAGAGTGTCTCCCTCCGAAGCAAAGGACAGACATGCTTGCTGCCTATTATAAAAGATTCAGGTTCTGTAAGTTCAAGGTTCCCCTCCCATAATGCAACTTTGTATGGACTCAGGTGTCAGCTAGCCAACTGTATCACTCTGTGAAAATTGAAACTTAGGGAACTGGTACAAATGCTGCTACTCTAGCTACTTCAGTTGCTGTAATATTCTGTCCTTTTTTTGACTCTTCTGCAAGCACTCATGGAATTTGTTAGTTTGCAAGTAGGATATAATCTCATACCCTTCAGTTTGTGACAGAAAAATAAACATTTTTGTTTGCTATGGTTTGAATGTTTTTGTCTCGTCCAAAACTCATGTTGAAATTTAATCCCCAATGCGAGTGTTGGGAGGCGGAGCCTAATGAGAGATGCTTAGGTTGTGAAGGTGGATTCCTCAGGAATGGATTAGTGCTGCTATAAAAAGGACTTCCAGGAGTGGGCTCACTCTCTCCTGCTCTTCTGACATGGGTACAATATTCCTCCCCTCCAAAGGACAGAGCATTCAAAGTACCATCTTAGACGCAGACACTGAGCTCCAATCTGCCACCTCCTTGATCCTGCACTTCCCAGCCTCCAGAACTGTGAGAAATAAATTTCTCTTCTTTATAAATTACCTAGTCTGTGGCATTTTGTTATGGCAGCACAAAACAGATTAAGATAGTGTTAAATTAGGTTGCTCTATTGCTCAACATACTTATTAGTTAATGGTGCAGTAGCATTTTAAAAAAAAATACTTCAATAACACAGATGGTCCTGACTTAAAATGGTTCAATCTACGATGGTCTGATTTAGGATTTTTCAACTTTACAATGATGCTAAAGTGATACTCATTCAGTAGAAATCGTTCTTCTCTTGTGATGCTAGGCAATGGCACCAAACCCCAGCTCCCAGTCAGCCATACCTTTTCAACTTATATTTTCAACTTACAACGGGTTTATCGGGACATAACCTCATCATAAATTGAGGAGCATCTGTATAGTGCTGTGTTGTATTAAACAGCACGTTGGTGGCCTGAAAGAATTTAAGCTATTTCTAAAATATCTAACACAAATGGACATAATCAAAAGACCAGAATAACTAACTCTTCCTCATGTCCCAAATGACTATTTGGCAATACCTGTCAATATTTCTAATTTGACCCAAATACTTCACTCTTACCTGTACTAAGATAGAAAAACTGAAAGAGGGAAAGTGATCTAATAATTTTCCTGTCACATACATCATGCAAGCATAAAATTTGACAATAAACAACACCAATTATTTTCATTTGAGGAAAGGATTTGGAAAAGACAGGCAATGTATAGTTTTGAAAAGCATATACAATATAATATAAATATATATTTATAAAACAACAAAACTACTATGATTTCTTATACAACCTCAGAATTTATAGCTGGGCAAAATCTCCACACCTATGAGGATAGCAAGAAAATAGCAGTAATTCACCAGAGAAGAAAAAAAAAGCAAGAGAATAAAGAAGCATGAATTTTTCAAAAGTTAAGAAAAAGTACAAAGACTAATTCTGTAATGAACATAGCACAACTTAACAAATCCAAATAGTAAGTAAACATACATTTCAATGATGTAATCATTTCTAAAAATATTTTCAGAGTTTTTAATTGCTTTAGATTATAAATCATACATAGAAAATAAGTCTTAAAGCCTTGCTTTAGCACTCATTTTAGTATCTAGACAGGAATAAAATATTCTATTGACTAATTCTAAAATAAACATACAATTAAAAGATGAAAATGGACCATCAGTGAGCATATTCAATCAAGAATTAAAAAAGTAAAGGTTTTAAGTAAAGGCATTCTGGCCAAGTAAGAGAGTAGATTAAATATAAGCACTTATTTTTGCTCCCTATAATAAATCATACCCATAACTATGACTATATACTGAGTCCCACACCTCCTTCTAATAAAGTGTCAAACCTGGGGGTGATCTTAGGGACTCACAACAGATGTAGATAAATATAAATGGATAATTATGCCCAGGCGCGGTGGCTCAGGCCTGTAATCCCAGCACTCTAGGAGGCCAAGGTAGGAGGATGGCTCAAGGTCAGGAGTTCGAGACCAGCCTGAGCCAAGAGCGAGCCCCATCTCTACTAAAAAAATAGAAAGAAATTAATTGGCCAACTAAAAAATATATAGAAAAAATTAGCAGGGCATGGTGGTGCGTGCCTATAGTCCCAGCTACTCAGGAGGCTGAGGCAGAGGATCGCTTGAGCACAGGAGTTTTGAGGTTGCTGTGAGCTAGGCTGACGCCATGGCACTCTAGCCCAGGCAACAGAGTGAGACTCTGTCTCAAAAAAAAAAAAACAAAAAAGGATAATTATTATATAACAAAAATAATGTTTTAGGGGTAAAAAGAAACAAAGTGTTCTCAAGTGTATGCACTGTTCTCCTACTCCTCTCTAAAAAGCCAAGCAGACATATTGTAATATAGATAATCACTAAAAGACCAGTTAAAATGTATAACTAAAAAGATAATAAAAATAATACTTTCCTACTTGAAAAGACAAGAAAAGAAGGGAAAAAAACAGAACAAATGGAACAAATAAAAAGTAGTACATTAAACCTAAGTATTTTAAGATATTACCCTAATATAAATGTATTAAGTACTTGAATTAAAGGAATGACAATTATCAGATGTATCTTTTTTAAAACCCAAATGTATGTTGCATATAAGAGATGTATCTGAAACATAAGAATACAGAAAAGTAGAAAGTAAAAGAATAGAAAAAGGAATATCATACAAATAGAAGGATAATAGTATACCTATTATCTACTATCAAATAGGCTTTAAGCAAGAGGTATTACCAGACATTCAGGATGATAAAAGGGTCAATCTACCAAGATCATAAAAATTCTAAATTAATAGGTGCCTAATAACAAATCTCAAAATATATAAAACAAAATTAACTAAAATGAGAAAGACAAATCTACAACCGTAACTTGCAGATTTTAACACACTTCCCTTAGCAATAAAAAAAAGATATATACGATACGAAAAAATTAACTCATTTATCTTAATTAGCATATATAAAAAACAATACCCCAAATAGTAAAATACCTACGCTTTCAAGTGTATCTGGAATATGTACGAAAACTGACCATATGCTGGGATACAAAGCAACTCTCCACATAATTTAAGGATTGAAAACATAAAGTGTAATCCTTTGACCACAAGAGAATAATAACAAAATCAGTAACAAAAAGGTACCAAAAAATATACAAATATTTGTAAACTACAGTGAATTTTATTAACAGAATAATGATAAAAATATAACAAAAATCTGTAGGTTATTGCTAAAGCTATACTTAGAGGGATACTGACAGGCATAATGCACGTGTTAGAAAAGAAAAAAAACTGAAAATGAATGAGGTACTCATTTTAAGAAATTAGAAAAAGAGGAAAATAAACCTAAAAAAAAAGAGGGAAATAATGAAGACAATGGAAATTAATGAAATAGAAAACAAATGCATAATAAAAAAAAAAATCACTAAAGCCAAAGGTTGGTTCTCTGAAAATGTGATAAAAGACAACATCAATATCTGGAATGAGAAAGTAGACTTCATTACAAAACCTATAGTCATGAAAAGATAAGAGGATACTTGATATAAACTTATGCCAAATAATTTGAAAATTTAGATGAACAAATTTCTAGGGGGAAAAATTTAACAAAACTAATACACAAACCAAAGAAGTATACAATCTGAATATTGCAATAGATATGAAAGAAATTAAATCTGTAAGTAAAACCTCTCCCACAAAGACAATTCCAAGCACAGACGACTTCACAGGTAAATGCCACCAAATACTCAAGGATGAATACAACACTAAGCTTATAAAAACTGCTCCAAAGAAAAAAAGAAGCCAGAATTATTCCCAACTTGATTCATCAGACTAGCATAATCCTGTTCCCAAAATCTAAAAAGGATATTACAAGAAAAGAAAATCACAGGCCAATCTCATGAACATAGCTGCAAATATTCTAAACAAAACATCAGCAAAAAGATCAATAAATAAAAAAGGATTATACATCATGACAAGGTAGCTATATTCCAGGAAGTAAGGCTCATGTAACATATGGAAATCAATCAACACCATTTACCACATTAGTAGAATAAAGATCACATGATTACATAAACAAATGTAGAAAAGGAACATGATAAAAATCAATACCATTAGTAATAAAAAAACTAGGAATAGATGGAAACTTCTTTATAAGATTATCTACAAGCACTCACACATAGAGCAAATATCATTCTTAATAGTAATATTAAATATATGAAACTTTCTCCCTAAAATCAAGAATGAGATAAGGATAAGTATTGTTACCACTTCTATTAAATACTGTGTTAGAGGTCCTATTCAGTACAATAATCTAGAAAAAAAAATAAGTGTACAGTTGAAAGGAATAAAATCAAATTGTCATTATTTGCCATATACATATATAGAAAATTATAACATGACTGTACACATAGAAAACTCAAAAAATCTACAAACTATTAAAATTAATAAGTGCATTTAACAAGGTAGGTAAACACAAAGTCAATACACAAAAATTTACTTTTTCTAGACACAGTCATGCATCACTTAATGACAGGAATACATTTAATGATGGGAATACGTTCTGAGAAATGCATGTTTGGTGATTCTGTCATTGTGGGAACATTATAGAATGTACTTAACACAAATTTTGATAGTATAGCCTATTGCTCCTAGGCACTCCTACAGCACGTTACTATACTCAATACTGTAAGCAACTGTAACACAACGACACGTATTTGTATATCTAAACACAGAAAAGGTATAGTAAAAATATGGTATAAAAGATGAAAAATGATATACCCATTTCAGGCACCTTCCATGAATGAAGCTTAGAGGACTGGAAGTTGCTCTCGATGAGTCAGTGAACAAGTGGCAAGTGAATGTGAAGACCTAGGACATTACTATGCACTGCTGTAGACTTTATAACACTGTACACTTAGGCTACACTAAATTTATGAAAAAATAAAGTAACTGTGCTATAATGTTACAACAGCTTCATCAATAGGTGACAGGAATTTTTCAACTCCATTATAATCTTAAGAGGTTACCATCATATATGCAGTCTCGAAACCTTGTTAGGTAGCGCATGACTATAGTAGCAAAAATAATTATTACAATATAAGTGAAATTGTTTAAAATACCACTCATAACTGCATTCAAAAACCAAAATACCTAAGAATAATGAACATTAAGCAACACTTCTTCATATAAAACTTCTTGAGCATATAACATTTCTTGAGAGAAATTAAAGACCTCCATTACACATTATGTGTCAAAATTTCACAAGTACCCCCATAAATAAGCACAACTATGTATCCATAAAAGTTAAAAAAAAATTTTAAAAAGACCTAAAATAAAATGAAGAGATCTACCATGTTCATAGAGTGCAAGATGTTTACTTCCAATTCTCCCCAAATTGATCAAAAGACTTAATAATTCCAATAAAGATCCAAGCTGGTTACTAGGGGGAAGGTGGGGACTTGACAAACTGTTTTTTAAATTTCTATGGAAATGCAAGAAGCCAAGAATAGACAAGACACAATCTTGCTAAAGAATAAAGGAGCACTTACTCATAAGACTTTTTATAAGGCTGAAATGATTAAAGACATTTCAGTATTTTGAACAAGGATAAACAGACCAATGAAGCAGAACAGAGAATACAGAACAAACCCAAACTCTTGATTTATGACAAAGGTAACACTGGAAAAAGGTAATTTCAACCACTGGTTATCAACTGAATATCTATAAATATATGGAAAAATGTAATCAATTAAAGATAGCAATGTAAAAGGAAAGACAATAAAACATCTTGAAGATAATGTAAGAGAAAATATCCATGATAGTAGATTTGACCAAGATTTCTTTAACAAGATACTAAATCACTAGCCACAAAGAAAAAAATTAATGAATTGGACTCATTATATTAATAAATATTATGATAAATATATAATTACAAACTTCTGTTTCTCAAAGACACTATAAAGAGAGAAAAAACACAAGCCACAGAGCAGAAAATATTTAAAATATGTAAATCTAACCAAAGGCCTCACAACAAAACTATATTAAGAACTCCTACACATCAATATATTTTTAAAGTAACACTATCGAAAAATTGAATAGATACTTAACAGGCACATCACAAAAAAGGATAGCTAAATGGTCAATTCATATATGAAAAGGTACTCAATCTCAGTCATCAGGGAAATAAAACCACATGAAATACTGTTATGAACTCATCAAAGGTTGGCATACTGTTATGAACTCATCAAAGGTTGGCAAGGATAAGAAGAAATTGGAATTTTCACACACTAATGGTCAAAGAGTAAACTGGCAAGGTCACCACAGAAAACTTCCAGCAGTATTTACTAAAAAAAAAAATCCTATAATCCACTAATTCTACTTCTAGATACATAGCAAACAGAAATGCATATATTTGTGCACCAAAATGCACGTGTAAGAATGTTCATGGTACCATTATTCATAATATTTATATAATACCATAGAATACAGCAATAAAAATGAATGACTCCTACATAGAATAAAATGATGAAACTCTCAAACCACACTACAAATGAAAGAAGAGAGCACAAACCAGGCAAAACTGAGCTATGGTGTTAGAAGCCAGGAGAGTGGTTGAGTTTTAGGTTGAAGTCAGGGGTAGTGGCTGGGAGAGGGTCTTAAGGAGGTTTCAGAGAGCTAGTAATGCTCTGTATCTTGATCTGAGTGGTTATTACATGAGTGTGTTCATTCTAGAAAATGCATGGATCTTTTAGATTATGTACTTCATGTATATATGTAATACTTCAAGAAAGAAGTTTCTAAAAAACAAAATATGTAAAAAGTGAGATGAAAGGGAAATAAACTATAAACAAAGCCACAACATAGAAGCTGGTTTAAGTAACACTGAGAGATGATAGTTTCAGAAATTATAAACTGAAGTTTAAAATGAAATATTATTTTTCCTCAAATCTAAGTATCCATATGTATACAATGAAGTTTTTTATTCCTTAGTATTTTATAACTAAAACATGAAAATATTAATTTTTATTTAGAGTACTTTCTAGTCAGAATAATTAAAACCATGATAATCTAGAAAAAGGAGCCCATAAAAAAGGTTTTGAGAATTGTCTACATAGAAACTCTGATTAGGCTTGGAATCACGACAGGACATACTTACTAAGTTAACTAGTGTGTAAAATATGTCTGTATGTAAAATATGGACTGTATGATTTATAGTCCTCCCAAAGAGTTTTCATTTGTCAGAATACTTTATACAAATGTTCAGTATAAGAGGTGGGGTGAGTAAAGGAGAAAAATGAAAACAAAACCTGAAGAGAAAAGAGCATTCTTTACATGCTATTATTTTGAAAATATTTTTAAAGGACAATTGATAATTGTCCTTTATACATGTATTCCTTGCCCTTTCAGTTACAATTGCTATTAAAGCAAAGTAATTATTAAAGTATTATTATATCATGAAGCCACTGAGAAAATATATTCATTGACCACAGGTTACTCTTTCATGGGTACTCTTCTCAATACTAAATCATCTATTCATTCATTTGAAATATTCACTGAGAATCTCCTAGACAAAATTAATTTATTCAATAAATACACTGAGCTCTTATGTGTCAGGGTACACAAAAAGGGAGATCAATCACTCGTAGCACTACCAACATAATAAGAGTGACATGTAATAATGAGTATTATTAAAAACTGTGCCAAGTACTGTGACATGGAAAGAACAAAGTGACACAAAAACACATGTCAGGGACATCTAACTCAGTTTAACAGCACAGACCTAGACAACCCTCACATTAATCATTTAGTACACTCCTTTATTTCACAAATAAACAAAGACTAAAACATGTGTCTAAGTTCAAGTAGTTAGATCTAAAAAATGAGTTGATGTTAACCTGAAAAAATGGGAACTGAGGACAAAGAGACAGCAGAGTATTTATTCCAGGTAGAGGGAACAGCATATAAAAGGCCTATGGGCAAGAATAAGCAGAGCACTTTAGACATTATACAGCCCTATAGAAAACAAAAGACAAAATCCCTGTCCTCAAAGAGTTCTTATATACAAAAGAACATGTTTTAAATAAACCTAAATCCAATTCAATTAATTTGTAGATATGTGATAAGATAAAGTATAGCAGATTGTCAGGGGAAAAAAACAATATGGAAGTTTACTGATTTGCAAAAGCTATAAAAATGTAACAAGGGATCCTGGAGATTCCTGCCATAGGCCTTAAGATTCTTTCCCACTCTGGAGTACTATGATTCTAGACTCTATATAATTGTTATTTTATATAATAAATGCTATTCTTGTTAAATGTATTATCAGAGCTTTACAGAAATTAAAGATCCCTGGGCTGGGCGCTGTGGCTCACGCCTGTAATATTAGCACTCTGGGAAGCCGAGGCATGAGGATTGCTTGAGCTCAGGAGTTCGAGACCAGCTTGAGCAAGAGTGAGACCCCATCTCTACTATAAATAGAAAGAAATTAGCCAAACAATTAAAAATAGAACAAATTAGCCGGCCACGGTGGCGTGTGCCTATAGTCCCAGCTACCCAGGAGGCTGAGGCAGGAGGATAGCTTGAGCCCAGGAGTTTGAGGTTGCTATGAGCTAGGCTGACACCACGGCACTCTAGCCCGGGCAACAGTGAGACTCTGTCTCAAAAAAAAAAAAGATCCCTAGAACTATCATATTCATGCAATCAACCTTCTATAGCTCTAGCCATCAGCTCAAGTACAAGTTTAAATAAAACTTTGCTCCTTTGGCCATCAGTTACTTCATTAACTAAATGGAAGAGTAAAATATATCTTGTCTAATTATTTAAGTTTAAATAACTTAAAATTACTTAAATAACTTAAAATTCTATGATGCTAAGTTTAAATTATTGGCCATCAACCATTCCTAATGTCATACAGTAATCTATACCAAGAGATTAAATTTTTAAAAATATGTATATTTTTAGAAACCAGAAGACAACTGACTTGAGGAGCAAATGGACACAGGTACATCACTGATAAACAGAGCAAACAATCTATATTCCTTTTCTAAGTTTGAACTTAATTTTTTAAAATGTAAACAAACAGAAGCAATATTTCTATGTTCTTAAGAAACATAACTTGTAAAAAAACAGATGCGGCTAATTAAACAATAGATGTGTCATTTTGCTTTCATTATTTTATTTTCCAATGCTCTTAAAATTTTTGAGAATGGAAAACAAGATACGAGGAAGGGAAGAAAAAGCAAAATGCCTAAGGCAAGACTAATGTCAACACATTTCTTCCCAGTCATTCCCCCTCAACCTCCATATCAATATCCAGATATAACCATTTCTGGGCAAGAGCAATTATTCTGAACTCATGCTCTTCAAAACCATCTGCTCCAGATGCAATCAACAAAAATCATCTTGCCCCATGCATATGGAATCCTGTTACAATTTTATATTCAATGCCTCCTAAATTATTGGTTGTTTTTAAGAATGCAATTAAGTTCCTTCATTAGATAGTAACAAACAATAAACTTAAACTGATCAGAGGAGTAATAATGTTTTTTAGAATTATTATCTATAGAAAATTATATGAAGAAGTAACATGAAACATGGGCATCTGGATCTCATATCTGAATTCTAAAAGT
Organism: Cheirogaleus medius; assembly: GCA_008086735.1. Taxonomy (NCBI): domain Eukaryota; kingdom Metazoa; phylum Chordata; class Mammalia; order Primates; family Cheirogaleidae; genus Cheirogaleus; species Cheirogaleus medius. The sequence goes on from VBSM01000483.1 coordinate 26,320,457, forward strand.
TGAGCGTAAAATTTCCTAATGATATACTCAAGCATATGAAGACTGAAAGCAAGTATAACAAAAATCTAAGTCTCTCTTCTTATATATACTTTCCTCAAAATACCAGAACCAAAAAGTTTGTTTTATCTGGAGTCTTTACTCTCCCTCAACTCTGTATTAAGTACAGACAAGGTGATGAGTATCACGTGATATATTACTAGGAGAGTTCCATTTCTCACGGCTCATTAATAGAAAAGAAAGCAAAAACAGAATACTCTCAAAGAGGATATTGTGGTTCTCACTTTATTTATATTACAAGTGACTGCTGTAACTTAAACTGATCAGTTTATTCTGAACCTCTTATCACTTTCAAAAGTTGCTTTTAAAAGTAATGGCACTATGGAAGGCACACTGGTCTCCAGACTGAATCTTGGGCCAAGGCTTACACCTCACTAACTGCTTGAGTTTAGATATATCCCATAGTCTCTCTTCATCTGTGAAACAAGGGAATGTACTAAACTATCTCTGAAAGGGTATTCTAGTTCTAAAACAATCACTTCACTATTCTCAGGTTTCAACTAACTTCCCTAAAAATATAGCTTTTAGTTTCAAATTTTTAATATCAAATTATTTAGCTCTCTGGCTTAGCAACCTTACTAAAATACCCAGCTCAATAAAAAAAAAAAAAAGGTTGATCAGAGCACAATTCTTATGCTAAGAGAGGTTGGAGATCCACAACTGGGTGGACTAAGGCAGGGCCCAGGTAATAGGAGAGGAACCAGGAAAATAATGAAGGAATATAGTTGGATCTGGTTTTTATCTGGTAGAAGAGGGAGGAGTGGCAAAAGGAGAGGGAGGACCAACTATATCCTTTTTTTAAATGGAAGGTACAAAAACTCTAAATAACAGCACACCATTAAAACTGAAAAAGTAATTGACAATCACTATCTCTGCTCCTTCAACTCTGAATCACCACTCAATTTATTGTAATCTAGCAGCTAGGTACAAGACTCTTCCAGGGCTCCCCTGACCTTCCAGGTAGGAAACTAATCACTTTATGTCACTGTGGTCTCTAATACTATTGATCCTAGCTTGATTACTTGTGTGATTCTGGGTTAAATTCCTTAACCTCCTAAGTTTCTTCAACTATAAAATAAAGATAACCTCATAGTGTTGTTGTGAGGAAGAAATGCATTGTATATGTAAGGTGCTTCAAACAATGGCTAACACATTACAAGTATTCAACGAGGGAATTAGTGTTAACTAATACTACATTATTTCCTCCCCAAAAAGTTTCTCTCATTTCATTTGAGTCACCACTTTCTTTGGGTTTTCTTCCCATCTCTCTAGCCATTCTTCAGTCTCCTGTCCCAGATCTTTTTTAACAACCCAACCTTTGAATGGTAGTGTTACCCAAGATCTCTCTTCTCTCTTCATTAGCATTCTGAACCTCTCTGATCATTCATGTAACACCCAACACCTGTACTGTAATGCCCTGTATCGTGAGCTCCATGAGGAGAGAGCCCACATCTGTGTTATCCATCAAGCTAGCCTCAGCACCTAGTGTAGTGCCTGGCTCAATAAATGAATGAATGAACTCTACTCATTTTCTCTTAGTGATTTCATTCATTTCTATAGTTTCAGTTACCATGTAACTGGGGATAACTCCCAAGTCCATATCTCTAACCCAGACCTGTCCTTATGTCCAAAACCTGTAATTCAAACTCCTACAAGTTAGACAATGTAAAGAATAAAAAGAGATGAGAGGCCAGGGGGAAGAGTAGGGAGGAAAAAGTTATTTCAATAGTACAGACGAGCTGATAATGGTTTGAACTATAGCAGAAGCAATGAAAGTAGTTAATTTTTTTTTAACTTTTAAGAGGTCAAATTTTGAATAAATTTGAAAATAGAGCTGACAGAATTTGATTAAAAGTACAAGGAATCAAGAATAACTCTTGGAAATAACTTTTATTCAGATAGACTAGTTTTACTTTTGTGATTATTGTAATTAGAAAGAAAACCCTTCCTCAAGTTTTATAGTCTTGGCAAAACCACTCAGAAAATTTTCCACTAGCAATGTAAATGGTATATGTCATTTAGAGTTTAAACAGAATCAAAACTACCACCTGTTTTTCTGAAATAAACCATTCAGCTCCAGTCATTTCAAATGAGTAGCAAAAGTAATACCCACTTCACTAATAACAACAAAAAAATCCCTCTCTTGCCAAGCATGGTGGTTCATGCCTATAAGCCCAGCACTTGGGGAGACCAAGGCAGCAAGGCAGGAGGACTGCTTGAACCAAAAGTTCAAGACCAGCCTGGGCAACACAGTGAGACCCTGTCTCTATAAAAAATTTAAAAATAAGCTAAGCATGGTGCCTGTAGACCTAGCTACACAAGAGGCTGAGGTGGGAGGATCACTTGAACCCAGGAATTTGAGGTTGCAGTGAGCTATTGTTTGTGCCTGGGTAACAGAGCAAGACCCTGTCTCTAGTTAAAAAAAAAAAAAAGCCCTCTCTATATAATATCTATAATATTTATGCAGTAGCACAAATGCTAATGTCACAAATATAATATTCCATCACTACATTTCAGAATTACAGAGGGGGAAATTCATTGCCTTATGAGATATTATGCTGCATAATTACTGTTTATCCTGCTACAATAAACATATGGCACATTATAAAATGCATTAAAGTGACATGACATATACATCAATATAATTCGTATGCCTATTTCTGTTGCTCTACTGAGGGCCTGCAGTGAACTTACATGTGGCATGAAATGGGTGGAGGAGGGAAGACTATGACTTTGCCTACGTATGACATAACACCCCCAAGTTCAGCAAGAAAATCCGTCAAGGAAGCTATCCCAAAAGAGTGTTATCTAGTTCTAGTCTGCATATTCATATTGATGGGCAAGACTTTTATTGATCTAGTAAAAAATTACTACTCTAGTGAAGGATTCTGCCAGATTTCCCTGATATTTCTTATATAGCATAACCAAGAATACTTCATAAAATATCAGGAATATTGCCAAAATTCAAAGACACTTCTACCAGAAAATATATGTTATATAAAATACAATTTTTTTAAAAATGTTTAAATACCAGCTTGCCAAAGGCAAAAGAAGAAAAAGAGAAATGAAGTGACACTTATCGAAGACCTGCATAAGCCATGACCACTACTGCCAGGCTATATATATTTCTAAACCTTATGAAAACTCTTAAAACAATATAATGTTATCCCTATTTAGCTGGTGAGGAAACAAAACTCAAGAGGTTGAATGGCTTGACCAATATCTCTCAGCTGATAAAGTGTAATGCATTTGAATCTAGAGTTCACCATAATCTTTCCAGTAAACCTCATTATTTTCCTGGGCTTCATTTAAAAATACTGAATTTTTATAGAATCAATATTTTAACAAAAAAATGACATTGGCAGAATTCAAAAAATGGTAAAAAAGTTAGAGAACCTTTCATAAAAGCTGGACTATTATGTACATAGCAGATGCTCCATTAATTCCTATAAAAATAAATAGTGGGGAGTAGGAGGGAAGACTAATGAGCTATAAATATCTCAGAACTCTGGACAAAACAGATAAAATTTTCCATCTCAAAAAAAGTTACAGTAATTAGATTCAGAATTGTTACTTACTAGACCTATTAAAGTGCTATAATGACAAAAATCATTATTTAAATAAGGGTTTTAATTATTCCTGTTCTGCGATGCTATCTTATCAGGGACCAAGAATTTGGCATGAACATGTTGAAATGATGTGTAATCAACAAGGATGCTAAAGATAAATTCTTAGGGATGTGAAGCAAATACTTCCTTTCACTGTAAACAAAATGACTGAGTCCACTTCTTGAAGAAATCAAGCTCTATTTATATTCACTCTCCTGAAATGGCACAGGCAGCCTTAGAAGGATAAGTTTATAATAAATCCTTGTATTTGGAAAACATTGTTGCTAAGCATCTTCTAACATTCAACAGAGTTTATATAATTCATGTCACTGCTACATAATTAACATTTCATGTTTTTCCAAAAAAGTGCAGTATGCTTATCTATGTTATTAATTTAAAACATTATAAATTTTGAGAGAATTAATAAAAGGCGATTCAACTAATTAATTAGAAAGGCAGCCTAATCCCAGGAGGAATACAAACACAGACATTAAATGTCAGGATGTGTTAGAGTCAAGCTTGTAAACAACTTGTCTGCTTGAGATAAAACATTTCAAAATACAGCTGCTCTTTGCTTAAAAAGGTGAACTATAAAACATTAGGTCTTTGAATAAGTCATGACATATCAAACCACACTCTAGCTCAAAAATTAAAAAGAAAACATAACATTTGAAAGAAGATTCACATCCAGTCATCAACATTAAACGTTATATCTGCTCAGATAATGGGAGATCCAAGTGTTGAAAGCAACACTAACTACTGTACTATTTCCAACTTTCAAATTCATTATGGGAATAAAGTTAAAAGATATGGAAAATATTTAATAACACTTCAATAAAAGATTAGAAAAGTTTAGAGTAAGCACACTCCATAAGATATAGTATCTCTCTTACAAACTATGGAATAAAGTAACTTTCTATCCTCCGGAAAAGCATACACAATCTACATATACACTGCAAGGATTTAGTATTGTTAAACAGTATCCCACAAACAATAACCTTTGGATTACAAAAACAATTAGAAAGCATAGTTCACTATGTTTTATGAAATTTTCAATCACTTCAATTCATGCTATCACTAGACATTTGTGCATCTTCTGTTTAAAAGAGCAGAGCTTCCTCTACTACACGGCAGTACAGGAAGAGGGAAAACCATCAGAGACACAACACACAAAAAACACAATGAATACACAGGTCCACAAATCATAAGCAAGCAAATGTTCTAGGAAAAACACATGTCTAGGTTATTTATATTTTTAATTGTTAATTCTTAACTGTTTCCTTACTTGTGGCTTTTCTATCTTTCAGAATTATTTGCCTTTTTAAGTTTTATTCAGAACCATTATACATACTTGCAAGACAAATTTGGACATTCATTTTCCCTTGAGTGGGACCGTTAGATGATGTACTTTTGAATAGTACATTACTATCACATAAAAACTCCGGAAAGAAACTCAACACTATTAGAGGTAGTCAAAGAATTACATTACCTAAATTTAATCCAGTTATTTAAGTAAGTTACAGAGAATCTTCAAATTGGCCTAAATCACTGGTTCCAAAGTGTAGTACTTGGACCAGCAACATTGACATCACCTGCAAGCTTGTTAGAAATGCAAATTCTTGGGCCCCACCTGCACCTACTGAATCAGAATACAGCCCAGAACTGTGTTTTAACAAGCTCTACAAGTGATTCCTAACATATGTTTAAGCTGGAGAACCACTCACCTAAATCAATGACTCAAATGCCTGCTCACAGGCAAGTACAAGACTGGCTATTTCAAAAATCACTTGGGAAACATTACACATCCAGATTCCAGTTCCCCACTTCCCTTAACCAATTAAGTTATCAGGTGGAAATTTGTGAACCTGAGTGTGCAAGCATGAGAAAAAATGTGTGTATGTGTGTGCATATAGCTTCCCAAATGAGTCTGATGCATAACGATGTTTAAAAACCAATGCTCTAGGTCAATGGCTCTCAAGTTGTCCCCATACCAGCAGCAGCAGCAGTATCACCCCAGAACTTGTTTGAATTCTCAGGCACTAGCTCAGACCTACTAAATCAGAAACTGTGAGGGTGGGGCCCAGCAATCTGCTTTAGTAAGTTCTACAGGTTTATCATATGATTCTGATACATGATAAAGTTTCAGAATCCCTGTTCTAAGTGATCAGTCCTGAATTAAGAACATGTGAATGAATTTTAATGCCATGGGAGAGAATAAATAATAGAAAGAGACAGAATTAACTTACATACCCTTCTCCATCTCCTAAAGATGGAATCTCTTAGCATCCAAATCCAAAAATCTGGTTAAGGTGGCTTAACTACTCAGATATGCCAGTGGCCTTTCATAAGCACTCCAATTAAGCACAGCACAACTGGTAAACAATAAAAATGCCTCCTGTAAAGCACTTGTTTTAAACAAAATTAGTTAAAGTCCACAGTGAAAGCCAAAGCCAAGAAATCTGTCAGTAGGAAGGCAAAAATGGACTGGAAATACTAAAAAAGTAGCAGCATTTATTCAATGCAGCCTCACTGTCCTACATTTTTGAGGATTACACAGCACTTATAACTTGTTCTTTGCTACTTATAAAGGTAGGAATAAGCACTTAAGAGTTCCTTCCTAAGCACAAAGCAGGAATTTCCCAGGGTATGTGGGATGGGGAGGTGGGGGGATGAATCTCAATAGGTATTTAAAAACAAAACTAACCTCAACTCTGAGGTTAATAAACATTGTTCACCTCTACCAAGGGTGAGGAGTAGTAATTACGCTTCCCCGCTTTTGCATATATTTCTCAGATTATCCTTCTTCAATTCAATGACAAAATACTTACTGAGCACCTATAATTGTACCACAAGTCATTAATATTGCCTCCAAATATTAAGATATCAACATGACTTTTTTAAAAAAACAATAATTCTAACTTTATGAGTAAATCTAAGGTCAGTGTAATGACTGTGAATGCTTCCATTTGCCCAAGGAAATTTAGCATGTTTAAAAAAAAAAAGGTATAAGTCCAAACTTGCCTAGGTATTTATTTTAAAAGACTGAGGGCCACTCAAATTATCCCCTAATAATTCCTCTAAATTTAAGTGGGATGCAACATTAAATGTTCAACTCTTTTATTTAAAACTAAAATAGTAATTCAAATTTACCATATGGAATAAATTTTTTTCTTATATTAAATACCCACATCATAATATATGGGTATGCTGATGTATGTTCAGTAAGTTGGACATACCTTTGTCCATTCTATATCACTTAGAGTGTAACTGTATTGTTTTAAATGCTCACAGATTCACAGTTGTGTTAGCTTTCTTCTAAGTCACACTATTAAACCACTTCGGTACCACGCTCACCGGCCACAAAACCTTGCCCACAGCCGGCACTCACAGTCTGCACGATAGTTTGTGTTGTGCAGTGACGACGAATCCGTTTTGCTCTTGTGTGATGAGGAAAGCTTTAAAGCACTGAAAGCTTGTTTTACTTTACAGGCAGCTTTAGGAAAATAACTATAATAACTCCCACTAAGGACTTGTTAAAAGGTCACAGATTCGTAGTAACTTATTAGCTGAATGTACACAGTGCAACTGCAGAGATAAAAGTAAAAGCTTTTGGCTGTCAACTAAAGTCGACACTCGGCTGTGTGGCTTCATATCATGGCTGTCGGCTAAAGTCAACGCTCGCATTCATCTGTGGCTGTCGACTATAGTCGACGCTGGGCTGTGTGCATTCATCTGTGGCTGACGACTATAGTTGACGCTGGTATCGAAGTGGTTAACCAAGTTTATAATTTACTCAAATTCAAGTTGTTGGTCAAAAATTATAATACAATGGATCAATGAAACAAAAAGTTGGTTCTGTAAAAAGATAAACAGAACATATAGACCGTGAGCTAGATTAACCAGTAATAGAAAAGATTCAAATAACCTTAATCGGAAATGAAAAAGGCAGGCCGGGTATGGTGGCACACACTTCTAATACAAGCACTTTGGGAGGCCAAGGCGGGAGGATCACTTGAAGACAGGAGTTTGAGACCAGCCTGAACAAGAGTGAGACCTCATCTCTACAAAAGTAGAAAAACTAGCCTGTCTTGAGTCCAAGAGTTTGAGGTTGCACTGAGCTATGATGAGGCCACTGCACTCCAGCCTGGGCAACAGAGAGAGAGAGAGAGAGACCCTGCCCCCCACCCAAAAAAAAACAGAAAAAGGAAAACAGAAAGGAAAAGGAAAGGAAGAAAGAAAGAAAAGAAAAAGCAAGTTTTTTCAAATTGTTGAAAATCTTCAAAATATTCTGTATTATTTTTCGTTGCTGTATTGTTACTTTTGATTGTGGTTTTTTCCCCGAATATTTTCAATCCATAGTTGGTTGAATCCACAGATACAGAGGGTCAACTATAAATGGAATAACAGTGGCTTTCTTTAGCAGGTAGGATTGAGAGTGATTCTTATTTCTTATTTATAGTTTTTTGAATCATCTATGTTTTTTCAATAAATATATATTTTATAATTAGAAATAATAAAGCTATTTCCATTAAGAAATAAATGAAATCAGTATATACACTGAAGTTCATCAATATAGACTCACTATAGGAAATCACATTCACCTGCTTCATTACACAAGGCTTTCAAGTCTGCTCCAACATATCCATGAGCACTATTTGCCAGCTGCAGCAGTTCAGCTTCAGTGAGCAAATGGGGTACCCTTCGAAGCAGTTTCTGCAGAATATCTAGCCGGTCCTGAGCATTAGGAATGCCAATCTCAATCTCTTTATCAAATCGTCCAGGTCTTCGGAGTGCAGGATCCAAAGCATGAGGGCGATTTGTGGCCCCAAGGACCAACACTTGTCCTTCACTTCCTTCCTAACAAAATAAAATAAAAATAAATTACATATTTTTCTAAAACATTAAAAAAAAGGAGGGGAGTAGGCTGACACCAACTATATAGAGAAGGATAAATCTAACTGTCCAGGATACAAAAACCTATCCCTTACACTTTTATTACCCATCTATTACTTTTATTAGTAATAGATTTTTATTACACATTTATTACTTTTATTACACATTTTTCAAAGCTCAGCCTAACCACTTCCTCCCTCCCCTAGAAAGCTTTCTAATACTTACCTCTCCATCTAATGAAGTGACATTTCTTTCACCAGATCACCTAAACTATATCATTCTCATAAACAACATATAATAGTCTACCATATAGTTGTTTCTGTTTAGTTGTTTTAAATAGCCCTTTTCCCTTACTTAGAAGTAAAGATTATGACCTACATATAGATCAAGGCTCTAAGTTGCCTAAGAATTCTTCTTCACATACTATTTTCTTTTTTATTTTGATAGATTTTCAAATTCCTCAAAAGACAGACAACAATATAACCAATATCCAAGTATCAACCATTCTTGAATACATATGGATTTTTATTCTCTGAAAATGAAATTAGGAACAACAAATAATAAAGAACCATGATCATGATCAGCCACCCACAGAAATTATCCAATGTTTTATTCAGGTGACCCAAGTGTAATCTGAGACAGGCATAATTAGAATGTGATTTACATAAAAAAACTCAAACCTAATAAATTATATTGAATGTGCCAACAGAAAATGCATGAACTACAGTGAATCTATGAATTACGAGTTTAGAAGCACAAATACAGGCCCTTAAATATTTTCAGACTAAAACGTCAGTGTCACATGCTTCCTGTCCTGCCCAAAGCCAAGAACACCAATCCACAAGAGACTTATCCCAGATGCAAAGAGGCAACTGACATAGTGATTAAAATACTCCAATACTGAGCCTGCCACTTGATTTCCTACTCAACAAGAACCCTTCTGATTATAATACTGCTTTATTATATTATAGATATAAAATATATCTACCTTCAAGGTGAAAATACAGTCATCCATAAACACAAATAGCTGGTCCCCTTAATAGTTATATTTCTTATTGTATTATAAATGGACAAACTGGCATCCCAATTTATATATCAGTCTCTTGTGAATGTTGTTATTGTTATCATGGGTCAGTCCTCAGAGCTCCACCATCTCCAATATACTAACAACATTAAATTCTCCAACTTTAAAAGCTGAGAACCAAGCCTGGGACATGACAATCACACTTTGGTACTGCCCCAGTACTGAGAACCAGGTGGTCAACCAGCCTCCACCTGGTGACAACCTTTCTCCTGCAGACCTTTAAAATTATCAACACGTTAGTAAATATCAGACTTAAGAACAAACCTTCATATTATTACCACATATTCAATTTCTACCACTAGACAGTAAAACCCAAAAAGTTCTAATTGTCCAGTTTTTTAATACGCACAAGGGGTTTAGGACTATATGATTTCTAAAATTTCTAAAATATTTTTTGGTTCTAACATACTATGCTTCTAATAACCTTTAGTTATTTACAATCCAGGATAAAAAGCATATTTTTTTGGTTAATGGATGTCAAGAGTCTGAGAGGATTTTTTTTTTTTATTGCTATTCTATGAGTCCTATGTATCTTCCTTTCATAATTAGCATAGTTTTTTTATTAATACAAGAATATGTATACCTATCACAGAATCTGGTAATATGAGTAAATTCTTTTCAAACATTCTACACATTTTCCATTATTCTCATTTTCTTACACTTGCCTAGCACAAAGCCTTGAATCAGTTTTTACATGAGTAGTAAGACTCACTCATGAAATTTCTTAATGAAACCACTGAAAATTTAACCACTGAATCTTCCTTACTGATCTTTGCTTCAGGTTTTTAAGTTTATAGCATTTATCACAAAAGAAATCTATCACAATATATTATTTTATATGCCATAAAAGAAATGCCAGGTTATGATGCTATCCTATCCATTACAAAATACTAAAGAATCTACTGAAGCTAATTATTTCATGGGTCTTTCCTCTAGTTGCTATGGCTAATATTTTTCCTTTCTAGAATACCCAAAGACTCAGACACATTCAATAGTTTTGGATTCTACATATATTAATATATTAATAAGAATCAACTAGCTGGGCATGGTGGTTTACACCTGTAATCCCAACACTTAGGGAGACTAAGGTGGGAGGACGGCTTGAGGCCAGGAGTTCAGGACCAGCCTAGGCAACATAGTGAAGCCCATCTCTACAAAAAGGAAAAAAAATTACCCAGGCGTGGTGGTGAGCACCTGTAGTCCTAGCTACTCAGAAGGCCAAGGCAGGAGGATCCCCTGAGCCCAGGAGTTAGAGGTTGCAGTGAGCTATGATGATACCACTCTGTACTCGAGCCAGAGCAAGATTCTTGTCTAAAAAAAAAAAAATTCCACCCCTCCAACCCTTTCCCACACAGAATCAATACTATTGCTCTACTTACTGAACCAATACCATCCATCAGTGTTAAGAGTGAAGCTACAACTCTTTTTTCCACTTCATTCTGAGCCCCCTCTCTTTTAGGGCAAAGTGCATCCAGCTCATCAATAAAAATAATTGATGGGTGCCTAAAAGTAAACAAAATGAAATCCCTAATTTACATTTAGTTTTAAATTATACTTAGTTTTAATTTTTTAACTGAAATGCAACATATCAAATTTAGGATTTACGTAATATTACAAAAGGCATTAGAATGTTAAGCTAAAAAACCTTAGATTAATTCTAGTTCAAATTATTAACTTATCAATCTCACATTCTATCTGCTCTCAATTAAAAGGCAGAATATTTAGAAGAGTCTATTGCTCATGAGATGAAATGCCATGCCCTGGCAGAACTTTCCCACTAATGCCCACTAAATAGTTATGACTGGGTGAATTCAAAAACTGAGGCCAAAAATATTGTCCCTTGGAGCAGGTTTAAAGTCCAAAAGACATAAACTAGAAATGTTTTCTTAACCTATTTAAAAAAAGATTCAGAATGATCAATTCTCTCATAAAAATACGTGAATTCTCTTAGAAATGGAAACTTCAACTGCCATAAACAAATTAACAATAAAAACATACTAAAACAGTAAGGTATACCACTGGTTCTCAAATTTTCAGTACAGTACTGGGACTACAAACTACTTATTTTATCTACTATCACTGGGAGGGGAATCTTTTATGACAGTTCTTTTGATAAAAGAGCAGTTATCATGATGCTAAATACCAAAACAATGGTAGAGACATGGCTATATTATGAATAATATTATATTAGACCAAGTTATAGATCTTACTCTAATATCCATTACGATGTAACAGTGTAACCTAAACTCAGGAATAATCAATAAGAATAGTTTTTAACAAGCAAAAGATTTGTATCATTGAAGCAAAGTATGATGTAAAAAATTTTAAGCCTAAAGGGCTACGATAATACAATCTACTAGGGGAACTAAATATACTGAATATGCCTAAATACCCTAAAGAAACAAAGTCATAGACTTATATGCTCAATCAAGGTCACAGGGCTTATCAAACGACTGTCTTAATTCTTCTAATTTATGTAATTTAATAACTCATTTATCAGACTTCTAAAACAGTATTACATAGAAAGAGTGGACAGAATTTCATTAGATTTACAATCTATTTCCAGTGCTATTACTATTATTTTTGTACTATTTTTTATGCTTTCTATGAAGTGCTAGTATCTCACTTTGATCAACAAAGACTTGACTATTAATTCCAAAACATTTAAAAATAAAGAGTACCGTAGAGTGGCTTCAGCAAATATCTGACGTAACCTTGCTTCAGTCTCACCATAGAATCTGCAAAAAATAAAATACATTTAAGGATTTCTTACTGTTTTTAGAGTTTTGTCTATAAAAGCTAATCTGACTTTTCAAATATTTCTAGATATTTAAAATTACTTTAAAGAGTTATTTTCTAAACTTAATTTTTATACACATTAAAGAACAAATTTAAAATATTTCAGTGTCTGACATATTCAGACAGAATACCACCCAGTCATTTTTAAAAACCACATTTGAGAAATATATTTAATAATTTTAAGTTTACTCTATTAAATACCTACTTGCTTATAATTTCAGGACCATTAATTACAGATACATAGGCTCTGACTTCGTTAGCAACAGCCCTGGCAATCATTGTCTTTCCAGTACCTGGAGGGCCATAGAGTAACACTCCTCTAGGGGCAGGAATTCCTAGAAGAAAAAGAAGAGAACACTGGATTCAACATTAGTAAGTTTCTTATAAATGCTGCCATACAACTTCAAACACAAGTTATATAAAATGTAAATTTACCTTACATCACAAAAAAAAGTCAGATCTTCTTTTTCCCCCAAGAAAGATATACTAACTAAAGATGTACTAGCCCAAGCACTGATCCCCAGCAATGAATTTTTCTCTCTGTAGACCACATAATGTCTCGAGGAAGCATGTTGTAAAAAACTTGACACCCACATTGTTGTCATGCCCCATCCCACACAGTACTGTTTAATGATCAGAAAACAAAGCCAGCCAACATGGACAGACAAAAACAAGCCACCAATCCCAATTTCTTCCCAACTAGCCATCTGGAAGATTATAAACATTACTACCAAAATGTCAATCCAAAGGTTCATTTTATATATAAAAAGACTGATGAAAAAGGAAAAAGCAGAGAGATAGTATATAGCAAATATATGCAAAGGATCTGCACAATAACTATACAAAAGAAGCCCTGAGCTTCCTGAGAGTCAAGCCACTCCTTTAACTACTTGCTTCAATGCAAGGGGATCCGCACACAGCTACATTTCCTAACAAAAAAGTTTTATCCAATGTATTTGAGTAGTTTATTTCTTTAGTCATTACAGCTGATCTAGCATGACAAGACATTTATTGCAGACCTAGTATAAGCAACTGTGGAAATATGCTATTAAAAGAGACAAGGCTATAGCTAACTTAAATCACAACCTAAAGAGACCAAAGCACAGAAAATGGCTACTTTAGCGGGCATTTCCCACAGCAACTGGTATCTTCTACCATACCTACCACTCAAGAAATAAAAAAAGGAAAAGAATGTGATTAATCATTAGATAAGTGGAATTGACCAACTGTTTTTTAGTTTAAATTTAACACTTTCAGGTGCAATAAAATAAGAAATCATACCATAACTCTTGAAAAGCTTGGGCTGTTTGAGAGGCAATTCAATCATTTCTCTAATTACTTTCAGCTGACTATTTAAGCCTCCTATCATGTCGTAAGTTACTCTGAATTGGTTATCTTGCTCTTTTGGGTTTGTACGAGTCTTTATAAAACGGACTCTTGTTGTTGAAGAAATAAAATAAAAAGTATCCGTATTGCACTTTGCTCCCATGTTGGTGGATTTTAGCAGTCTCTCATCATTTTTAAGTTGCTTATTTCCTTTTCTGGCAGACTCAAAACTACATTTAAGACCTGTTACTTCCTCCAGTCCAAGTCCACTGCCATCCCCAGGGCTCTGTGTAACATCCAATGAAACATCACCAGCTTTCTTTATAAGTCTGTCATCTACTGGTTTACAAGTAGTACTTCTTGATGCTGGATTCTGGGGCTCTTCCAGATCTAACTGGCTTAGTTGTAAGGATAAATCCAGGCTACTGGTTTCCATGCTGGACCGTTCAGAGGCCAATCTCTGGGCATCAGTGTCAGAGCCATTCTGAGGCCCTTTCAACATCATGCCATCTGCCCCTTTCACTCGCAACACTTGCAACTTGCATGGTCGTCCATAGAATGTACAATACAGAAAGTTGCCTGGTAAAATAATCTTGCCATCTAGAAAACAATTTATTAAATATATATGTTAGCACAATTTTTTCACCAGTTTAATGTTTAAATAGCAATTTATTTCATCTACTAACAAAACTATCTGACTAAAAGTACTAAATCAAAAATGGAGTACTAATAAAGTAATTCTCATGAAAAACAGAGGACCTAACATTCCCCTATAATATAGCACTATCTGAAGACAGAAGGACAAGATGATTCTTTGAAATCCTCTATAATCAATAGATCTAAGATTCTATTTACTGTATCAACAAATAGCCAAGCATTCCATGTTCAATAGACTAAAATGGCACACCTAAACCAATACTCCAAAACAATGTTTCTCACTGGAAAAAGGAAGAGTGTAAGGGTTAAAAAGTCTCAATTCTACCACTGACTTTATCCACAGACAAGTCATATTCTGTCCACTGTTCAACTGCCAATCGATTAACTAGGAAAAGTAACACAACTTTATCTCAAAAGGATATTAATTCATTGAGGGGAATATTCTCTAAGCTATTTTGAAGAAAACTACTATGTATACAAGACCTCAAAGACACTTTATTTGCTGCTGCCTTCTGCTTAAAATGTAGGAAAACAATTTAAAATATGTCTCACCTAGTTTTCTCAGGATACAACCAGCCAGTTCTTCTTCATTAATGTCCATATCTTTGTCACTGTAAAAGGGAAGAGAGGAAGACAGAAATCAGCATTAGGTACACCAGAAACTAAACTGTGGTATAAAATAACATGTACATAGTTATAATACAGACCTAATCAAAAGAATAATTAATTTACACACTGAAAATAATTTATACAATTTTGAAATGATTTATATTTTTCAGATACTTCTTATAGCAATGAGAATATCATTTGCAATTTGGTGCCTTAGTGGCCTAAATCAGTGTTCTTCAAAACATAGTGTACTACCCATTAGTGGGGTCATGAAATCATTTCAGTAAGTCCTATCCAGCATTTTTTAATAGAATAAGAAATGTCAGAGTATACTGCACATCTGAAGGATAAATACTGCTTTGTAAAATATTAATTTCTTACACACACATATACACACATGCACACATACGTGCTCTGTATCGGTAGATGAGTGAATCATGATGAAAAATGTATTTTTTATAATGTGTCATAGTCAAAAACATTCGGGAAACACTGACCTAAATTAATCATTCCTTCTATGAACTTGCCTAGTTTGGAGAAAGGCTATTATTAATCGTTTACTTCATTCCTTCTATATAATTTATAAATTATCTCTTCAAGAAAATTAAATCCTATAGTATATTACCTGAAGAGGTAGAAATAGGAAAAAGGAGAATAATGGTTACAATGAAGGTTTATTCTGGAGAAAGGGCATGCCTAATAAAAATAAGATCCCCTTCATCCTAATGATAACTGTATCTTCCAGGAGAGTTTCTTGTAAAAGTGCAGGAAGTGAGCACACCTAAATATCACTACACTTATAAAGAAACCTGTTCTTGGAGAGTTCTCAGAACATGAGCATTTTTCTTCCTCCTCCATGTGGAAGCAGACTACATCAGGAGAGAAGACAAAGAGCTGTACAACTTTGTCAAAGACCAGTGGAGATGGGGATAGTTTAGCTCTGGGGAAAGTGTATTTATTAGCAAGCCCATCTGATCAAAATCTAAACCTTATTCTCCAACCACTTTATCAGTAATAAAACGATACAATCAATCCTCAATATCTGTAGATGATGTCATTGTTAATTCACCTACTCGCAAAAATATATTGTACCCCAAAATCAATTCTCAAGGATGATTTGCAGTCATCAGTGAACACGGAAGGAAGCAAAAACTTTGGATCACCCAACACTCACGTTCCAACTGAGGTAGGACAAGGTGACACTTTGCCCCTTGTTTCAGCTCTCACTCAGAGATAACCACAGAATGTAAATAGCAGGGAGCAAGCACAGTATAGTACAAGAAGCCCCAGCTCCGGGGCCAGTTGGACAGGGTACCCAATTCTGGTACCTGTAGTGGGGCAGCCTCAGGCAAGTCCCTTAACACTTCTGAACTTCTTCTTTTGTAAAATAAAGAAAATATTATAGAATCCACCAGAATGAGCTGTTTTGAGGATTTAAGATTATAATTTATGTAAGATATGTATATATATGTACATATTTCCCCCTAGGAGAAATCATTCAGTATTTGCTAATAGTGTTCAAGGCAACTTTAATAGAACATTAAGTACCACAAATCATGAGAATCAACTATATATTCATATAAAAGGGAGAATAAGAAAGAAATAGAAATTTCATGAATCAAATATATGTATAAACTAATGAGGAAATTGTATGTATCTCCTTAAATGCTTAAATTTACTTCTGTTTATAAAACTCTGAATCAAGTTATACTTAAGTCTTTTATTTATTATGTTGAATAGAAGATATTTACAAAGATGAACAAGAACAGTAAAAATATTTAACGAGTTTTGCTTTTAAAAAAAAAAAGAATAGGCATATAGGGGTAGTGACTCACATCTGTAATCCCAGCACTTTGGGAGGCCAAGTTGGGAGGATCTCTGAGGCTAGGAGTTCAAGACCAACCCGAGCAAGACAGTGAGACATTGTCTCTACAAAAACTAGAAAAATCGGCCAGGTATGGTGGCTCATGCCTGTAGTCTCAGAGCCCTAAAGCTGCAGTGAGCTATGATGATGGCACTCCAGCCTGGGCAACAGAGCAAGACCCCAATTCAAAAAGGAAAGGAAAGGAAATGAAAGGAAAGGAGAAAGGAAAGGGGAAAGGAAAGGGGAAAGGAAAGGGGAAAGGAAAGAGGAAAGGAGAAAGGAAAGGAGAAAGGAAAGGAGAAAGGAAAGGAAAAAGGAAAAAGGAAAGGAAAGGAAAAAGGAAAGGGGAAAGGAAAGGGGAAAGAGGAAAGAGGAAAAAGGAAAGGAAAAGGAAAAGAGAAAGGAAAGGAAAGGAAAGGAGAAAGGAAAGGAAAAGAAAGAAAAAGAATGGGTATGGGTGCAGATAAAATCATTTCCACTAGAAGGAGCTCTAACACCACTAATAAAATTTTTCAGTTGCAAGTAAAGGATTTAAGCAGATTAAAATTACTGATTTTCCTAACTGGAAATTAACTTTCTTATCTACACACTGCTGCCTCTTTTAAAACATAAGATTTTTTTTAAGCAAAAATTTTAAAGCTAGGCTTTCATTTAAAACATACACAGTCCTCTATAATAAGCAATCACAATTCACCTAAAATTGTTACGCTCTCAAGAAGTCAGACTAATTTGGAGATCATCATAAATGCTAATTCCAGTCAACTGATTGCTGCTACCTGTAGTACTGTTTTAAAATGTAGTCTGAGGATTAATCTGGTTTAATCCAGGGGTCCTCAAACTTTTTAAACAGGGGGCCAGTTCACTATCCCTCAGACCGTTGGAGAGTGCGCACTGGGGGCCCAGGGACGAGTCTGCTGCTAAGCAGGACAGGCAGCAGCAGCAAAAACACCCAGCGGGCGGGATAAATGTGGCCCGCGGCCCGTAGTTTGAGGACACCTGACTAAGCAGTACTACTAATACCTCATTATATATTAGGCAAGTTACTTCTCATTTAGCCCATTTCCTCATTTGTTAAATAAGGGATAAATATGGCTATCTTGCAGGATGTTAGAGGACTCAATCAGAGAAGAAAAAGGGTAAATGTGTATGTGTGTGCATGTACATATATGCATGTAATATATAAAAAGCATCTGGTATACAGCTGGTACTCATCATGTTGTCTTCTCTTTTCCTTTCTGCTTTTTATTGTTCAATAAACCATTATTATATGCTCTGAAAACATTATCCTGTTTTCAAAGGAAAAAATATGCCAGAACTCAAGCTTAGAATCTACAAAAGTATTAAAAGAGAAGAAAACATTTTAAAATCAAGCTAATGACTAGAAAATGTCCTGTGATTCTGGCAGATAAAGTCAACATATCCCAAAATTGTTAGTAAGGTAATATTAAAGTATTAAAAGATGCTTTAAGTGACTTGATAAGACTCACAGATGCAAACTGAGTTAAAATCCTATTAGATATTGAATATCCAAGAGAATGGAAGATATATTTTAACCATATTGATAGTTTGATTCAAACAATTAGCCTTTGGTGAAGGATTATTGAAAAATCTGAAAGTAATGACTGTTTTACTAAATTAAATAATCAATGTGTTAAAATATACAATCAGGTTATTTGGATAATCTTAACTAAGACTTATTTCTTGTCTACTCACAGTAATCTACTCCTTTCTTTACAACTGTAAGAAAGATAAGAAGCCCTGATCATACTGTGAGCCAACATAAAAGTTACTGCTAAATATTAATCAATAATTCCTGTCACCTAAAACATCAGAGTATACTCTAATCATAGGAAATGAGAGAGTCAGTAGTCTATAAATTACATAGCACTAATTTAGCTTGTGCTGTCTAGTACAACACAAATAGCCACTAGCCACTCACCATGTGGCTACTGAGTGTTTAAAATGTGGCTAGTCCAAATTGCAAGGTGGTACAAGTATAACACACACACTGGATTTTGAAGACTTAGCTTGAAAAAAAGGATATGTCTTATCAATAATTTTTATACTCATTATGTTAAAATAATTTCATATATTGGTTAAATATACTATTATAATTCTTTTCACCTGTTTCTCTTTACTATAAGAAAATGCAAAATTACATATGTGGTTTACATTTGTGACTCGTATTTTTATTGGGCAGCACTGAATTGATGCAGAGAGTCACCAAAGAAAAGAGCCAAACCTCAGTGCCACGTCCATTTCCTCAGCCTCTAGCACAGCACCCACGAGAGGCTGCACCCAGATGGCATCGCCAACCCTTACGCCCACGTTCTTCTGTGCCACTTCACTCAGGCCAACCTTGCCTCCAGGAAATCCTGCCACAGGCCAGGCTGTATAGACCTGCCCAGACAGAAGAAATAAAAATATCAGAAAGTAAATATTCTCAGAATACCATCAATTTATAAGGCAGAATACAAAGCACAGCCAAGTACTTGGATCTGCAAAACACAGTCCTTAACCCAAAGGAGTTATAAACTGACACAAGTTGCAGCAAGACAAACTGCATTAATAAAAAAAAGAATTAAATACTACAAGTTCACAAAAAATAAATTTTTAAATAAATATTACATCTTTTTGTGAAAATCAAGAATGATCCTACAGTGAAAACGGTAGAAGATTTAAAAGGTAGATTTAGGAAAAGAGACAAAGGCATTAGTAGGTAATAAGAAAAAAATGACAAAAATATTAAAGGCAAGATAACTTGTAAAGTAATCCATCCTGGAACTTAAATTACATCCAGGAATTAGTGAGGGACACAGCACAAGAGATTTGTGAGAACCCAGATCTTATTAGATTTAAATGATAAGGGAGAAGAGCAAAAATTTCTGGCTTCAGCTCATACATTTATACTATTCTCTTCCACAAGACACAGTAAAGGATTTTTTTTAAAGCATAAGCCCAGAACAATAAAAAGAATGGAAGGGATGCCATCAGCAGACAAAAGATTTCAAAACATTTCCAGAGGAACCCCATTGGATCAGAAAAGCATTAGAGGAAGCCATGACACAGGCCGGGGCTGGTAGCAGGAAAGAAAACCAAGCTGCCAAAAATGATCCAGGAAAGGCTCTAGGCTTAGAATCTCAGGTATGAAGAATGGCAGCAAGGAGGAACACAGCTGAAATGAGAGAGTAATCAAATATTTGTATACAGAACAGGTGTCCTTCTTACCCCAAAATAACATTTCTGCAGAGAAATACAACTAATGGGGTGGCGTGCCAAAGGGGCTACTATTTCCAGCATAGTCAGAGACATCAAAGGAAGAGGGAGTTTATATACAAGTTTATATACAAGTGAATGTCTTTTAAAACATAGTTTTTCGTTTATTCCCGCTTGTGTTGAAAATTAAAGGCAGAAATATCTCAAATATAGGTTGAGTACCATCCCTTATCCAAAATGCTTGGAACCAGAAGTGTTTTGAATTTCAGATTTTTGGGGATCTCAGAATATATGCATTGTACTTAACCGATTGAGAATCCCACATCTCAAAATCCAAAATCTGAAATGTTCCAATGAGCATTTCCTTTGAGCATCATGTCAGCACTCAAAAAGTTCTGGATTTTGGAGCATTTTGGATTTAGGATTTTCGGATTTGGGATGCTCAACTTGTATTTCTAAACTAAGGAAATGACTCTTACCTCTTGCTTTCCATTCAAACTGGTAAGCAACACTGGTCGACCTATACATATATTTGCAGACTTCATAGTGTTGAGTCCAAGATGAACAAGGGAATTCTGGAATGTTTTAGGAATTTTGTCATCTATTAGAAAGAAAGAGAAAATTATTTTTGTAGTATTTTGTAACTGAAGTTAAAGCATGCTTTCTTTTGAAGTAAATAAAAATCCTCTTATCCATACAACCACATGAATGCACTTACCATACCCTGGAGAAACCACTGCTCTAACCCTCATTTTAACAAACAAATTTAATTTTTTTACATTTTTAATTTTTTTGAGACAAAGTCAAAAAACAATGGTGTCATTATAGCTCAATGCAACCTCAAACTCCTGGGCTCAAGCAATCCTCCTGCCTTAGCCTCCCAACTAGCTGGGACTAACCATGCCTGGCTAATTTTTTTATTCTTTTGAAGAGACAGGGTCTCGTTATTGCCCAGGCTGGTCTCGAACTCCTGGCCTTAAGCAATCCTCCCATCTCAGTCTCCCAAAGTGCCTGGATTACAGGCATGAGCCACCACACCTGTCCAACAAACAAATTTAAAACCAGATCTTTTTGAGGGTTTACTGATGATATATGAGTATTAACTAAAAAGAGGAAGTTTTACAGGGTATTAGTTTATTAATTCTTTTTAAGTCTCCAATTTCATTAAGAACTAAATGTACTTGCAGTAGAGAGTCTCTGAGCTTTCTGTAGTACAGATTCTAAGTTGAGTCAGCTACTGGTATTCAAAAGTTCGAACCGGGAACTGGCACATCTATCTGGATCTAGAGGATTAAGTTATGTTTCTACTTCTGACCCATATAACAGTAATCAGATCTTTTTCTCTTCTATTACCAAGAATACGTGGATAAGATAATAACACACGTCTTATTCCTTATACAATCACGCACTGACTAAAATCACCATTAGTGACTTCAACATTTGGCTGAAGGGGCCCAGAATTGACGACATCTCTGAAAATAATGTGCTAACATCTCCACCCCTCCCAATCCACCCCTCCAACCCCGCCCCAACGAGGCTCCACATTTGGTTAGTTGTTCCTCCTCTGACTCTCCCTGAGCTGCCAGATATTAGCTTTTATCCTAATATCCATTTGTTTCATAGTCTTTTTCCTAAAGTGTATGCTGCTTTGGAGCAGGAATTGGGTCATATTTATCTTTGTATCTCTAATGCCTAACAGTACAGCAAATATAACAGTTATACAATAAACATCGATGAAATGAATGAATATAGGTGAGTATACAATATTTTTCTTTTCAGTACACAATCTATGAAACACTTAGGGAGTTTAAACTTTACATAAACTTTTCTGTAAAATTTATTACAGACACACACACCATAATCAAAGAGCTCTGCCTAATATTAGTGTTCCTTAATAATCAGAAAAACATATTTTGTAATAAAAAAGAAATTAATGAAAGCAAAACCATGAGGAACATCTGATTTACATAATCCCATCACTACAAAATAACTTCCCAACACATTTATTTTCCTTCTGTCATCAGAGGAGCAAATTTAGAAAAACAAAGCATTTCACAGAGCTAGATGCACAGTACTGGGTATAAAATGAAATGAGCATACTACATAATATGAAAAGCTGAACAGAAATTCAACTTTCTTATGAGAATTAGTCTCTTAATTAGTTTGCCAGTCAATAACGGCAAAACATACTGCTATTAGATGACCTCATAATATTCAGTTTCTGCCTTTCTTCCTAAATCCCAATGAGCTACCTTTCCCTCTTCGACAATGACCTCACCAGGGGACTGTGTCCTTCACAAGACTCTAGGTTTCTTCTTTTTCTCCCTCCATCCTATCCTGAATATTCACTGTGCCTCAGGATTTAACAAATCACAGGCTTGCCTAAATACCTACCCACCTCCCTGTCAATGGAGATCATGGGCAAATTCCCCTTCGCTGGCCCTATTTCCCAATATATCAACATTGTATTTTTTGCTTTCATCATCCAAGCTGTCCCCACAATTCCTTTCATCAGTCCTCATTCCTCTAATATCTTATTTTATTTTTTTAGAGAAACAGTCTTTTTTAGATAGGGTCTCACTCTATCACCCAGGTTGAAGTGCAGTGGCATGATCACAGCTCACTGTAATCTCAAACTCCTGGGCTCGAGTGATTCTCCCACCTCAACCTCCAGAGTAGCTGGGACTATAGGTACATGCCACCAGTCCAGCTAATTTTTTTTTTCTTGTAGAGACAGGGGTCTCGCTATATTGCCCAGAATGGTCTTGAACTCCTGGCCTCAAGCATCCTTCTACCTCAGCCGCCCAAAGTGCTGGGATTATGGGAGTTAGCCACTATGCCTGGCTCCTATAATACTTTAAAAATATATCTCAACATTCACTTTCCCATTAACAACTTTCACATTTATTCAGCACCTTAAGTGCCAGCTTAACTAATGAGATAGTAATTTCAAACAACAATCCACCTTCATTTATTCATTCAGCAAATATATACTATATGCCTACTAGATGGCAAATACTTCACTAGGTACTTTTGTTCACAAGTCGTGGGCCTCACAGAGTTTATAATCTAGTAGGGTAAGAGAGTCATCAAACAATTACTGAGTAACTATAAAATTATAAACTAAGATTAACACAATGAAAGAATGACTAAGAGTGTTAGGAGAGCCTACACTCCTACACTCCAGAGTGTTAGGATCTGGCCTAATTTGGAAGAATCAGAGAATGCTTCTCAAAGAAAGTAACATGAAAATTCAGATTTGAAGGAAGAGGAGGAAATCACTAAACAAAGAGAAGAAAAAGATAATGTTCAGCAAAGAGCACAGCCTGTACAGAGGTTCTGGGCAGAAGTGAGTATGGTGCATCCTCAGGAGAGAATACAGGCAGAGTGGTGGGAGACAAAAGGGGTCATGTAAAGGTCAAGACCACGCAGGGCAGTAGGCTGCATCAAGATGCTGGCCATTACTCTGACAGCAATGGAGCCCAGGGAGGGATGAAAAGCAGGGCCATGACAGAATTTCCATTTTAAAAAGACATTCTGGCTACAGAATGGAAAAGGAATAAGGAAGGGAGCAAAATTGGAAGCAAGAAAAATAGGTTAAAAGGCTATCGTAGCAGCCCAGGTGAGAGATGATGGCATCTGAAATGATGGTGGAAGCAGTAGGAATAGTATGAGGAAGAGGAACCTGGAAAATATTTAGGCGATAAACATGATTTGGTAGTGGCTTGGATATGTGAAATGTGAAAGAAAGGGTGTCATGAATGACTCCTAGATTTCTGAATCTTGCAATGGGAAAAATTGAACAGAACTGAAGTTTGTTTTGTTGGAGGAAATATGGGCTCATAAAGTCAGTCCTGAAGTACCTTTAAGATATCTAAGAGAAGAGGTATTGTACAGTGCTATTTAAAATGTGGTCCACAAACTATCTGCTACTGCTCCATGACAAGCTAAGTACAAAAAATGAAAATTAGCTTAAGAAGCTTTTATTGCAATTTAACAGAGTAATTTTACATCTGTTGAATCTAATAAAGGTTTTTTTATTATTTTTCTAGTAAATCATTTTTATTGTGTTTTACAAAAGTACCAATCTGTGACATAGTATAAATTTTAAAACCTTTGCCATAGAAAGCTTGAAAAGCAGTGATGTAAAAGACAACTGAATCAAGACTCAGTATGAATTACAAATATAAATCTGATATTGAACGACCATATATGGGAAACTCTGGGCATTGGATGAATTTGCCAAACAGAGAAGATTCATAGAAAAAGAGGGTTTAGGACTAAGAACTGAGGAACTTCAACATCTAATGGTCAGGTGGAAAAGGATGAGCCTGCAAAAGAAAATCACATAGTACCAAACAAGGATGGAGAAAAACTAAGAAAGTTTGATGACACGAAAGACAAGAAGTAAAGTGTTTGTTTCAAGGAGAAGGAAATGGTCAACAATGCCAAAAACTGCTGAGGTCAAGTAAGGTAAGTAATCAAAAATTATCCACTAGATTTATCAACATGGAAATGCTTGGTGATAATGGCAGGAACAGTTTCCATGGAATGATGGGGTGAAAGTCAAATATGAACAGGCTAAGGAGTATGTGGGTGAGGAGGAGGCAGAGACCACTCTATTTAAGGACTTTGGCAACGAAGGAGTAGAGAGATAAGGTGGTGGAAGAAAAAAATGTGGAGCTTTTGTTTTCAGGTGGAAGAAAAATGAGCATGTTTAAATGTTAACGGGAAAGATCCAGTTAAAAAGAAGACGAATCTACAGGAAAGAACAAGTTGTCCTCTGGCCTGGTGCGGTGGCTCATGCCTGTAATCCTAGCACTCTGGGAGGCCGAGGCGGGAGGATTGCTTAAGCTCAGGAGTTCGAGACCAGCCTGAACAAGAGCGAGACCCGTCTCTACTAAAAATAGAAAGAAATTAATTGGCCAGCTAAAAATATATAGAAAAAATTAGCCAGGCAGGGTGGCGCATGCCTGTAGTACCAGCTGCTTGGGAGGCTGAGGCAGAAGGATTGCTTGAGCCCAGGAGTTTGAGGTTGCTGTGAGCTAGGTTGATGCTATGGCTCACTCTAGCCTGGGCAACAGAGTGAGACTCAGTCTGAAAAAAAAAAAAAAAGAACAAGTTGTCCTCTAATCCCTAAAGAAGAATGAAAACACTATTCAAACTCTAAGATTGTCTTTAGGGTCTGATTAAACGTAAAAATCTTGCCACTAGTTTAGTCTGGTCCATTTTTCAAAGATAATACACATCAAGCATGCTAGAAGCTTTACCAACTAAATGACTTTTCAAATATATATCCGTTGTCTAAGTCAGGGGAGCTGTAATTTAAAATAATGGCTTTGGAGTCAAATACATCTGGACTCAAATGTTGGCTCTGCCATTTAGTACCTGTGTAACCTGAATAGAATCACATTTTTTCTTCCTCTGTAAAATGTACATTACTATAAAGTACCTATTTGTCACAGATTCTGTGAAAAGTTAATAAGTATGTGACACACTTAACCTACCACTAACACTGGTGTGTAATTAATTGCGGCTGTTAAATACCAGAACCTGTGTAACAGAAGAAAAAGCCGTCGTCACTCCTAAAGACATACTACTGTCTCTTAGGAAGGATAGATCCATATTTTTACTGAACTAGGTATTTAGATTTTTAGTATACGTATCCTATGCTCGCTAAATATGGACAATTTTGCAGTTAAATATGTCATTAATCTTAAACAAAATAAAGCTGTTTCAAATGCAACTTAAATACTCAAAACACTTCACAAAAGGAACGACTTAGACACGGATAAACCATTTCTGCCTAAGTTCTCTAATGCAGGCACGGCTACATTTGCATACTTACATATATAGCACACATACTTCTTACATACATAAGTCTTACATTCTTCCGCGCCGCTCTCACACCTATGCCACGCCAAACTTTCAAAAGCCTCTGCACCTCAAGATCTTCCCCCCTCAGGCTGCGCCCCCTCGGCCTCGCGTCTCCCTCACGGAATTCTTTACCCTTTTCTAGGAAGTTGGTCACCACCAGAGTCCCGGCTGCCGCTGCGAAGTCTGAGCCAGGAGAAGGAGCCGAGGCTCCCGCACGAGAGGAAGCAGCAGCGAGCAAGGGCGAACCATGTTCCGCGCTTTGGCTCAACCGCTTTCTGTTCTTCTTGGAAGACATGATCCGAACGCAGCCCCGGCGAAGCCAGCTCAACGTGCGCGCTTCACCAAAAACTTCCGGGGCAGAAGTCAGCGCGGTTCCGCCTACGCGCCGTAATCTCCCGAGTGGAGCGCAGCAAGGCGGCAGCACTGGGACGCGGGCAGACTGCGAGCTACAGGGCTGGCGGGTTGCGGGGAGCGTCTTTAGAAATCCGGGTCTTTAAAGCGGTTGCAGAGGTTCTGACATCTGCAAAGGAAGACGAGTTCGGTGAACAGAACTGCCATTGAAATTATAAATTCCAAAAAAATACCCAGGACTTTTTTTGCACATCCGCCCACCTTCCCATCCCTAAGCAAACAACTGTTGAATTAACAGGACGGGCGTGGTGGGTCAAGCCTGTCTGTAATCCTAGCAGTTTGGGAGGCTGAGGAGAGAAGATCGTTTGACCCCAGGTTTGATGTTGCAAGTGAGCCATGATGAGGCCATTGCCCTCCAGCCTGGGCGACAGAGCGAGACCTTGTCTCCAAAAAACAAAACAATACAAAACTAGCTAACAAAATAAGTGGCTCCGCTTAACCTGAGCTGGGCAAATTGTTGACAAGGGCTGGCGGGCAGAACTCTGCAAAATAGTAACCCCTGTTCAACTGAGAAGTGGCACTCTTCTAAAATTTACGGGAGCGTGGAGGAGCTGTGACTTGGAGGCGCAGCGGATAAGCCCGGGAGGCGATGTCGCCGCTGCTGATCGGGGGCTACTGGCGTTCGGTGCTGGCCCGGGCCTGCCACCGCAGGCTTTCGGCGGGGTACCGCGGGGCCTCGGGCGGACCGGGTTGCGCGCAGGAACCCCCAGTCGGAGCGTGCGAGCTACGGGGCGAGCTGGACAGATTCGGGGGCGTCTCGGTGCGCCTGGCGCGGCGCGGCGCGCTGGATCGCCTGGACGCCGCCGCCTTCCTGAAGGGCTTGCAGGGCAAGTGCGCCTGGGGCGAAAGGCTCCCGGGCTCCTGAGCCTGTCTAATGAAATAACCGCTGCCCCACCCCGTGTCGCTGTGTGCACCAGTGAAGTACTGAGCCCAGAGGGAAGGGGCGAGGGTACGCCTGACTCGGACCCGTTTCCTCCCATGAGTTCTTCCGCTCCTTTCTGGGAGGTCTCTGAGGTGCTTGGGTGAAATGGTAAAGATCCCAGTCTTTGAATCTGCAGTCCTGGTTTCTAGCCCACTCTTTAGTCACAAATGTATGATGTTGGGCAAGTTCTGTAAACCTCCATTTCATCATCCATACACTCTGGCAATAGGAACTCATGGGATTGCTGACGGTTAATGTGGATAATGCGTATAAAGTGCATAGCACGGTGTCTGCCACATATTTAACGCTCAGTAGATGTTTGTTAATATTATTGTGTTATTACTTACTATCCTTTACTGAGCCTAGGTTCTGCCGGGCACTTTGCCCAAGGCAAAACTGTCTTACACTCGAATGCAGGTGGCGGACCATCATCAGTGGACCAGAGCAGTTCTTAGTGGTCACATTAGTACACGAATCGCATCAGGAGCTGTTGGGGCAAGAGCTGAAGTTTGGTTCGGCTCATAGAGCAGCAAGTCTTATGATTAACCAGGGAGGCCATGTGGTGGGTGGCTTCAATCGTCAAGTCAATAAGAAAACTCTCCACTAGCTTTGAACCTTGAGCCCAGTGATAAGAAAAAAATGCTTGGATGGAGGAGCCTTCACTTTGGGAGAAATCTGTGGTCTGGTGGAGCAACCTGTTTTTCAAACTGTCTTTGAGAGCCTTATAATCTGATTGAGGACATGGCATGGAAATTCAGCTATGGAAAGATCCTCTCATACTAACAAGAAACTTCAAATAATCTTTATCATATTAACCAATATGGCCAGCGAGCAAATCTGTAAACATAATCGAGCTAGTCATTTTATTAATAATCCTTATTCCCAAACTCTTAGCTCTTCTCCTGTTTGTGAATAATTGCTGGCAAGCCCACTTAGATTCCAACAAAGCATCAGTAAGAGAATCAATTTATCTTCTGATATATGTAGGTAGATATGTGTGGGCAGACACAGGTATTTATTGCACACTGATATTTGTAAGTGACCAAACAGGTGATCAAAGCACTCCCCCAGTCAGCATGGTAAAACAGAAAGCACGTTGGATTTGGAGGCACAAATCCAGGGTTCAAGTCCCAGGTTCTGCCACATGTGGCCAGGCATTAAGCAAATTGCCACTAAAAATATTTGCTGCTTAGGTTGTTTTATGTGAATTAATGCCAACCCTAATTACTGGATAGATGTGATGAAAGACGAAACTAATTTGTAAATGCTGAAGTACCATAAACTTTTATATTTTTTAATTAAAAAAAATTCTGTTGCATTTACTAAGTGCCAGACACTGTTTTAGGACCTTTACAAATATTAATTCATTTAATCTTCCTAACAACCCTGTGAGGTAGATAACTATTATTATGCCCATTTTAAAGATTACAATTCTGAGGCACAGAGAGAATAGAGTAACTTCCCCTGGCTCTAGGTCTGTTCTTACTCACTGCACTATGCTGCCTCTAAGAGCTAATGCTAGTTCTGTTGTTACAGAGTCAAATAAAACTAACCAAAATGGTAGTGCCTATAAACAGAACCAAAATCTGAGAAGAAAGCCTGATAAGAAGTCTATCTCTGTTCAAGTAAATTGATTGTATATAATGTATTAGCAATAGTTTTATGTGTCCACTATTCTTTTAGTGCACTATTCTTTTAGGGTTCTTGTTTGTTATTGACAACTTCCAAGTTAGATGGATAAGCAGGCAATAGGCTGTTAGTTTCACATACAGTATATCTGTAAGAGTAGTGAAATAGCTCTGGTTCTGGTCCTTGCTATGCCACTTACTAGCTATGTGACTTTAGGCAAGCCAAACATTTAATAAATATGAATTGAGCCCTAGTGCATAATATCAGGTTAACCAGCCAGCGTGGTGGTGGCACCTGTAATCCTAGCTACTCAGGAGGCTGAGTCAGGAGGATCAGTTGAGCTCAGGAGTTTGAGGCCTTAGTAAGCTGTGATGGCACCACCACACTCCAGCCTGGGTAACAGTGAGATCTTGTCTCAAAAAAAAAAAAAAAAATATATATATATATATAAATACATATATACATATATATTTAACCTCGAGGATTGCAAGTGTATAGTATTAAATATGATTAGAAAAAATAGATAACAGAAGAGATATCATTAGGTAATGCAGACATAGTAATCCTAAGTTTACATAATAGAGATCTCATGAGCAGTGGTTAGGAAAGATTTTTGTCAAAGATAAGGTATATGAGCTGCACTTTGAAGGATGAATATGGGAGGTAGGGGAGGAAAAAGCAATAATGTTTATTAGAGAAAAAGAAAAAGGAATTAAAAATTCTAAGCTGGCAAGCACTGATTCAATAAATAAGCTTATAAGTGAAGTTAATATGGAATATAGGATTCAGTTTTGGACATACTTTGTGAAATTTGAAGTGGCAACCTTCAGGAAATGTCAGAGAGCAACTGACCTTCCCTGAGGTCAGGACTGGGCAGTCATCCTGCTGTAGGTGTTAGTTGAAGCAGTAAGAATGGGTGGAGTCTCCAAGGCAAAGAGTGTAAAGATATAAAACAGCAGCAACTAACAATGCCTTTTGGAAACTTCATCTTTTTTGTTTGATGGGAAGGATTGTCGGGGAAAGAACACATGGGAATTCTGTGGGGTAGGCATATGTGAAAACTCATCAAACATATGCTTAAGATTTATGCATTTCATTTTATGTAATCATATCTCAATTTTATTAATAAAAAGATTTAATCAGAGAAAGAGAGCAAGGTGAGAAGGATCTGATCAACAAGTCTTTATTAAAGGCCCCATGTTCCTGTCATTGTACTAGGCACAGCGACTTTCAAAGAGGCAGAAAATGTGGTCCTTAACAGGCAGGGTCTGACTGCAGAGCTGAGGGAGAAAGAAAAGGAACTAATCGAATTAAATAGACAAGCCTCCAAATACGTGTGCACGTACACACACTGTACAGGGTTATGATTGAGATGATGGTTGAAGAAATTGATCTGAAAAGTTGTTCTAAAAACTCTCTAAAACTGTGACATATTCATTTCTTTACCCATAAATTTAAGGTAATAATAACTGTCTTTCACGGTTGTGAGCACTTAATGAGATAATGTATATAAAGCATCTCTGGAACTTCGTAAGGTTCAAATGTTAGCATCTTTTTCCCCTGGCTTTATCTTAAGTAATGAAATAGGCAGATTTAAAGAAGTCAAAAACAGAAAACCTGTCATTATGTTCATCATAATATTATTTATAATAAAGAAAAACTGGAAACAATCTAAATGTTCAAGTGTAAAAGATTGGTTAAGTAGCCTATCATATACCTATTTGAGAGAAACTATGCAGTCATTAGACATTCATATTCATTAAAAGAATTTCAATGACATAGCAAAATGTTTAAAATACAATATGTAGTGAA
Organism: Cheirogaleus medius; assembly: GCA_008086735.1. Classification (NCBI taxonomy): domain Eukaryota; kingdom Metazoa; phylum Chordata; class Mammalia; order Primates; family Cheirogaleidae; genus Cheirogaleus; species Cheirogaleus medius. The sequence goes on from VBSM01000483.1 coordinate 26,351,221, forward strand.
AGACATATGATATATATGGTATAATGTTAATTCAAAAAATCATGGGAAAATACCAAAATTTTAAATGTATCTATGTGCTAATAAAATGTGAGGTTTTGATTTCTTCATTATATTTTTCCTTATTTTCAAAATTTCTAGAACTAGCATACATTAATTTAAAAGAATTACTTATATTTTAACCACCTTGAAATTTATAAATAAAAAAATTATGAGAGAACTCTTAAAGGAAAACAAGTCCATAATAGTCATTTATTAAAATTAAATGTAAGGATGTGAAAAGGAACAGTAGTCAATTTGTTTTGTTTAAATCAGTTTATTTGTCCATTCTACAACTATTGAACATGTATTATGTGACAAGCATTATCTTAGATGGTATGGATATAAAGTCAGCACTATACTGACTTTATTCTCAAGAAATTTAGTCTAATGGAAAAATCATATAAACAAGGTGGTAATTATGGTAAAATGTGGTAGTTCCCATGCTGGTAATATAAACAGGACATTTGGGGATCCCTTTCCAGAGAGCTAACATGCTTAAAGATGGCTTCCTGGACCACGAGGTGACACCATGAGGTGAGTTATAATTTATTCCACTTGTGTCACTGGAAAATATTTATAGACTTTTATCTCCTACTTTAGCTGCAATACAGCAGTGGAGATCAGAAGGTAGAATAGCTGTATGGCTGCACATTCCCATCCTCCAGAGCCGGTTTATTGCCCCTGCCGCTTCCCTGGGCTTCTGCTTTCACCATGCAGAATCGGATTCTTCAACGCTGACTCTGTGGCTGGGAGAAGGGCCCAGCAGATTACCAGGATATGCTACACATCAAGTAGGAGTTGCAGGTCAGTTTCAAACTCGTGACAACCAGCATTAACTTGTTAGAGGCTCACCCAGTTTCTTGCTTCTCACAGCTGAGCAGATAGTTTATTTATCTGGAATGAGTTACTGGATTAAATGATAACAGTAGTCCCCCCTTAACCACAGGGGATGTGTTCCAAGACCCCCAGTGGATGTCAAAACTGCAGATAGTACCAAACCCCATACACACCATGTTTTTCCCTATACGTACATACCCATGATAAAGTTTAATTTATGTTAGGCACAGTAAGAAATTAACAGTAACTAATAAAATAAAATAAAACCATTATAAAAATATACTGTAATAAAAGTTATATGAACATGGTGTCTCTCAAAATATTTTATTGTGCTATATTTATCCTTCTTCTTGTGACAATGCAAGATGATAAAATGCCTGCATGATGAGATGAAGTGAGGTCAATGATATAGGCATTATAATGTAAATGGGAAATTTCAGAAAAAAACAACTCAAGTTTTAAATTGCGCATCTCTGAGTGGCACGATGAAATCTCCCTCTCCTGCTCTGTCCTGCCTGAGATGTGAATCATCTCTTTGTCCAGCACATTCACAACGTATATGCTACCCGCCTGTTAGTCACTAAATAGCTCTCTCATTATCAGATAGACTGTCATGGTACCATAGTGCTTGCATTCAAATAACCCTTATTTTACTTAATAACGGCCCCAAACTACGAGAGCGGTAATGCAACATTTCATACTATGCTTGACTTCAGGTTACTGAAACCACAGAACGTGAAACCACAGATGAGAGGCACTAGTCTATCTTCCCTGGGACTATTACATAGTGCGTTTATTTTATTTATTTATTTTTTTAAATGGTTCTTTTAAATAGATGAAGTTTGCCTTATGAATCAGCAGATGGCAGCACAGAGAACGAGTTTAGTTTTCCAACAGATGTGCTTGAACATGTTTTACACAGATAATTAAACTTCGCTACTCAAATAGTAACACTGAATTGGGATCAAGAAATAAATTTATTATAGTAAAACATATTGGCACAAATTATATGAATTTGTAAAGTGAAAGATAACTTTATATTGAATTTAAGGTAAAGCAAACAAAAATTTTCATTGATTTGAACATTACTTCTTAAAGACATTTACATTACGTTATTGTGCCAAATAGTTGTTTAAAATAGCATAATTTAAATATATAGTGGAATTTTGAAGCTACTGATTAGCTTCAGAGATATAGGAAAGTTGAGAGAAGACATAGTAAGAGATTAAGATTAATCTTAATCTTCAGATTAAGACAGGGGTTCTCAAATTGTAGATTGCATCAAAATCACCTGCAGGGCTTGTTAAAACAGAATGCTGAGCCCAATCCCCAGAGTTTATGATTCACTACGTCTGGGGTGGGGCCTGAAAATTTGTACAATTTCTCTGGCTGTTTCTGCTTTTGCTGCTGCTGCTGCTGCTGCAGCTGGTCTCAGTACAACCTCTTAAGAATCAGGATTAAGGAAATTCTTCGATTTCCACAAAAACTAAAATACTAAAGAATCCTTATGACCTTAATAAATGAAAGCAATAATACATATTATTAATTTAATTAATTTTATTTGCTTTTATATAATTTACAAGAGTTTTTAAGGTCTTTTTCACATTTGAAATCTTTTAAAGGAGTTGTTCAAGGATGTCTAAGAATGTCTTCTCTTTCCATGGTCTTACTGCCCTGTAGCAAGTAGAGACATTCAGAAACTTTCCATTCAACTCTACTTCAAAAGATTCTACTCAATCATTTGGTGATAGCCTCAGACTTCACTGGGAAGTCATACAAGTACTTATTCATTGGCATAGACTTTTAAATTAGAATTTTCAGTTATTACTACAAAATTGGTAATATATGTATGGAGTGGCCTGTGAAGGACCCGTTTATAACTAAGTATAATACTACGTTATGCATTATAGTTTAGTAGTATCGCAGGAGTTCAGGGAATGGGAAATGTGGAACTTGACCAGTCTTGAAGAACAACGATTAATAGGATTTGAAGGGGTTCTTGGGAATGGGGATGAGGTAATGCAAGAAATTGTTCTGGAAAGGTGCAGAGTTTTTTTAAGGTGGAGAGAAAATAGTTGCCATTTGTTTTTATAAACAACAGAAGGCAGGTATGGTTGGAACAGAGTGAGCTATGGCTTTCTTACTTTCTTCAAACCTAGCAAGCTTTTGTCTGACCCAGATCTTTTACACCTACTGGCTCCTCTTCCTGCCATGTGCCTTCCCCAGAGCTTTATTTAGTTCTTTACAGCTGAGGTTTTTGCCCAAGTGTCTCCTTCTCAGAAAAGCTCCTGACCCTCCTGTCTAAAATGGAGTCCCCCGGCACACACACCAATCCCATCGTTCTATGTCCCTTTATCCAATTTAATTTTTCTTTATAGCATTTATCACAGTCTGAAATTACAGCGTGTGCTTAATCTCCTCCATGATAATATAAACTCCATGAAGGCAGGTATGTTATCTATCTTGTTCACTATATCCTCAGGCTAAACACAGTATCTGACATAAAGTAGATAGTGAATATTTCTTGAATGAATGGTTGGATGGAAATGTCAGCTCTGAGAGAGCAGCTGTAGCATCACAATGGGCAGTGTTGCACAATGAGAAGAGTGCCTATTTAGAATACAGACTGGCTGTCAGTCCCTCGTAGACCTGTGTGAACTCAGGCACTCATTATGATATTACTCAGAATTATTGTGATTTATACCTGAGATAATGTACATAAAGCACTTAGCACAGTGCCTGACTAATCATAATAATATAACCACCTCTATTTAATGCCCGGTATCCTTGGATTTACTTAACTTTCATGTTGTGACCAGCAGGGGTCGCTCAAATTGTGCTTTAGCGGTGCTGATTTTGCCTTTGTGATATTGTGCTCATGTTTATAGTGAATTCATTAGGGAATTGTCATCACTCAATTTGAGTAATCACAAATTATTAAAAGTTAAGGTTTCCTTGGCATTTCTTTGGCATTGTATTCCTTGTAAAGTCCAATTAGCTTATTAGATCAATTAGCATTTATCACCTTCTAGTGTGATTCTATATAATTTATTTTGGCGCCTCCCCACACACATACCAGAACGTGAGCCCTGTAAGGATAGGGAGTTTTGTTTCTTTTGTTCACCACTATATCCGTAGCACCTAGAAAAGTGCCTGAAAAAAGATAGGAGCTCAACTAATAGACATAAGACCTATATCTATTATATATAGGAACTCAATTAATATTGAAAACATGGACAAATATGTAGGAAATACCTTTCTAAAAATATCTTCTCATATTATGTAATACAATTATGTTTAAGTTATAGCATCTAAAGGAACCTAATATAAATCATTAAAGTGTCATTTGCATTTTTGACCCAAGATTGCCCAAAGGGTAGTATTTTTAAAGAGAGAGAATACTCAATGTGTATCATGAATGAATAAATGAAAGAAACGAACTAGAATTTAAAACATGTAAAATAAAGAAGTCTTCCAAAGCAATATATTAGTAGGTTATAAAGTTGTGTGTATACATGGCGAGGAAATTTAATTGGCTTCAGGGAAGTCTTGAACTGAATATTAAAATATTTGGGGTTTGGATTGTCAGGGGGTGCAGACTGTATTCTTTGTATAGTGATTCAAGGAATAAAAATAAACATGAAGACATCAATTCATTTATTCAATAAATATTTTTAAGTACTGCTATGGTCTGAATGTTTAGTGTGTCTCGCCAAAATTCGTATGTTGAAACCTAATTCCCAGTGTGATGATATTAAAAGGTGGGGTCTTTGCAAGGTGACTAGGTCTTGAAGGCAGAGTTTGTATCAATGGGATTAGCACTTTTATGAAAGAGGCCCAAGAGAGCTTGTTTGCTCCTTCCACTGTGTGAGGACACAGCTAGAAGGTGACATCTGTGAGGAATAGGCCCTCACCAGACACCCAATCTGCTGGCACCTTGATCTTGGACTTCTCAGCCTCTAGAACTGTGAGAAATAAAAGTTTGGGTAGTTTATAAACTGGGTGTCTGTGGAATTTTGTTATAGCAACCCAAATGGACTAAGACAAGTACTTAGAATTGAACACTAAATACTATAAAAGGATTTAAAAAATTACTTAACTGCATATCATCAGGAATAGACAATCTAGAGAAGAAGTTTATGCAGATGATATTCCTACAAGTTAGCAAATGCTAGAACCATCATTGGTAAGTACTCTAAATTTTTAAAAGAATTTGGACAACTGAGCAATCATTTTATTGGTGGAGAGATTTTACAAGTCTTCTTGGATGAGGTGGTGTGGGTTCAGCATCCCTAATCTGAAAATCCAAAATCCAAAATGCTCCAAAATCTGAAACTTTTTGAGCACCAATATAACACAAGTGAAAAATTTCGCACTTGACCTCATGTGATGGATCAGTAAAAATGCAGTCAAAACTTCATTTTATGTACAAAATTTTTAAAAATATTTTAAAAATTTGTATCAAATTACCTTCAGGCTATGTGTATAAGGTGTATATAAAACATAATGAACTTCATGTTTAGATTTGGGTCCTATCCCCAAGGTATCTCATGTATATGCAAATTTTCCAAAATCCAAAAACGTCCAAAATGCTTCTGGTCCCAAGCATTTTGGATAAGGAATGTTCAGCCTGTATTTGAACGAGGCTTCAAGTATGGGATGATTTTGAGGACCACAGATAAAGAGTGTGGGAGGAGTCTAAGATGAATGAAATCAATATTTCTCAATTATCTTTTATTTTTTCCCCTATCAGGAGCTGTGTTTGATGAAAATACTAGAAAAATATTGGTTGTACAAGATCGAAATAAAGTAAGTTGCTCTGCTTTATAAATTGCTTTCCAAATGTTCAGTTCTTTTTAGAGAAAAAATGTAGAAATTTTCATATGCCTAAGGAGTTATAGAAAGATATTTTTGAAGTTGTTTCTAAGTAGTTATAGATCACTTAGATATTATTTAAACCAAAAAGGCTATATGCCCTGTTCTAAGCACTAGGCATACATCAGTGAACAAAGTTTCTACATTTGGAGCTTGTATTCAATTGTGTATGACAGAAATAAAATGAATAAATAATATGTAAGGTGGGATAAGCATTATTAAGAATAATACATGGTGCAGGGATAAAGAAAATGACTGGGTTTGCTATATTATGTATTAATTTCTGTATGGCTCGTACCTTGCACTCAATACATTTTTGCTGAATGAGACACTCTGATAGCTTCTATGTCATTGGTAACAGTGATAATATTGTAGCTAGTGGGATTTATCTAAATACAGTAGGTCTGAATTCTAAAAAGTGATAGTAGCATTAAAGACTAGAACAATGAAAATAAGAGATAAGCAAATTTCTAGCATCTGACCAAGTTGGAGTAAAGGCAGAACAAGAAATTCACATGATATAAGAGAACCAAGTGGAAGAGGCTTAGCAGGTCTGTCCCCTTGTTCTAGATTCTTGAGATATGGTTGAAAGAAATTAGTAGTCTTTGGGGGGTTGTGTTACGAAACTTCTGGTCAGGATTTCAGTATCCATGCCCAGGGAAGGTTCGAAAATGAATCCTCTGCTTAGGAGAACAGAGGATGCCCGTGGAGCTGAGAAAATAGTAAGGAAAAGGATCATAAAATGATTCATTCCTTTTCACCCATCCTAGGAGCCCTAAAATAAACTTGAATTTATCTTCAAGACAAGTTTTAAAAGAAATAGTGCTATTAAATTTGAAACTGCTTTAACAGAGTAGGTATCCTAACATTCTGTTAATATCTCTGAAAATGCATTAGAAAATGTACCTTTTGTTGTTACCCCAAATACCTATTTCTTGGACTAGCAATTCCTACCAATGGAGAAGGATTGCAGAGTAATAGATGAGACCATCATATCATCCACATGGTCTTCTATTTTCCATTTACTTACAAACACACACATACATATTTATAATTGGCAAATGTATAAGAAAATTTGTCAACCCATTCACCATTCTGAAATACGATGTAACTACTCTATTGTTTTAAATCACGTATTTTTATAAGTTAAAAGGATCTTTTACTTTATATAGTATATGTAAAAATCAGATGTGCTTAAGGAACTAAATGACTTCATGAACTCAAAGCAGGGAGGGGTCATGTATGTGAACATTGAGTATTACTCAACAAAGAAACCAGGCACAAGAACATTTAAGAACATTTGTTTTAGAAGAGAGTGGAAAGTTCCTTTTTTAAGATTAGGGAAAAAATAGATCATGGAATTTTACACTTGAAGCAGAGATAATTTTGTCTTCTTTTATAGGAAGGGAGAACAAAGACAAAAAACACAAACTCAAAAAGGCTGAATTTTCAAAACCCATCCTCAGTAATTTTTTTCTCATGAAACAATTTATTGGAAAGATAGAATAATGATAAATTACTAGCGAGGAAATAAATCCCATGCCAATCAGAAGATTCTAGATGGGAAACTCACAGGCAACAGGTAGATAGATACAAGGATATTTGACACTAAATTTTATTCCAAATTCACAAACTCTGAAGGAGTCTAAGTCTAAGATATGGATTCTGATTGGATTTACATAGAATGTGCCCATTAAGTCTAAGGAAAAGATCAAAAAGTATATGAAAAAAGAGTGGACAGTAGTTAAGGATTAGTGAGAAAATATCAAATCAACTTTTTAAATTTCTTAAAAGAGGGTTAGAATCACCCTGGCCTGGATTTTAACCCTGAAGTTTATCGCACACTGGCTGTGTGACCCCAAGCAAATTATTAAGTATTTTTATGCCTCCAGTTTCATCACCTCTAAAATGGGAACAATAATAGTCTTTCATGGGATTATTGTGAAGTTTAAATGTATGTAAACTTTTATAAAAATATTTAGCACAGTATCTGGAACACAGTAGGCATTCAGTGTATATCTAGCAAGCATTTTAATATTATTGTCATACTGCTAAACCCAGTTAATGGGATTATATTTTAATATAAATAAAGAGTGGAAAGACATGCTTATCTCACTTTTGATCATATCTAGAACATTACCAGGTTTTTTAAACCACATAACTTAGGCCTCTCTACCTCCATCTTAAAACTCAGGCTTAAGCTTTTTAAAAATAAACTCTTTGAACCTAATGGAGCCAGAAAATGTCACTAACTACTTACTAGCATAAAAGTATATCTACTCTTTCCATATGTTTTAATTTATGAAATAATCAAAATCAAATTTGTATGAGCCGTTTTCAATCCTTGTATCTAGCATTTTCCTCTTTCTAGTAAGTTCAGATTTCCAAATTATATAAACAATTAATCTCCAATCATTTATAGTTACATCTAGGTAAATATTTTAAAAGTTGACTTTTATTGTTTTTAAGAAATGTTTGTCTGCCCCATTATAACATTTCTTTTGTTAGAATTTATGGTAGTGAAGTCTAACATCTATCAACAAAAGACTAGTTTCTGTAGAAACAAAGTTTCTGGAACTATTTCAAGATGGAATCCAAAAGATAGTGCACTGATATAGAGATATATTTCCACATTAATAAAGTAAATCATAATATGCTTTAAAAAATTAATGTTAAGCCTAAGCCAGACGTGGAAGAGTGGAAAGCCTGAATTCTGTACCCACATAATGAACAGTCTTTGGAAACTCTGGGAACCATGCCACTTGTCTCCAACCTAGCATAGCTGAGAAGTGACACATTCTTTAAGAAGCATTCATCCAGGAAATGAGTGGGTCACAAAACACACCAGTAAAAGGTCCACAATTTGTTTTATGAATGAAGAGTATAAGGTGTACTGGCCAAAAGTACAGCTCTCTTATGAGTATGTTATAATTTCTCAATCATTCTTCAACTTTTATCATGGTGATGGATATAACAGAACTCAAACAAGAAAAAATAATGTCAGCCATAAGAATATTGCCCATGTCATCTAATAGTTATTTTTAATCTGTTTTTTTCTATATTTATCGCTATTCCAAGATCAGTTCTTCCCACCTACCTGGCCCTCCCCACCAAAAAAAAAGAAAGAAAGAAAGAAATAGACAAGAAAACACAAAGAAATGGTAGACAGTTAAACATAAACTAATCAATTTTATTCACACTACCCATGAAAAGCAATTACATTTTTACATAAAATCATTAATACATACAATAAAAACTTAAGAGTAATATATCTGATTAAAAACACAATACAGGAAATAGATGTGAAAATTAAAAACAGCATACTTTAGTGATTAAATTTATACTGTAATATCTACTTATTTATAGCAGCATTTGTAAGATTCTCCTATTTATTTGTTCATAGTTAACTAGCAGCGAAATTTTTTAAATTACAGAAATTCAGTAGATGTTTCCCTCTAATATTTCATTCATATAGAATTTATCACATTAACCAAAGCAAACTACTTCTATTTCCTGAAGAAAAAGGTAGGAAAAGACTTCATCAGTCGCCAGCTCCCCCAAAAAAGAAGAAAGGAAGGAGGGGGAAGGCAGCTAAAAAAAAATTGCATGCAATTACCAAAAATAAATTCTCAACCACCTTGACCAATTATGGATGGATTTTGTAGAGTCTTCGTGTGTGTGTGTGTGTGTGTGTGTGCGCATGCGTGTTAGTGAATAAATTTTAACTTTATTTTCTAACTATATACTGCAGTTGAAAAATATGTGGAAGTTTCCAGGAGGCCTGTCAGAACCTGGAGAAGATATTGGTGAGTATCTTACATATTTTTAATTGGCTTGGAAATGTTGAAAAAATTCATGTGTTTACTTTCTTGCTTTATAGCTAAGAATCTGAATTTAAATTTCCTAATTTGTTCGGACTAAGTCAGAGAATTTCAGAGAAATTTTATATCATCAGGGCTGATATAAAATTAACAGAAAAATTTCTAATATTATAACTTATTCCATTAGTATAAATAATATCATTAGGAGTATACCACCTATTCTTCTGTTTATGAATGCTTCTAGATTAATTTGTCTCAAAAGGAGAAGCTTTGGATATACATTAGTAAAGTTTAGTATTAAAGGTTATTTTGGATATGATTAAAATTGTTGGAATTGAATTCTTGACCATTCCATCACAGAAGGATCAAGAATAACTTTTAAATGAACTTTGAAATAAGTATAATTAAATCAGTTATACAATTGTGGTGATGTAAATATTTTCTTTATGAAAATTTTATCTACTATTTATTTTAAATAGGAGGCCAAAACAAAGTAAAATATATGAGAAAGTCTCAAATGAGAAATAATCCCCTAACACAACTTATTTAGCTCAATATTTAAAACAGAGAAGTATGAAATAAGCTAAGAATTCTTTATGTCACTGATTTACAGGAAATAGAAAAATGGAAACTAAATTTTTCTACCCATTCCTTAAACCACTGGATCAAATTCAATCTCCATAATAAATCAATAGGTAATTCATGTGATACCAGTATTATTTCTCGATGACCTTTTCCTTAATATGCATGTCCCCTATTCTCTTTACCCAACAATTTTATTAAGGCAATTTTTTCTAAATTATCTTTAAATATTTTATTTTAAAATGTACATGTACTTGAAAGTTGATTTTTTAATGCTGAATAGATCAAAATGCCCTATACACATTTATTATAGTCAACTCCTAACAATTCATGAATAAACTGATTGCTTTAAGATAGCGAATCTTGGTTTTAGGTACTTACTGACCTTTTGTGTACATTATGCAAGTCTTCTGTTGATATAAATATGATTTTGCAGTGGTGCAGGTACTGAAAGAGAAGGCCGTTTGTTCTACAACCTAATTATCTCACGCTATTCATATGTGACATGTGAGTGTATGAACTAGTTAAGCTTATGTTTTGCATCCTTACCCAATCCATATTTGGCAAAAAGCAGTCAACAAAAGGTTTCTTTAGCTTCCTCTTCTGAATCTTGCCTTTTCAAATGAATTGATAATTTTTATTTGAACTTTTATGGTACCTCTGAATTTCAATTATACTTATTTTTAGATGTAAATGAAGAAACACATTTCCAAGCCAAATGTTTAAGTATACTCCTGATCCTTCTTTAAGTCTAGATAATTAAAAATTCATTACTTTTTTTAAGTATTTGTGGTTGTCACAACAACCCAGAGATCATATATATGCCTCAGTCATGTGGAATTAAGAAAAAAAGCTGCAATTGGCATTAACCATACAAGTACTAGGCATTATATAAATTAAAGCTTTGCCTTAGAATTAATAAAGCCTTGTAAGCAGCTGGAAATGATAACTGACAGTAGAGGTCTGAAAGACTATGTCTATATGAAGGCATTTCTGTTTTGTAACACAGTACAAAATAATGGATATTCTTAATGATGAAGCCAGATCATCATTACTGATGATTATTGAAATTATTTTCTAAACCATGTATTTAGGAAAGTATGTAATATACTTTAGGGATACTGTCATCACAAATGGTTGAACATTTATATTGGCTCTTAAATAGTAAATACTAGTTAACTGGAAGCACATTTGTTTGAAATCCTTCATTCTCTGAAAATACTAGGTAAATGAAGCATTCTTATCTATAGTGTTTTAAAAAATGTAAGAGGGTCATATGTAAAATAGAATGCAATCCTAAAGGCTTTAGTATAAAATAATACCCTAAGAGAATAAAGGTATCTGTAAGATTAAAATGGTCAAACTGCCTTCCTAAAAAATCTCATTACCACTGACAAGAAGAGAATCTCCCGTATTAGCCAACGAACTGCAAAGCAGTGGAGCCTGATAGAGGTCATCAGTGCACTAGAGCCAGAGGGAAACACCAGAGAAACCCACATTCTGCAAAATTTTTCCTATTATATTTTATTTCAACCTAACTCTATTATTAAATATTACAAAATAGAAATAACAAATATAAACTCTATTTCATTACTGTTCTGTAACTAAACAAAACCATATGACATATTTAAACATATCTCTTTGATGAGCAAAATAAAAACAAAAACCTCTTAGTTTTTCAAACCTATAAAACAGTAAATGTTATTTCATTTTAGCTTACATTACATTAAAATAATAAAGGTACAACAGAATAAAGCACTTTATCTTGTCAAAAAATTTAAATTTATGTTGAAATCCTTGGGGAAAAGATTTCCATCTTAATGTAAAAGGGGTCTCCCATACCCTGGATACAAAAGCACTTGTTTGCCCATTCAATTTTCAGTCTAGTCAATGATATGCTGATTCAAGTTAAACTGATCCGAACTACTCAGGCCCTACTGATTTTCAGGTCAACTGTTACGGTGACTGCTGAGCAGGGCAGATTAGCTCACAAGCCCCATCCGGTGCTTGCAGGACATATAAACAGCCTAGACCCATGAGCCGAATGCTGAACTCTTGATTAGTGGTACTAAGAGCTAAATAGGATCCCTGTGATTATTTCACGAAGCATTTAAAGAATAAAAATAAACATTCAACAACAGTTAGGGGGACATTATATAAAATTTAAGACTAGTGCCACAATCTTTAACAATAAATTTAATAACAAACATGTATTTATGCCAGATTAAAATGTATTATTATTAAGGAATTTTTTTTCTTAACCTCGATTCTTCTTTTAGCTGTTCAGTTTAAAAATATGATTTCTAACCATGTTTAACCTATGGGCAAAACTCAATTATAAGAGAAGTCAGCATGTAATTGAAAAATGGCAGATAAATGTCTTATATTTCAAAATGCTTTGCATCTTTCCATAGCTGTTTGTTAGACAAAAAACAAGAGTCTATCCAGGGGATTGATAAGAAAGTCTATAGTCAGAGCACACAGGAATTGAGATGCATTTCTGCAACTTCCTCTTCTTTGCCTATTTTTCACCAGGCAAATATCATTTACTATTCGACAAACAAGAACAATGGAGGCATTAAAGGGTATCTGAACAAAAATCTTTGTGATAGCAGTGCAGCTTCCCAGCAAAGGGGTCAAGAAAGGCAGCTTTTTTAAGGGCTTCTCATAAATGCTATGGGAGACAATGATAGAGCATCATAAAATTAGGGAAAGTCCATTTAGGGGGTCCATCTGGATGTTTAGGAAAAGCCACAAAAATATCTTAATGGCAATAAAAATCCTGCCACGGAAATTTCATTGAATTGAAAACTCACCCTTATAATGTGAAAACCTTTGTTGTACTATAAAATTCTATATATTGCAAGTTTTTGAAAAGTTCTTATTAAACAACCACAGCATTTAATGTTGAAACAATGAATCCAAGTTCTTTGGAATCTTATTTCAAGAAACAAAGGAATGTCAAAAATTACTCTGGTGGGGTTTTACTGACAGCATAACTAGAGGAACATAATTAACAAAACGGTTATAAAGGAATCTGTGCTGACCTGGAGGCTTGAGAGTCCCACCCAAGATCGCCAGGAGAGTTTAGAATCATTTCATAGTTCAATACATTCTGCAGCTCAACAGACTTTTATAAGGAAGGGGTGGCAGTTTTGATGGATGATCAGGAATAGGATAATAATGAAGAAATATTTTAGAATATTAACTGCAGCTTTGCCACGTATGTTTTAACTTTTGCAATTTATGTTTTTACCTTTTGCTAAATAGAGCAGGGAGAAGTTAAAAAGAGGTGACCTCAAAAATGTACAGGTAGATAAGCCTCCAAGTAGCAGCTAAAAAAATATTCACTATTTCAAAAGCTTCTTAAACATACAGTGGTAAGAAAATACTTTGGTATTTCAGGATGTCCAGAAGGCAAAGAGTTTGTATTGAAAACTTTACTTTCTTGGGGTAATGTTTTGCTTTTAAACCTTGAATGTAAAATCTTTGATGATAAGGTTTCTAAAAATTTGATCCTTATTGATTTGTACCTCTCCCTTTTATGTAGGAGACACAGCAGTTCGAGAAGTTTTTGAAGAGACTGGTATAAAATCAGAATTCAGGTCTGTCCTGAGTATTCGGCAACAGCACAGAAATCCTGGAGCTTTTGGGAAGTCAGATATGTATATCATCTGCCGCCTAAAGCCATATTCATTCACCATAAATTTCTGCCAGCATGAATGCTTAAGATGTGAGTGGATGGATCTCAATGACCTGGTCAAAGCTGAAAATACTACTCCCATTACCAGCAGAGTTGCTAGACTGTTGCTATATGGGTACAGAGAAGGGTTTGACAAGATTGATCTGACCATGGAAGAACTTCCAGCAGTTTACACAGGCCTGTTCTATAAGCTGTATCACAAGGAACTTCCAGAAAATTACAAAACTATGCCAGGAATGGATTAAATTCACATTTACACGTTTAAAACATTTTTAAAGTAAATTGTACATGAGGATTAACGTGTGCCATATTATAAAAAGTAGTGAACATTTGGGATTGATTAACTAAATATCTGACTCTAATTTTCTAATGTATATGATTTCCATGAATAAAATTTGTTTGTAAATGTGCACATTTTAAAAGCCTCTTTTCAAATAAAGCAAACGTATGAAAAAGACTGCAGCTCTAGGTAAGCTTCACTGGATAACAGCAGATGCTATATAAAAGGGGGAGGGAAGTCTACACATTTTCCAAGAATTTTTGTTGCTTTTCTTAACCGAGACAATGGTTAAATATTTACTATTGGATAAAAAGTTGTCTAAGTTGTCCAAACTGAGCTGTACACATTTATTTTCTTTGTCTCTGATAAACAAATTTCTAAAATATACTACTTCTTTCACGCAAAATTAGATTAGATGCTACCATTAAAATCAGCTCTTAGCAGACATTGGAAGAAAAAGTATAGCTTTCTGCCCAGGTCCTGTTTTGGATCCAAGTTTATACTGCCCAGTTCGTTTCAGTGCCACATACCAACTGGAGTATTTCCTTGACCGGTAAGTATTGTAGTTATTAGATTCCAGTCGTTCAAAAAAGAAACACTCGTCTGTAACACATTTCTGAAAAATAAAGGAAGAATTACTTGTTATTAGACTTTTCATATTAAATATTCATGATAGTACAATGCTATTCTGCTCAACCAGCGGCAGTGGTCTTGGGTTCAGCAGGACAATCAAACTAACAAGACTCAATAGGCCAAAATGTGACACTAGTGAACTAGCTCTGCAGAAGGATGCAGGCCAGGAACACAGCATGTTATCAGGACAGCATCAAGCATGTCTCTTCAGTAGGAGTCCAGGCACCATTCTCCAGCCCCTACGACAGACAGGTCAGGGGTTAAAACAATAAAACCACACAAATGGTACTGGAACCACACTGGTTCAGACTGGAAACATCCCATGAACATGTATCCAGGGGTCCTCTACAAGTAGAGACACACCCAGTAATAAAAAGTACACTATACTTAGCCCAAAGCTATGGCTTCCAGTAGGTATCTATGATCCATTCACACTCCTCCCAGTCTCAAGACAGGTCACCAATCAGGGGTCATTTTTACTTTTATCAGATTTTCAGTGAAGCAGTGCTAGAAAGGTAACCTAGTGTAATCTTCCGATATAGAAGGAGGAGGTTTGTTAATATTTTACTCACAGAAACAGAATTCCCTAAAGCATAACAATTTTCTTTAGTGGCTAAACTTGTTTTAGGGCATAAAAAGAACGGTGTATTGCATAGAAAATAATTAATGATATATAAAGCCAAAAATTACATTGGAACATTATACTACATATGATTAGCAGTCTCCAAACACTACTAGACAATGAGGGAATAAGTAATATAGAACATATTGATTTCTGGCAATCTCTTTCTTGAAGGAGGGGAAAGGACTCTGCCTTTTTATTTCAATTCAACTATTTATCATGAAAAAATAGCTGACTTTCAAATAGCTGGACCTGGAAATAATATTCTAAGTAATAGAGACTAATGGGCTGCCACAGTATTTAAATGTTAAAAACACAACTTCACAGGGTAGCAGTGATGCTACTTACTGACCTCTAGAGTGGGGAGGGAGGGAGATCAAGAGTTACTCACTTTAAAAGAAAAAACGTCATTTATTTTTTACACTGCAATTATATATATTATCAATCGAATGAAAAACTTATATAGAAAACCATATAAATTTTTATACATTTTTATCTATACATATAAGATGTATACACAGATACACTGCATAAATATATGGCTTTGTATTAATGAGTATACCAGATTCCAGGTTATTTTTATATTACTCATATCTAGGAAACTTCAGGTTTGGGAAAACCCACAGTAAAAAGACTTGAACCTTTCCCCATATTCTTTGTTTCCAAGATAAGGCAAACAATCACACAAACTGTGACAAAAACATGACAAAAATTAAAAGTAAAGGACTGGAAAAGACAGAAAGTAAATAATGTGTCTCAGCCATCTAAAATAAGGGTATGATATTAGATCCTATAATCTGCTTCTAGAGATAAGAATTTTACTGGATATTTGCTTGGTTTTAACATTTTGACCACTGTTCATTGAATTTTTAAAAACTGAAATACAAACTTAACTAATTGGCCATTCTGATGCAAATAAATCATATGTGGCCTACCAGAGAAGCAAACATTGTATATGATATATGATATCATGATATATGATATATCAGCTATATGATACACAGGACTGTCTTGTGCTGTTCATAAATATTCAAGTATGATAACAGTAATATAAATATCCCAAGAGTAATGTAGATATTTCAAATCCAATGCTTTCACTCTACCTTGGGTGAAATTTAGTACCCTTCTTATGTGAACTGAAGTTAACCTCTCTTAACTTTATTTTCATTGCAACTGATTTTAAAAAAAGCCAAAAAACTCTCTTTTTCTTATTCCAGGTTTAAAACCAGAAATAGAAATGGAGGGGAAGTAAACAGTGAAAGGAAAAGTCATAGTAATCCTGAAGGTAACGTGAGGTTATTATCGACCTTCATAGGCCGATTCTCCAGAGGTAAACTTAAGACCATTCATTCCATCATATGTTCATTTTTGGTGTGCTGTCAGCTTCCAGATGCCCCACCTTACTAGATGGTACTCCCTACAGTGCTTGGCCTCCTGGGATCTTGCCATGCCAATAATGTTTGCCTTTTCAGCCAGTTCCTAATATTTCAGAGAAAATAAATAGTACCAGGGACTAAGTGGATACATCATGGAACCCACAAACTCTTTTCTTTTTTTTTTTTCATAGAGGTTACTAGTACCTTTGGAAAAACAGTGGGGAGAAGGAAACTTGCATCTGCGCTGAATGTTCAGCCATGTAAATTTACAAAACAACTGTTCTGCACTTGACGTTATTTTTCTAAATCCGTAGTAGAGCCGGAATTCAGTTCTTAAGAAAAGCAGATGTTTAACAGCCCAATATAAATACAATTTTCAAGTCTGTCCATTCTAAGTTTACAAATCATCTTCAGTGACTCTGATCTCAGTGTTCCTATTAAAAATTGGTACAATATAATTTTTATTAAACATTCTAAACATATTTACAGAGCTCTTTTCCTATTCTCAATGTTTGTTCACCATTTCAAACTTAAGAGAAAAAGGTCTTCAGAAGAACATCATAGAGGAAGTGGATAAGTGACTTCTAAGGGCTTGTAACAACTTGTCCCTGGCTTTCAAGGCCTTATTTTATACAGGCTAACACCTGAGAAGTTCATGGTTATTGATGGCTTTTATGCACATCATTTCATTTAAAAATCACAACAATCTTTTAACATAATTATACTCATTAACAAATGAGCAATTTAAAGCTCAGTGCTTTTAGTAGCTTATTTTAGATTGTGGACACCTTTTGTCCATATATCTTACTTGACATCTTTTTATCAAATTAAGATTTCCTTTATTTTGTTGATTTTTTTTAAGATTTAAGAATAATTTGAGAGTACAGGAAGCACACAGTTCAAACAATGCATTTATTTAATCAATGTATGCGTATTTTTTTCTTCTAAGCACCTGGGACACATCAGTGAACAAAATTAATCAAAGACCCCCGCCTTTGTGCCACTCGAATTCTAGCTAGGGGAGACACACAATAAGCAATAAGCATAACTGAACAAAGAATATTCTATGTTAAAATATGAGAAATATGAGGGGAAAAAAGTCAAGCTGAGCAGGGTAAGAGGGACCGGGAGTGGTGGGGGCAGAGGTTAGGCTGTAATATTATACAGCACGGTTACAGTAGGCTCCACTGAGAAAGTGATTTTCGAGTAAACACTTGAAGGAGGTGAAGGAGTTGACCACCCAGATGTCAGAGAAGAGCATTCCAATCAGAATAGCTGTGCACAAGCCCTGTGACAGGATCATACCTGAGTGTTTGGGGCCAATGTGGTTGAAGTAGAGGGCTTGAGAGGAAGAGTAGTAGGAAATGAGGCAGAGAGGGAGGCAATGGGATGGGACAGGAGGTCAGAACCCATAGAATTTTGAAGGCTATTGTAAATATTTTGGCTCCTACTCTAAGAAAATGGAGAGCCACTGTAGGCTTTTGAGCAGAAAAACAACATGATCTGACATATTTTTCCAGGATTACTCCTGTCTATTTTACATATTGATTGGGGTATGTCAATGAGCACAGGAGCCAACTGAAAGAGCTCCCAATGGCCAAAGCTGGAACTATTTGAGCAACAAAATCAATAACGTATTATTGGATTATAACTCAAACTATAAATAATATCTATGATCATATACATACATAAATGATTGAATAAATAAATAAATGGAGAACGGACAAATTTCCCATGCAAAACAATTCCAAATAATTTATGTAGATACTACCCCTCAAGGAGGTGGGGTATAACCATAACCCCCCCCATCCCTTAAGTGTGGACTTTACAGAGTGACTTCCTTCCAAAGAGTATAGTATGGAAAGGGGAGGAAAGAGTAACTTTACAGTGAAGATAAATACTCTCTCAGCCAGGTGAGCAAGGTTAACACCATGAGTGATAAATCATAAAGACAGTGTGTATCCTTATATGATGTCATGAAAATAGTACCTTACTTATGTGATCCTCCTCCCAAACACTCATAATTCCTGTCTAACCATGAGGAAAACATCAGACAACCCCAAACTGAAGGAAATTCTAAAAAATACCTAACCAGTACTCTTCAAACTGTCAAAGTAATAAAAAATAAGGAAAGTATAAGAGACTGTCACAGTCTAGAGGAGACTAAAACATGATGACTAAATATGGGATCCTGGAACAGAAAAAGGACATTAGGTAAAAACTAAGAAAATATGAATAAAGTATGAACTTTAGCTAGCAGAAACATATTGATATTGGTTAATTAGTTGTGACAAGTGTACCATACTAACATAGGATGTTGATAATAGGAGAAACTGAGTATGGAATATATAGACACTATTATTTTTACAACTTTTCTGCAAACCTAAAACTATTCTAAAACTAAAATTTAATTTTTTTTTAAAAAAAATGACCCTAAAGTGGCTGTCCATTTTCTTAGAATAGGAGCCAAAATATTTATAATAGCCTTCAAAAATTCTATGGGCTCTGCCTCCCTGTCCTATCCCATTATCTCTCTGACCCTAGTTCTATAAGTACCATCACAAAAAAGAGTTTCTCAAGTAACTGGATATAGTAATTCTAGCATTATATGAAAAATAAAAGCACCTCGTTCATTTTTGTGTCCTACTATGCCCAAATACAGATAATTTGTTTATACTCACATATCACTTTATTTCATCAAATTGTAAATACCATGTAGTAAAGATTTTCATCTATTGTGTCAAATGCTGTATCAGTGCCTGGCACATAGTAAGTGATCGATAAATATTTGTTAAAACAACGAACAAATGAAACTACTTTAGATAGTGTACCGTAAAAATACAATTCGATGGCATTGAAATATCTAAATAAGAACTAAAGAAGTAGGACCAGGGAAAATCCACACTAGGAATTGAAATACAGAATATGGTTTAAATGGACTACCTGGTCCCTGAGGAAACTAGACCAGATGGTCCTTTCCCAGAGTTTGATTATCCTAACTCTTGACTCTTTGAGGACCTCTGGTGGGCTGAGAAATCTGGGCTCTAAACTTGCCTTGATCCCTAACTAACTTGTATCTTTGGATCAAGCTCTTTAACTTCTCTGGGCATCACTTCCCTCATCTGTAAAATAAGAAGATTGGATTAGATGATCTTTAGCATCCCCCGCAATCTCTAACAGCCTTTGCACACAATACGAAAAGAAATAAGAACTTTTTTCGTAGAATAAGTTCTCCTCCTGCTCCCCACATCCCCCCAGCCCTTGCCCCTACCCCCACTTTCCACTCCTTATGCATTGGCCTGACAATTCTAGTCCACTCCTAATTTTAGATTTGAACCTTATGACCATTTCCTCATGCTCTGTTTACTGGGTTGTTTATTCTTTTACAGTACTTTGAATTTGCAGTTTTGGCTTATGAGGGAGTTTGCTCAATAGGAATCTGAAAATGCTTTTGCTTACACCACACTTCTGAGAATTAAAAACAGACATGATGTAAGTATCAATGTTGGCGATTTCAGAACAAAATGAAACACACAAATTGTGCAAAGTTAAAAGTAAATTTGATCTTAATCTTGTAATTATCGATAGGTTGTATAAAAATTTTAAAAATGTATTCTTAAAGAAGCAATAATTCTTATTAGGCATTAATGTATGCATTTAATCTAGTATTTTATCTCTTAAAAATAGCCTAGATTCCTCTTCAATTACTGTATGTTTCTAACAAATTTAATCAGTATAGACTGTCAATCTGACTAAGCCTTCAAAAATCTATTTGCCCCACTTTACTATACTGTAGGTTTCATTTCATTGTTAAGTCCCCTCAACTAAGAAAGTTATTCTATAGGCAAAATGTATTTCACTTTTACAGCAATTAAATGAATATCCTCAGAGAATATAAATAATTTTTCCATATTTCACTACTGTGGATCAACACAAGTTATATTCTATAACTTACTGAGATATTTTGTTCAGAGTATCATGATCTATACTCTAGCATTATATAGAAAACAATGTGCAACTTTCTAACAGATGAACAGTAAAGTTTTTTCATACCAGTGCTAACATTGTGGTTGTTTGGTGATTTAAACTCAAAACTATAATTAACCTCACTATATGCAATTTTCTAAAAAATCTACAATTTTTGAACACTTAAATCATAAATCCTAATATTTGTTATGGGCTTCTGTTGCTCACAGAAACAAAATTTATCCTGCTATGTAACTGAGTAAGAAGTCTATTGTGCTTTAAAGAACTACTCAACTGCAGCCTCCAGATATAGGCTTTGGCAGTTAAATTATAGTTTACTCTTTGAACTTTAATATTTAATAACTTCAAAAGGAGAGAAAAGACCCTTCAGAAAGGTTTTCAAACAGTGAGAAATCAGTAACCTGAATGCATTCATACCATTAATATGTGAAGATGTTGGGGTAAAAATGGTATACAAATCGGTCCTTTCTCATATTCTAACTGGTAATAATCAATCTAACATAACTCTTAGAAACCAAATGTTTTAGATATCCAAAGCTTTCTGGGAGGAAACTAGAATGTTTTAGAAATTATTGCAGGAATCACACATGTGTAAAATGCAGAAGAACCCTAAGATGTGCCATAAAACAGCAATCTGAAAAAGGGCCAGGTAGTGGAGTGGGAAGGATTATACCTTTGGCAAGTACAAGTTCATAAATCCCAGTTTCTCCAGGTTATGAGGCACATCTGCATCCCCAAAATGATGACTAATGATCGGAACACTGGACTTATATGAAAAGTTGCTGTTGTTGACAGCTCAACGTCTATGGATCTGACTCAGGGAGAGGATGTGCCACTTACTGAATCACTAGCATCATCTCTTTGGTTTTGAGGTGGTGACAATTACTTTTTCTTCTGAAACTTGACCCAACCCACCCAGACCAATTTGAAAGAGATAGGATTGCTGCTGAAAAGGCATGGCAACAAGCTGCACAAGTTAGATGGTAAGACTAGAGATTAACTCATGAACTTGGCAGGAATAGGTCATCGGATGGGAGCTGGAACATATATAAATAGAGACAACAACTGGATCTTGGCTGGTACCACTCCTAAAGGAGACTAATAAATCCTGAATTTTCTATTTATGTTTAACAACCATGGCTTTGTCCCTACAGAGTGTTTGATAAATTTCTACACATTGCTAAATTAATTCTTACTGCGTCAACTTGGTGGAAATCTATTGCATCAAGAAGAGTTAATACACATCCAAGGAGATAGAAACACATTTAAGGCTAAATAAAATGCTATGACCTTAATCCTGTGGAAGTTGCTACTTAGCTAATGAGGAAACTAGAAAATATTTTTTAGAGCATCTTCTGCTTGTGATGGTACATAATCAACAGTTTAGGAAGCTTAATGCCTAGTCCCTGAATTCTGTAAGAATGAGATGACAGTTCAGTTTTCAGGACTATAATTTGTCTCCTTTTTTATGTACCCTAGTAGTTTCAGAAGTACACTTTAAGGTAGAGCACCTTTTGTTTTCATCACTTTTTTTCATTTTTTAAAAAAATTTCAGTTATAAGGGGGGTACAAATGTTTTGGTTACATGGATTACTTTTGTACTGCTTGAGTCAAAGTTATAAGTGTGCCCATCACCCAGATAGTGTGCATTGTACCCATTAGGTATGATTTCACCCACCTCCTTTTCCCCCTCACACCTGCATGATTCCCGTTTAGTTTTATTTCCATCTGTGCACTTGAGTGCTAATCAGTTAGTTCTAATTTAATAGTGAGAACATGTAGTGTTTGTTTTTCCGTTCTTGTAATACTTCACGTAGGAGAATGGTCTCCAGTTCCATCAAGATTGTTGCAAAAGGCCATTTTTTATGGCTGAGTAGTACTCCATGGTGTACATATACATTTTATCAATCTACTCATGAATTAATGGGCACTTGGGTTGATTCCACATCTTTGCGAGTCTGAACTGTGCTGCAACAAACATTCTACTGCAAGTGTCTTTTTGAAAAAATTACTTTTTTTCCTTTGGGTAAATACTTAGTAGTGGGATTGCTGGATCAAATGGTAGGTTTACTTTTAGTTCTTTGAGGAATCTCCATACTGTTTTCCATAGAGGTTGCACTAGCTTGCAGTCCCACCAACAGTGTGTAAGTGTTCTTCTCTCCACATCCACACCGGCATCTATTGTTTTGGGACTTTTTGATAAAAGCCATTCTCACTGGGGTTAGGTGATATCTCATTGTGGTTTGGATTTGCATTTCTCTAATTATTAGTGATGTTGAGTGTTTTTTCATATGTTTATTGGCCATTTGTCTATCTTCTTTTGAAAAGCTTCTGTT
>VBSM01000483.1:26385786-26448322 GCA_008086735.1 Cheirogaleus medius
CCTGGGCTCAAGTGATCCTCCTGCCTCAGCCTCCTGAGTAGCTGAGACTAAAAGGGTGCACCATCATGCCTGGCTAATTTTTCTATTTTTTGTAGAATCAGTATCTTACTCTTGCTCAGACTGGTCTCAAACTCCTGACCTCAAGCAATCCTTGGGCCTCAACCTCCTAAAGTGCTAGGATTATAGGTATGAGAGCCACTGCTTCCAGCCCAGCCAGGAGTTATATATTTTTAAGAATCCTTGTATTTATTTGATCAAGGATATGAGACTATCTAGAAGAAGGCAAGCATGACCTACAAAATGTGGCTAGGTAATCTTTTAAAAATAGGTCATTTATGCTAAATATAATGTTTTACCATATAGAAGGCTGTTCTTTACCTACAGAATAAATTTATAGTTTTATTATATGTCCCAAGGGAAATAGAGCATGAAAGACACAGACTTTATACAATTTCTCAATCTACTATCCTATGTTTGTTATTTATTCATTCATTCAACAAACTGGTATTGAGTGCTTCTTATGTGTCAGATACTAGCAGCTAGAAATATAACAGTGACCAAGACCTACAGTCTCTGCCCTCATGGGGCTTACATTCTAGTGTCAATTGTATGATTTTTCATTGGTTGGACCAGCATTAATGTTATTTCTCATTTAAATAATTTGAAACTCAAGCAAACAGAAACTCTCAACTTAATATACTATGATAATCAGAAAGCAGTTGTCTAATACTGTATTTCAAGGTTCATTATATTGGTCAATAGATGGTAAGTACTCATATAACCTGATATCCTCAGCTCAGAACACAGTACACACATTTTAATTTTTTACTTGCTCATTCAAAACAACCTATTTTATTTAAAACTGAGTGATAGAGTGTGTTCCAATAAAATTATGTTTTTGAGTCAAAAAATAACCAAACCAGGTTTAGTAGTCTCTTTGAAACTAAAATTTACCAGCAACAAAACTAAATTCCAAGGCATAACCACTGGTTTTTTCCATCAAGAATCATCCAATACAATGCTGAAGATCTGACACTGAAAACCCTTTAATGCATTGATAACTGACAAAGGCACCAAGGTAACAAGAAACTCATTTGCTGAAAATGAAAAACTTTAAATCTTCATATGAGTATATGGAGTAAATCAGATAAATAAGAAAAATCAGCATCCCAAATTTATTTGCTTATGAGCAAAATACAAATATGACTAACAAGCTTCACACAGTCGCCTCACTAAATTTTTTATTATTATTATTTTATTTTGCATGTCATCCCAGAACCCAAAATCACACATTCCATTCTCTTCACAACTCAGCTGGCTAATTAAAGTTTATAAATAAGAACAATAGACACCCAGATGGGTCATTAAAATTCCTAACAATTCCTCAACTTGCAAACAAGGTTAAAATTGGGCATAATATGAAAGAAAGAAAAATAGGAAGAAGGAAGGAAGGAAGGAAAGAAAGAAAGAAAGAAGAGAGATAGCTTAGAAACTCATGAGTTCCTTCATTATTCTCCAACCATAACATGGCTTTATGAGTCCATTAAACCTTTCTGTGTATCAATTCTTACAGTCATAAAGCAGAAGTTATTTTTATTATGGGATTTAAGACTGCATATGACAATAAAATATTTAAAATAGTTTAATTTAAAATAAATGCAATGTATGTCTAAATTCCAAATCTCTTCCCATAATTATTTTACTTCTAAGCTATATCATTTGATTTATGCAGTAAAAAAATTGAAAATGTACAGCTGATTTATGCCAAAGGCAGGGGTTATAGGCAATGTCAATCCATAAAAGCCATAAACAACAATTTCCTCCAATATCTCCTCTACTGGATTTATTACTTCACGTCCTAAAACAGGTATGTTGGGCTAGCTGAGCTACTGATGAGAGCAAGTGAAACACAAAAGCCCAAATAGCTGCAGACATTAGATGATTCCTGATTCTTCTAATAGCACAGCTACTTATTTAAGAATGAGGATGGCTTTTACTTCCATAGTGACATCATCAGATAATTAAGTTAGATTGATGGCAAAGAAGAAGGAAAAATTAGAAACTATTTGGCATCGTGTGACATTCCAGAAGCTCCAGGTACAATACAATGTCAAAGCAGAACTGCACAGCACCAAAGGTAAGCTTCAGAGGTGGAAAGAAAAGGAGGGTTCACAGTCCCAATACTCATTAGTAAATAGTCACAAGTTGACAGGTAAAGAATACACCTTCCCTCACCTGCTTCACAGCTACCAGGGACTATAAATAGTATCTGACTACCTGAGTGTCAGAAGAGGCCAGACACTGAGGCCTGCTTTGTAGAGGTAGTGTAAGTCAGGCAGGAAAATTCTGTGACCCTTTGGCAGGGGCGTTTTCTGGCAAGAATAGCTGCAATACTGACGGCTCAGTAATCTGGATTTCAGGCCCCCACACTGTCCCCTGGCACAGCAACACAAAGTAACACGGAGCGCGTGTATCTGTAGTACGTGCCTTCCACCTACAAGTCATGAACCCTGTATGTGTTAAATGGTCTTTTTTTCCTGGAGACCGACTGTTGGAGAAATGTTCCTAAAAATAAGTTGCTCACAAAATCACAGAAATGGAGAAGAGATCAGTGGTTGCCTAAGGTGGGGTTCAGGGAGTGAGTGCAGCTATAAAAAGGACAACCTGAGGAATCACTGCAATGATGGAGTGTTCTGTTTCTTGAACGTGTCAATGTCAATATCCTGGTTGTGATAATTTACTAACATTTTACTGGGCGAATATTGGGTAAAGGGTACATGGAATGTGTCTGTATTATTTCTTACAACCGCATATAAATGAATCTGTAACTATCTCAATTTTTTTAAATTTAATTAAAAGAAGAATGTCAGCTAACTAATTCAAACTCTCTGCTTCTAGCTTAATAATTAGCTTTTTAAATCTGTGCTTTAAGATCTACAAAATTATTTGAAAGAAGCTAAGTAATGTAAAGAGGATGGATTCCTTTAAATATTATATTTACTGTAATTTCAGTTTCCATGTTAGAATAGAAAATGGAAGAATTTGAGAACCCAGAAGCAGAATAGCCCACCAACCAAATACTTAGCCTCCACTGTATTTAGACTGTTTCATTCTACAACTCATTGTTGACCGAATATGTGAGTTAGAGTTCCGTCCTATTCCCATAGCTGGGATAAAGCACTGAAAGAAACCAGCAACAGTCTCTCTCGTGGAGTTTACATTCTAGTGCAGTCTCTTAACTTAAAGCCAAATGCATGTTGCATCTTAAACACAATATAAAAATCTGATTAGAAGTTTCAGTTAATACTAAATTTTGATTGCTTTACTCTAATAATTGTGTAAAATACATAAAATAATTTGAAGAGGAATCATTATTTGAAAATTATGTTTTCTGATGGCTTATTCTACGTATCAAATTCTCAGTTATTCAGATACTTATTATGTGGTCTGGGGGCTATTCCAATACCACGGGTTCTCAATTTCTTCCATTCTCTCTTCTTCATGGTCTCTGAGTAATTTCACGAGGTGAGGGTATAAAAGCAAGAGAAAAGAGGAAAGAAGCTCAAATATCACTTTTGTTATCTGTTTGTTGTCATGTTAATTATTAGAAGGTGGGAGAAGATTAAAGACAAAAAGCTTTTTTGTGCGTTAGACAGCTGAGTATCTACAGATTTACATAGTTTGCTTTAGTAAAAGGATGCTAGGAACTGCTCTGGTGACCTCAGAACATTTGATCACTTCACATTTCTTTGTATTTCCTGCAAGGTTTACTGAATAAATAGGAAACTCATCAGGTCCTGAGGCAGCATCTGCACTACTTTTGAGAAAATGTCTTCTAGCAGAGGCCTCCCGAAGCCGGATGTGGAAGCACCAGGTTTTGGAAGAGCTGATCTGCTGCCTGAGGAGACCAGCAGCAAACAGGACTTTGAGGAAGTCACTATCCCAAGTGGAACAATCTGCTAAAAGTCAGACATTCGGTCAGGATTGGCAATTGCTAAAGCTGAGGAATATTTTCAATGGAAAAACAAAACTGCTGACGTTTCTAAATTTTAGTTCTATAATACAAACCAAATCTTAAAAACTCTTTATCAACCCCTTTGGTTTGTCTCAGACTAAATGGTGTTCCCCATTGAAGGAACACTAGGAAACTACTTGTACTGAAAGTGAGATAGCACACAAAGGAGTCGAAAACTTAAGTCCACACAAAAATCTGCACAAGGATGTTTACAGCAGCTTTATTCATAATTGCCAACCAAGATGTCCTTCAATAGGTGAATGGATAAATAAACTCTGGCACATCTAGACAAGGGAATATTATTCAGTGCTAAAAAGAAATAAGCTATCAAGCCACGAAAGGACATGGAGGAAACTTCAATGCATGTTACTAAGTGAAAGAAGCTAATCTAAACATGTTACATACCATGTGATTCCAACAAAAAGACATTATGAAAAAGCCAAAACTACAGAGACAGTATAAAGTTCAATGGTTGCCAGACATTGAACTTGGGAGGGGATGAACAGGCAGAGCACAGAGGAATTTTAGGACAGTGAAAATACTCTCTCTGATACTATGATGGTAGATACATATCATTATGTATTTGTCCAAACCCATAATATCTACAACACCAAGACTGAGTCCTAATGTAAACTATGGACTCTGGGTGATAATGATGTGTCAGTGTAGGTTCATCGACTGTAACAAATGTACCCCTTTGCTGGGAGATGTTAAATAATGGGGGAAGAAGCTATACATGTGCAGGGATGGGAGATACATGGGAAATCTCTGTACCTTCCCCTTAATTCTGCTGTGAACCTAAGACTGCTCTAAAAAAATCAGTCTTTTGTAATTATTAATAATTAATTAAAAAGTGGGGCAGCCAACTCCAAGGCCTATAGAAAGCACGCAGGTAACGTGTAAGAGTGAGGCAGCTTTGTGGTAAGACTAAAAGCAGTAAGGGACAGTGCAGACTGTGACGAACCACAGAACACACGTCTCAAACTAAGGGGGGACTGCTACTCAGTGCCAGCCAAGTGTTTTAAACTCTGTAACACACATACAGACACACACAAGTCTGTGACTGGAATTTAGCTTGTGGGTCACAAATTTAAAATCTCTGTGTCTAAGGCCATTAACCTAGCTAGAGTACCCTGAAATCATAAGCAGCTCAGACAGAGATTAAACAAAAATATAAGCTGCCTTAAAGAAGTGTTTTTACAACCAATTCAACATACTTAAGAGATGGAGCACCTCCTGATTACAGTCTTTTTTTTTTTTTTTTTTTGGCATTTCTTTTTTCCTTTTTGAAATTGTTCCTAGGATGATTTGAAAGTGCCTGAGGTTTCTCTCAAAGTTAAGTAAGTGACCCATGGAGATAATGCAACCAGCTTGGTTGGCCATGTACCTCCCCGAAAGGTGAATGCCAATTAGCTGGGCTGTTTGTGTTCCTGGCACTTCCTTCTGGATTGAAGAGTTCACATTCATCTACAAAAATCACACAATTCAGGCAGCTCCAGAACAGAAAACAGAGCAGCGTGTGTGTGCCCAAGGAAGGAGGAGCTT
The DNA here is from genome assembly GCA_008086735.1 of Cheirogaleus medius. Lineage (NCBI taxonomy): Eukaryota > Metazoa > Chordata > Mammalia > Primates > Cheirogaleidae > Cheirogaleus > Cheirogaleus medius. The sequence goes on from VBSM01000483.1 coordinate 26,391,347, forward strand.
TGGGGCAAAAGGCAAGGAGGGGCCCGGGAAGGGAAGGGAAGGGAAGCTGCCCAGAGTGTTCCAGTTATTTAACTGCACTCTCCCACACAGTCATTCTATTTGACTGTAAAATCATTAGGAAAACACCTTTCAAAAGCAGGCTTAAGACAAGAGAGTTTTATTTGGCTCTCATGAAAATAGCCCGGGCAGCACGTCTCTCAATCAATGACGAGCATTTCTGCAGCCTCCACTTTGGAAAACCACGCTTCCAGCCAAGAGCTCAAGGCCCATCTCCAAAACTTGTGAGGAGGCCCTTGCAAGGAAAATTATCCCCCACATCCCCGCATGACATATGCTGGGTGGACTTAGCAGGAAGTTGGAAACAGCTCCTTTGCCTGAAAGTCTCCAGTAAGAAGCAGGGCCTCTTCAGCTGTGCTGAGAATTTAAAGGAACAAAACAGGATCATAGTAAAAGAAGATCATGGCTCCACCCTCAAGAATGCAGCTGCCTCGAAATAGAAGTTAATAATTAGGTGGACTACTCCAGAGCTGAGTTCTCTAAACTAGGCTATTTGAAACTGTTGTGGAAAGCCCATGGGGGAGACTCTTCTCAAAACCGTTTACCATTTCCTTACACACTATCGATTACCGAGGCTGAATACTATCGCCGGTTTCACAAAAATACTATGCCTTTGGAGTGCAACTGCACAGCCATCGAAATAATGTCAGTGAATAACTGAATATGCTTGTTAAAATTCCTTAGGTTAATACCTTTCTATGTTTACCATTTTAAAATATTGTTTCCTCATGTGAGCAAGAAGCTATTCTTTCAATGTCCTATTTTTAAAATCTTCTCTGATCCAGGCAGGGCCTGGGGGCTCACGCCTATAATCCTACCACTTCGACCAGCCTGAGAAACATAGCAAGATCCCATCTCTACAAAACAATTAAAAAATTAGCTGGGCATGGTGACGGGCGCCTAGAGTCCCAGCTACTTGGGAGACTGAGGTGGGCGCATTGCTTGAACCTAGAAGTTCAAGGTTGCAGTAACCTATGATCATGACACTGCCCTTGACAGAGTGAGACCTTGTCTCTAAAATAAATAAAATAAAATAAAATCTTCTCTGATCCAAAAAAGAAAAGATATAATGACTTTCTTTTCCCATGTTGTTAGCACATTTTATATGCTCCATTTACAAAAGAAACAGGTATTCTCACTGTGCAGTATAACTAGCTAAGCCTTCATTCATCTCAGCTCATCACTAGTATCAGCAACTGGAGCACATGTATTGAGTACTTAACAGATGTCTATTTTTAACAGTTAAAATAAATAATTCATGAAACTGCACTCTGTATCTAACCACATTTATTAATAATATATAAGAACATTCATCTTTTATTTGACTCTGTCGATGTTGTCCATTTTAGTTTATAAAAGGTATGGATTTAACCAAGTTTTTGCTTATATTTTTCATCCAACAAACATTAATGAAGCACTCACTGTGTGCCAAGCACAACACTCGTACATACTCCCTGGCATCAGCCCAATGAGAACTACAAAAACAGACCCTGTGGGTATGGATACATAACCCCCGTGAGGAAGGAGTAGTACAGTGAACAAACAACAGTTTAGGATTTTTAAACATTAAGGAATTCCATTAAAGGGGATCTAATTTCTAACCCCCTTAAATAATTCTTGATTTCCCCTCTTTCCTCCTTCCTATTTCTCAAAAGTACAAACAGCAACAACAAAAGCCCTTCCTCTTTACATCTTGTCTTCGGGGGTTTTTACTCTACCTGCACATTGGCTCCTCTATTCCCCTCTGTTTTCTAAGATATTGATAATATAGGTGATCTTAAAATCTCTTACAGAGTTCCCTCCTCAGGGAAGGGACGGTAGATAACATACAAAAGTGGAAAATAAGAGTTTTATAAATGGAGTGGAGTAAGATAAATGAGGGCCTCAGAAAAATAGAAATGATAGGTTTAATGCAATCAGGACGATAAACACACTGTAGGCTCTTGAAAAGAAACACACAGACTGAAAGTGGTATTTAAAGAATTAATAACAGAAAAGTGACTGCAGCTGTTCACATGTAGATAGTAAGGATGTGGACTTTGATGGTGGCAGTAATGGAAGAAATGTCAGGGTTTCATGAAATCTGAATGTTGGCAAAAAATGAGAAGTGGGGGAAAAAAGCTGTGTTTAAGGTTTTCAACTTGGAAATATGAAAACTGATATGGAATAAGTTGGGGGGAAATTAATAAAATGAGGGTATGTGGTTTTGATCCAGTACCAGTTCCATGCTTATCAAAGAGAACAATGAATTGTTTATTTGATAGGAAGTGAAGTTAGGTAGGTTCAAGCTGACAGAGTGACTATCACATGATGATGTCTCCGGATAGCAGGGATTTTGAAACTGCACGTGGTAGACTTATTTTGGAGGCTCCAGTGAACCACACCTGATATTAAACCCCTCCCATACTGAGTCAAGTCTTCACCATGTTGCCGGAATTTATCCAATGGGATATTAGCAAACATGACGCAGAGAGTGGCTTATACATAGGTGCTCACTCTCTTGGAACCTTTGCTCTTGTGATCCAGCCACTATGTAGAAACAGCCCAGGGAGAGACCACATGGAGAAAGAAATCCTCAGGCTTCCAGTTATCCCTGAGCCAAGGTGTCAGACATGTAAGTAAAGCCATTTCAGATATTCCCATCCCAGGCACCATTTGACTGCAGCAGCATGAGAAACCCTAAACTGTACTAGCAGAACTATACAGCTGCACCCCAGTCAATCCACAGAACCAGGAGAAATAATAAAATAGTTATTTTAGACCATTGAGTTTGGGGTTGTTTGTTATACAGCAATAGATAATTGAAAACTGGAGGACAGATAAAAGTTGCTAAAGGAGAGATTTAGGAATAATAAATAACAGTATAACAGCTACTTAATATTTGATAGTACTATACTAAATACTTGACCTGTGTTATCATGTTAATATTCACAACAACACCACTAGAGTAGCTATTGTCAGCTAGTATCCCTACTTGGCGGATGGGGAAACAGGTATTTAAAGAAATTCAGTAACCTACCCAAGACCACAGAATTCGTAAGGCACAGCTGAGACATAAATAAACCCAGGTCTACCTGTGGCTGCACAGGTGTGAAAGATGAAACTGTGAGAATGGGACCTCCCCAGAGGAATGAGAATAAACAAAGGACTAGGACTAGGGGAAGGCCAGGAAGAATAGCCACTTGGTTACAGCTTTACATTTTCTCTACACTCAAGAATAGCTGTTGAACACATTCAAGTTAAGGAATTAGTTCCAGCCCCTATTTAGAAAGCCAGTTCCTGCTTGTCATTTCATCTCCGTACTTCAACTGTGACAACACTATCTCCTAGAGCCACAATTTAGACAGGCTGGCTAACAGAGTCCAGCCTCACATGTTTATTCATTTTAGGATCAAAGGGTTGTTAAACACTCTGTGACTATCTTCAATGACAGGCCTGGCATGAAGCACCCTCTCCTGGGCTCATACCTTTTCTTTCAGCCATGCCTATTTCTGATGACATTATCAGCCCTTCCCAAAAACTGATTCTTTGAACCTCCTGCAGAAGTTGAGTCAAAAATCATTAAAGATTTGCCCTGAGAAATCACCTACTCCAGACTTTTCAGTTAAAGATAAGGAAGCCCAGTCCCAGGATGGTAAATTGTTTTGCTCAAGGTCACCTGGTGACCAGCAGTCCTAATCCTCCTCTATTGCTGGGTGCTGGACCACACTGCCCCTTTGAAGCATGTCACGCTATAATTTCTTCATCTGCCATTCATCAAGAAACAGTTTGTTGAAATAATGCTAAACTTGTGCCTTGATCCAAGCAATTAGTTGTACAGGGGTGGGAGTGAGGGCAGGAGAATGGATGAAAATTTCAAGAAGAGGTCTTCTTTTCCCAAAGACAATCTTTTTATACTGTGCCATCTTATTCCTTACACTAAAAAGACATAGAGTTAATTGCTATAGTTTATACAGTTTTTAAAAATATTATAAAAAGAAAGTACACAAGTAGTAAAGCTTTTGGCTCCAGTGCTTATACTTCCATCCCAAAAAAGGAGCCTAAAATCACAACTATTGAATATATTTCCTTCCCCCGTGCCACAAAACTGGTCATTTTGTTTTCTTTTGCTCCTTTCTCCTTGTCAGATTTGGAACCACTCTCTGAAGAGAGCGCCAAGAGCCCCATACAACTGGTTGCTCAGGAATTCTGAATATAAACTGTCTGTTGCAACCTAAATATTCTCTTGCTAGTTCTTCATTTATCTTGGGTTTTTTTTTCTTTCTTTTCTTTCCTTCTTCTACTTTCTACTTCCCTTATCCTGTCTGCTCCATTGACTTAATTTATTCTTTCTTCTTTCTCCAAAAGATATAGAAAGCTATGTAAGAAAAAAACAATCAGACACTTACAAAGCATCCACCATTGCCTCCGCATTATTTTTGGAGTAATAAGGGAAGGTTTTTGGCACAGAAAATAATTTTCTAAATTCTCTAAAATAATGCTCTAAACCGAACTCTCATCTCAGGTAGGGAAGGCAGTCTGGCCCTTCCAAGTAAATTATTCCAATGCCAGAAACAAATATATATCATTTTGCTCAACTCGCACCTTTTATTGTATTATTTTTCCCAAGAATTTCTAAAGTATTCTTTTCTATCACTAAGGTAATGGTGCTTTTCACAGGAAGAAAAGATGATTCAGAATCTAGGCTTATTCTTCCAGCTGGACAATATATGGGTGCAAGCCCCTGATTTGCATTTATTTTTCAGATTCATGGAAAAAGTTTTTAAACGAGGAAGACACTTTATAAATCACCTGTTCAATACCGATGTTTTTAAAAATAGAAAACAGGCTCCCTACCAAAAGATATTTTCCATGTCCCACCGCCGACCTCTCCCTTACAACACTCAAGTCCTGAGGGTTGCCAGGAGCCCCTGCAACAGCACCGGGAGCCACGCCCAGGGGTCCAGCAGATTCTTCTGAACAGATATTTTCAACTGGGTTCAGACCTCTCCCCTTTTAATACATGAAGCCATTTTTCAGCTTCCTGCAATGACTTCTAGCACTGTTACTTTCCTACTACACCATGCCAAAGTCCTCCCGCCTTCAAGGTTCATGCTACCTGCGTACAACACCCTCTCTTCCTCCTCGCTGGTGCCATCCGCTGATGCGGTCACTGTCACTCACTGAAAATTTTGGAATTTGCCTCCCCCCACATCTCATCATCATCCTGAAAGATGTCAACATTCATGCAACCAACAACCAAGTCTCAAAGATCCTTGCTTATGAATCCCGGCAACCTGTATCCACCATTCTCAGGGCATTGCCATACTTCTGGAGCTGCTTCATCTTAAACTTTAATACGGCATAACTTCCTTTCCCTCTGCTGGCCTTTCAGCCTCATCGACTTTATTAATCTTAACTCCATCAATTTATTTATAAGTCCTTAGCCCCTTGGCTTAGCATTGTTCAATCTTCCTGCTTTTTCTTTTCAGCACTTCTAATGAGAAGCCAAAATTCGGGATCGATATGGCCATCTGGTTTCTCCACTCTTGCACTTGCACTGTTGAACATACGCAACGGAAATGCATCTGAAAATGCATCCTGGTGTTATTGGGAATGTGAGGTCTCAAGCCTCAAGTGGGCCCTCAGCAAGTGTTCAGCAACCTGGGCATATCCCTGGTCACTTTCCTCTTCCATTCTCTACAGCAGCATATAAACTGACACCGTCCTCTACAGGGTGTCCGGCCCACAGCCACACCTCTTCTCTCTGAGAGGGTATTCCCCCCTACTTCAAAGAAAACACTGAGCATCACAGACATGAAGTTCCTCAATGTTCTTATATCTAAAAATTTACCTACCCACACTGTGCTAGCCAAGCTAAGCTCATCATTTAGTGGAACATCTGACTGTTTTTTTAATAACAACTAAGCCACCAAAGTCAGTTTGTTATTTTGCGCTATTTTGATACAAAATTTTGTGGCATTTTTCTATAAAATTGGCACACTGGAATCCCTGTGTATTTGGGGAGATTCTGGAAGGGACGTTTAGCTTCCAAGTAGGGAAGCACCTTGCCCCAGAAGACATAAAGATAAATCAAGAGAGGCAGTCAACGAGCTCCAGTTATCCGGGCTGCAAGTAAGGGAGATGCGCAGCACACGGAGGATCCCGCCCTGGCAGATCCCCAGCTCTCTCCCAGCAGTGCCGGTGATGCATCTAAAACAGCAGCAGGCACCTGACATCTGCCTCCACTTCTATGTCATCTTGGACCTCTCATGAGGCTCTGACAACCTAGAGCAGAAGTGCCTCTACGTGTGCCGATACCCGCTTCTAACCAATGACACTTTCGCTCACATGAAAGGAGGGCGATGCTATCACAGAAGCAGCAGGCATTTTCAATCACAGACCAGAATATGACTTTAAATTAAAAAAAAATATTAATAGCGTCGGTACTACCTACTCAGACTGCAGCCTGGACTCCCCTCTGCTGCCCCGATGGAGGCCCAGCTTGGCCCCATGATGAGGGAAGAGCAGGGGAGCCACTGGAGCAGATGGCAGTTGACAGAGACCAGGGACAGCAGTAATTGCTTACTGCTGTGACCGCAAGTCTCCAAAACGACAACAGCAGCCTGAAACATCTCCACATGTAAGTATCACTATGATCTAGTCGGGAATCCTCCTTTTTTTTTGTTTAATCTAATAATGTCCTTCTTCTGGGAAAAAGGTCATTATTCTGGTTTTCAGAAATCCTGAAGAAGCAAAACTAATCCACACACACTGGGGGAAGGAAAAGAGAAACCAGAAGAAAGCAGCTAGACTTCATGGGCCACTGGCAAGCACCAGCCATGAAGGAAGCGCCTCCTTGCGGCCTCAGTGGTGAGCTGGGGACAGAGCAAAACTAAACCTCCCAGAACTGACGGGAAGCCAATCTAGTCCCTCTGTTAGGAACTCTCCGACCCATGTCCTTGGGGCATCATAGTGAGTAAGCTGGTCCTATCCAAGCCGGGCCTTATTACTTTCCTCTCTGGACACTCAGGCCATAAACCCAGTCTAGGGTTTATGCCAACAATTGTTTTGTGATAGTTAATTTTATGTGTCACTTTGGCTGGGCCATGGTACCCAGATATTTGCTTAAACATTATTCTGGATGTTTCTGTGAGGCTGCTCTGGGGTGAGATTTATATTTAATCAGTGGACTCGAGTAAGGCAGACTGCCCTCCATATTGTGGTGGGCCGCATCCAATCAGTTGAAGGCCTCAACAGAACAAAAGACTGACCTCCTCCAGACAGAAGGAATTGTGCCAGTGGACGGCCTTTGGACTTGAACCATATCAGCTCCACGCTAGGTCTCCAGACTGCCCACCCTGGACTTGGACTTGCCAGCCCCTATGATCACATGAGCCAATTCCTTTTCAAAATAAATCTCTCTCTCTCACTCTCTTTAGATAGACAGATATCTAGACAGATAAAATATCTTGTCTTGGTTCTATTTCTCTGAAGAAAATTGACTCATACAAGCCTCCTAAAAATCGAGTTGGCAGGTCCTCAGGTGATCAGCACCTGCCCAGCTGCAGCCCAGGCAGCAGCATCCCCCACAGAGCAGGGCCATCCTCTGTGATGAGACTCCAAAGCCAGGTTGACCTCCAGCGAACACCGCTGCTCATGGACCAAACCCAGTTCACCGGGTCAGTCCAAAGTGCACCTGCAGTGCCTCCCCCGACCCCGACAGGCACCTCACTCCCATCAAGCTTCATCCACCCCTCTGTGTTCTGACCCAGTCCCTTCCTGTCTCTCCCAAGTCACTGCTCCACAGTATAGGAGACAATTCCCAAAGGACACGGATATGATTCTATCACATTAGAAAAGTAACCACATCACGCAGAATGTTTAGCTTTAGAATTTTGGTGTGCTTTGGCTCAGACTGTACCATTAATTACAGGTAATGTTCTGCTTTCCAGTACTAATTAAGTATTATTTCTCAAAAGAAGGCTGTGCCGGTAGCGATCAAGGCCCTGCTTCCCTGAGTGGGATTTAAGAAGAAATAAGCCAAGGGATAGATGGAGGAGGAGTGGGCTCCTTGTGGTGGGATCACGGGCCTCGCTTACAAGCAGGGCCCACAGTCCACCAGCATGCCGTGTCCACCGTGGGACTAATGGCCACAGACCCCAGCCCACAACTGCTCTCCCGAGATGGGAACTTCTTTTCTCACTTTTACCCCATTCTCTTTCTCCTGCCCTTCACATTCATGCACCCCGGAGAATAGTATCCAACATCCGCCTCCACCCCACCATTCATTATTTTCAGAAAATTCTACATAAATAATACATGGAAGCTGGTGGGTTAGCTCAGTTGGTTGGAGCATGGTGCTCATAAATAATACATGGATATATTCTTTTAAAAATTTGCAAATACACAGGTAAAGAAGAAAAGATTCCCCTTTTTGTCTTTTCTCTCCAATCCCATTCCCCACTCCAAAGTTATAAGCACTTGCTAGCAGTTTGGTATGTATCCTTTTCAGATCTATACAAGTGTATATTTTGTGTGCGTGTGTTTGTGCATTTCCATAAATGGGGTAATATTTTCAGTACTACTCAACAATTTCCTTCTCCACTTGATAAAACGGAGATACCTCCATTCAAGTGCATATAAAGGCACATTATGTTTTATTGTACCTTGTTTTTTTGCACTTCACAGACACTGTGTTTTACAAATTGACACAGGTTTGTGGCAACCCTGCATCAAGCACGTCTATCAGCACCATTTTTCCAATAGCATGTGCTCACGTCATGTCTCTGTGTCACATTTTGGCAATGCTCATAATATTTCAAACCTTTTCATTATTATTATATTTGTTATGGTGATCTGTGATCAGTGACCTTTGATGTTGCAATTGTTTGGGGGCACCATGAACTGCACCTTATAAGACAGCAAATTTAACTGATAAATGTTGTGTGTGTTCTAACTGCTCCCCTGACCAACTGTCCCCCCGTCTCTCTAGCTCTCCTCAGCCTTCCTATTCCATGAGACACAACAACATTGAAATTAGGCCAATTAATAACCCTACAATGGCCTCTAAGGTTTAAGGGAAAAGAAGAGTCTCACAGCTCTCACTTTAAATCAAAATCTAGAGATGATTAAGTTTAGTGAGGAAGGCAGGTTGAAAGGTGGGATAGGCTGAAAGCTGGGCCTCTGTGCCAGTTAGCCAAGCTTTTACTGCAGAGGAAAGTTCTTGAAGGAAATTAAAAAGCGCTACTCCAGTGAACACACAAATGATAAGAAAGCAAAACAGCCTATTGCTGATATGCCAAAAGTTCAGTCTGGATAGAAGATCAAACTAGCCACAGCATTCCTTTAAACCAAAGCCTAATCCAGAGCAAAGCCCTAACTCTCTTCAATTCTGTGAAAGCTGAGAGGTGAGGAAGCTGCAGAAGAAAAGCTGGAAGCTAGCACAGGTTGCTTCTTGAGGTTTAAGGAAAGAAGCCATCTCCATGACATAAAAGTGCAAGATGAAGCAGCAAGTGCAAATGTCAAAGCTATAGCAAGTGTTCAAGAAGATGTAGCTAAGATCATTGAGGAAGGTGGCTACACTAAGCAACAGATTTTCAATGTAGATGAAAACAGCCTACCATTGAAAGAAGAAGCCATGTAGGACTTTCCTAAGTAGAGAAGTGAAGTCAGTGCCTTGCTTCAAAGCTTCAAAGGACAGGCTGACTTTCCTGCTAAGGACTCATGACTTTAAGTTGAAGCCAATGCTCATGTATCATTCTGAAAATCCTAGGGCCCTTAACAATTCTGCTACATCTACTCTGCTTACTCTCTATAAATGTAACAACAAAGGCTGTATGATAGAACATTTGCTTAAAGCATGGTTTACTGCGTATTTTAAGCCTACTGTTGAGACTGCTCAGAAAAAAAATATTCCTTTCAAAATATTACTGCCCATTCACAATGCAGCTGGTAACCCAAGAGCTCTGATGGAAAGGTACTGGGAGATGAATGTTGTTTCATGCCTGCTTACACAATATCCAGTCTGCAGCCCATGGATCAAGGAGTAATTTCAACTTTTTTAAGTCTTATTATTTAAGAAATATTAATACATTCTATAAGGCTATAGCTGTCGTAAATTGTGATTCCCCTGATGGATGTGAGCAAAGTAAATTGAAAACCTTCTAGAAAGGATTCACCATTCTAGATATCATTAAGAGCATTTGTGATTCATCCGAGGAGGTCAAAATAACATTAGGTCGGGAATGGTGGCTCGCACCTATAATCCCAGCACTTTGGCAGGGCAAGGCAGGAGGATCACTTGAGGCCAGGAGTTTGAGACCAGCCTGGGCAACACAGGGAGATCCCATCTCTACAAAAAATATTTAAAAAATAAGTCAGGTACGGTGGTGCACACCTGTAGTCCTAACTACTCTGGTGGCTGAAACAGGAGGATCACTTGAGCCCAGGAGTTTGAGGTTTTAGTGAGTTTGTGAGATCTTGTCTCTAAAAAAAACTCTACATTAACAAGAGCTTGGAAGAAGCTGATTTCAACTGGCATGGATGACTTTGGGGGGTTCAAGGCTTCAGTGGAGAAAGTAACTACAGATGGGGTAGAAACAGCAAGAGATTCACTAGAATTAGAAGAGGAGCCTGATGATAAGACTGAATTGCTGCAATCTAATGATCAAACTTGAATGGATTAGAAGTTGCTTGTTATGGATGAGCAAAGAAAGTAGTTTCTTTCTTTCTTTTTTTTTTTTTTAAATATATGAGACAGGGTCTTGCTATATCACCCAGGCTGGTCTCGAACTCCTGGACTCAAGCACTCCTACTGCCTTAGCCTCCCAAATAGCTAGGACTATAGGCATGTACCACCACTCCTAACTGGAAGTGGTTTCTTGAGATGGAATCTACTCCTGGTGAAGGTGCTGTGAATTTTGTTGAAATGACAACAAAGGACTTAGAATATTCTGTAAATTTAGTTGATAAAGCAACAGCAGGGTTTGAGAGGACTAACTCCAATTTTGAAAGATCTACTGTGGGTAAAATGCCATCAAACAGCATCATATGCTACAGAGAATCTTTCATGAAAGGAAGAGTCAATCGATACAGCAAACTTCGTTGTCTTATTTTAAGACACAGCCTGCTCAGCCTTCAACAACCAGGACCCTGATCAGTCAGCAGCCATCAACATCAAGGCAAGACCCTCTACTCTCAGAAAGATTAAGACCTACTGAAGACTCAGATGATCATCAGTATTTTTCTGCAACAAAGTATTTTTTAAATTAAGGTGTGTACATTGTTTTTTTAGACATATTGCTATTGCACACTTAACAGACTACTGTATAGTATAAACGTAATTTTTATATGCACTGGAAAACCAAAAAGTTCACTGACTCGCTTGATTGTGATATTTGCTTTGTTGCCATGGTCTGGAATCAAACGTGCAATGTCTCGAGGTATGCCTGCCCATCACTTACTGTGTGCAGGGCAGTGGTCTAAGAGGTTTACATTTCTCAGTTGGACGACTGCAATAATTTCCTAACGGGACTCCCTGCTCCCAGCCTTACACCTTCTAACCCATTACACACACCTGCCTGAGCAATCTCATAAAAGCTCAAATCTAATCATCTTATTCCCCTGATTAAAACCCTCCACTGACTCCTCACATTCTAGGATAACATCGGTCGTTCAGCATGACTTACAAGGCCCGTCATAATTCAGTCCCTTCCCGGCTGGCTGTCCTTACTTCTTCCCATAACCCTACACTCAAGTCATTCCAAACTTCTTGCAGTTCCCCAAACATGCCAAACTTGGCACTGCCACCTTGGCCTTCATGCCCTCACCCGCCCTGTCTGCCTGGCAGACACCTACTTGATTCCCAACACCCTGTTCAGTGGTCACTCCTGTGTGAAGCCTTTTCTGACTTCCCCCATTAGAATTTACTGCTCTCCTTGGTATGATCTCACTGTACCACAGGACACTCCACAAGCAAAGCAGGCAGAACACTTTATTGCCCTTAAGTAATTTACGCCCCTTTCTTGTCAAACAAAACACATCTTAAAGGACAGGGCCCTTATCTTATTTGACGTTTTAATCCCCAGCTCCCAATACTGTATATGATGATATAGTGGACACTTTGTAGTTAAAATAACAAACCAATCAATATATTATATTTTTATTGAGGTATAACTTCTGTGATCCTGAATAATATTTAAGGTGAGTTACAAAGATACTGACAATATATCGAGACAAAAAAACTTATAAAAATAGCTTTTAAGTAAGGCGAATTGAAATTAATGGCTGAAAACTAGTGAAGCCAGGAGTGAGATTATTATACTTGCTAGAAGCAGGCGACACATTTGACTTTCTCACAGCCACTAGCAATAACAAGTTTCCCAGAGGCCACAAGGTAAAAATAAACTGGCTGCTAAGGAGAGGCACAACTAGTTCTGACATAGTTACTACAGAGAAATTTCCCCCAAGGAACCTCAGAGTGGACACTATGTAATGAGATAAACAGCAGCCTTAAACATTTCTTATAATTAACACAGAGACCAGTTTCACAGAGATGCTTCTCACAAAATCACTCCCCATAAACTAAAGGCTTGCACCAGCACACGGTTCAGTAAATGCATTTTCACTGTGATGTGGTTCAAATTGGATCTCACTGATGGTCAGATTAATTATAAGACATATTTAAGCGTATTTAGTGATACAGTCCTTAACATATTTTGGACCACAGATAACTCTAAGAATCTGATAAAATTCCATGTACCCTCTCCTCAGAAAAGCAACCTCACTTCTAGCATTTTGTGCCTATTTTTAAGGGATCATGGAAATTTGAAGCATATCCATGGACCCCCAGGTTAAAACTCTCAACTTGAAGGAAAGATGCACCACCTATGCTTGAGTCTGACTTCCACAAATATTATTTACCCCAGGACAACTCTTAGAAGGTTCCTCCCTCTGTCCTACCTAGAGCAGAATCATGTTCTTTACCTGTCAGCCATGGTGGGTGTTAGGCTCTTTCTTAAACCACAGAGGCACCTAACAGGAACCGTCACCCACTTCTGGAGGTGATGACTGCAGGCAAGGCCAAGATTCTCCAGAATTCTACAACAGAAAAGCTCTACAGTTCTACATCATTAAGCACAGCCAAAAATAATTTAAGTATGGAAAATATTCCAAGTAGGTGTAACCAAACAGATTTCCCAACTGTTCATTTTTTAAAATCTCACTAAAACACTCAGAGGATATCTAACTTTGAGCAATGTAACTTCCTGCAGTGCCTTCCAAGAAAAATTAGTTAAGTTGCAAAACATACATATATTAATAACTAAATGAATTTTCCCACTGTTAAAAGTTGGGTGGAGAGTCTCGCAAAACTCCTAACTTTGATTTAGAATAACTAAAGCATGACATTTTAGTAATTAGATAACAGGGTCAGTGGTCTATCAAAAATACTTCTATATTGTGATAATAAATCTATATCACCAATTTCCTTTAAGTTTTTATCTTTTAGAGGGAAAACAAACTTCCAGTTTATTAAAAGTGATATTAGATTATTAATACATACATTTTTGATAAGAGATCAGCCTGGAGATAACAAATTTCTGTCCACAAAATCAAAGGTTGAGGAGTATCAGCAAAAGCCATAGACAATATTATATAGTTTCTGACTCAAGGTGGCAGAAAATTAGTATTAAATTTAGTAGTGGGGTATAGCAGCAATGCCATGACTAAGGAGGGTCCACTCCTCATGAAAAATAATGGCCAAGTCCAGGTGTCAGCAAACTCTCTGTAAAAGGCCATACAGTAAGTATTTTAGGCGCTGACAGGTATCTGCCATTGTAGCATGAAAGCAGCCACAGCCAATATCTAAACAAATGAGGGTAGCTGTGTTCCAATAAAACTTTATTTACAAAACAGGCTGTTAGCAGGATTTGGTCCTTGGGCTCTGGCCTAAGAAACCCAAACATAAGAAACTCTAGACTCTGTCCTGCAGAAAATGTACTTCTCTTTCAGGACGTTGCTATGAGAAATTCAGTAAATATTCCACTGAAAGCAACATATTAAGGCTATGTACGTCATTGTTCTTCCACTGTAGTACCCTATTTACTACTTATTCTGATATTTTCTTTTCTCAGTATTCTCAAGCCCTTTGGAATTTTTTTTAGGGACCCATATCAAGCTTACTACTTACCTACAGTTTCCAGAAGATACTTTTATCCCCCTTTTTAACATCCATGACAACCACACATCTGCTGGTAACTTTCCTATTCTTTCTGATTTTATAGACTTCCAAGAGTCCCACATTTGTAAGCTCTGGAGGCAACATGTGCACCACGGATGGAGCTCTTTCAAGTCCATAATGTTCTTCTGAGGAGAGGAGTAACATGATCAGAGCTGCTCTTCAGGAAAGAACAATGTTCAACTACTGAACAACCAGACAGAGTAACTGAATAATTACCCTGGCAAAGAATAGTGTCCTTCATTATAGGCCTTTTGGGGTGGTGAATTGTGCCCCCCAAAACCGCTATGCTGAAGCTCTAACCCCAGTACCTCAGCATGTGACTATGTTTGGAGATGGGGCCTCTAAAGGTGTGATTAAGTTAAAATGACGCCTTCAGGATGGGCCCTAATCCAATCTGACTGGAGTCTCTATGAGAAGAGGAAATTTGGACGTGCAAAGAGACACCAGGGGCACGAGCACCGTGGAAAGACCATGGGAAGAGGCAGCAAGAGGGTGGCCATCTACAAGCCAAGAAGAGAAGTCTCAGAAGACACTAAACCTGCCCACACCTTGATCTTGAACTTCCAAGCCTCCAAACTGCTGAGGAAATAAATTTCTGTTTGAGCCACCCAGTCTGTGGTATTTTGTTATGGCAGCCCTAGCAAACACATACAGGTGGGATCAGTTAGAAGGCAGTCGCAATAGTCGGGGTTAGAACTAGATCAGCTGCAGCAAGAATGCAGAGTCTGGTATGAGTGTGTAAGGCAGAACTGAAATGGACAAGGCTTGAGAAGTCAAGTGAGGATTGGAGAAAACAGCAGAGTAGAAATTTACCTCAAGAGGTCCGCCTGGTTGTCAAGGGAGATGGTGATACCATCTGAATATATGAGAGTCAAAAAAGAGAGCAAGTGATTTCAAGGAAAGAGAAGTTTAATTTTAGACACATTGCAGGATATGTCTTGATAGCTCCTTATCTATTTGGTCTTTTTTCCTCACATGGGAGACACCCAGAAAATTACTGATTGATTGACAATCTCACTCAATGAAGAAGATTAAAATAAAATAGACCTAACGACATCTACTTTTTGTCTTTTTTTTTTTAAATCTTAAACCATACGTCCTTAAATAGTGAGCCTGTCTCAAATTTCCTTGAAAGAGCCTAACCATACTTTTAAAACATCCTTTTTAGTTATTCTCTTTGCATTTTTCTGCATGTTGCAACTTATTCTGGATTTTAATCTTCCAGACCCTAACTTCAAGGTTCATTCCATTCTTATATAGTCATGGGCCCACATAAAAATATTTAGGTCAATGACAGACTACATATAGAAGGGTGGTCCCATAAGATTATAATACTGTATTTTAACTGTATCTTTTCTACATTTAGATATGTTTAGATACAAAAATACTTACCATTGTGTTACATGATATGCATGCTATGTCACCTATTGATAGGATACATCCTGAAAAATGCATCTCCAGGCAATTTCATCATTGTGTGAACATCACAGAGTGTACTCACACAAACCTAGATGATATAGCCTGCTACACACCTAGGCTATATGGTAAAAAAAACTTGTAAGGCTTGTCACTATACTGAATACTGCAGGCAACGGTAACAGAATGGTAAGTATCTGTGTATCTAAACATAGAAAAGGTACAATAAAAATACAGTATTATAATCTAATGGGACCACCATCATCTATGTGGTCCATCATTGACTGAAATGTCTTATGCAATGCACTACTGTATAGTATTTATCCTTAATTACATGCTACCCTATTTTTGTTTATGCCATTGAAAAATCTTTAAGTTTTTCAGAAAGCAACCCCTAAATATTGAAGAAAAATTGTTTTATACTGAATCGTGACAGAAATATTTCTTAAAGCAGAGTGCAATAGACAAAGGGTAAGAGAATAGATGGCAGAGACTTTGACTTTGCTGGACATGGGAAAGCCTCTGGGAAGAGTTTGAATTATTTTTTTAATCACTGTTTCTGCCCAAATTTCTGTTACATCGTCCATGTGGAATTCGGGCCATGAACTTGTATTCTAAACACTAAGAAGTCTAGAATGCGCAATTAATTACTAGTTGTCATGGACAAAGATTGTGTTTTGAAAAGCTAATGGGAAAAAAATTATTTTCTTATCTGTAAAATGAGGATAATGATATTTGCTTCATAAGTTTGTATTCAAGATTAAACATATTATTTGTAAAGCTGGCATACAGCATGTTCTCAAGAATTTCATTCATTCACTCAGTAAATACTCAGTAACTATCAAGGTCCTAGGAACACAGTACAGTGGAGAAGGCCAAACTGGCCCTTCCTGTACCACAGGGCAGTGGGACCCTGCCCAGTCACTAAGGCAATCTCTCTAGTTAGACAGGGCTGGACAGATCCCATGAATACTTCATGGCTTTAATGCCATCCCTCCAAAAAATAATCTGTTCCTTACTTTTACCACCGTTTAACAGCTGAGGGTACCATTGTAATTAATTACTTTTTCAATCCGACAGCTGCTGTATATGCCTTCTTTATACGTTAGTATACTCTACTAAAACAGCAAAATTGTTTTCCCAATCTCGCTTGAATCACATTCCCATTACTAAATTATTGAGTTTAGAGTAATGTATAAATGTAAATATGTAAGAAGAACTTCTAAAACTTAGAAATACACACAAAATAGAAAATTTCTCTTTTCACTTGAATTTTTTTTACAAATGCCTTACCCCCAAAGAAGATAAGGAAATAAGATTAATAAATCTTACATTTAAAGATTAAAGATTAAATATGACTTAAAGAACAGCTCTCCAAACTTCTGTTTCTAGTAAAATGAAAAGTAACAGAAGAGGACCAACAATACAAAATGCCAGATTATACAACCCCAGAATCAAAATTTCCAAAATCAAAGGGACCTTTTTCTCTTGCGTTCTCATCCAATTCAAGGAGTCATCCAGCCAGTGAGTAAATGACACATCCCCCCAACACATGCACACATAACACACACACACCCCATCTCCAAATGAGCCAAGGCTAGAAATAGCTATAAGGAGAAAGGTCAAATGTCACTTGGCAGAATAAAAAAATAAATCTAGGCAAGGAAAGTAACATAATAGAAAAAGTAAAAATATATAAGGAAGACATGCAGCAGGTGTTGAATTAAAAGATACATGTCAGGCAGTAGAAAGATTAATTCCATTTCTAATTGAAAATAAAGTCTACTCATCAAGTGATGTTTCAAAAAGTAATTTTTAAAATGGAGGTATTATTTGAGCCTTTTACTCTTTTCCATTTCCTATTTATGTAATGACCACCTAATACCCTGTGAATTGTTTTCTATTTGCAAAATGATTCAGCTTAGAAAAGAGTAGAATGAGACTGGTCATTCAGCTCTTTCTCCCACCCACCCTTGCAGACATCACATCACAAAGACTATGACTCACTTTGTCATACAATTTCTATCCTTTTAAGAGTTTTACAGATTGTTGTGATCAACACTGGCTCATAAATCTGAATGAATATTAAGATGAAACTATCTGTGCCATTTCATCACAGCCAAAAAGGATACTAACAATGGTACCAGACAGTCTTCAATCTTAATTTTTAAAATGATTCACTGATTTTAGATTTGAGTAAGAGAAAAAAGAGAGAGACACACACAATGAGGTAAGGATTAAAGTGGCTGAATCAAGTATGAATTTCCAGATATACATTCCTTAGTTAGAGGACTATAGCCAGTTCTAGAACTAAGCATTAATATTGCCTAGAAATACTGATATGTTACCTAAAAGCTAAAAAGAAAACCTTCCACAATAAAAAGTGATTCCAACAAATGATTACGTTTTACCTTTATTGCCTCCCTTGAATAATGTGAAAGGTGTTTACAGAAAAGAGCTCCAGGGCTTCTACATCCAACTTCCCCATTTTACATGCTTCATACTATTATTTATGCTTAATTATTTAAAGTTTTTCAGGACGGTGGCCAGGGAAGTCAGAATCTCCTAAGAAGTGTGTAACAACTCACCTGCCAAATCAACTAGCACACCCCCCCAAAAATAAAGTTTTTGTTCATTTTACAAATATAGATTAAACCTCTTCATGGGCCTCAGGTTGGTCATTCCATCAGCAGCAGAGTGAAGGGGCCTCTGGGATGAGTCATTTCAGACTTAGACCCTCAGAACAGAAAAGAGAGTAAAGAACTGCTGGGTAATGTTATTTGAATTTTTAAAAATAAAATTCCTAGCCGGGCACGGTGGCTCACGCCTGTAATCCTAGCACTCTGGGAGGCCGAGGCGGGCGGATCGCTCAAGGGCAGGAGTTCAAAACCAGCCTTATCAAGAGTGAGACCCCATCTCTACTAAAAATAGAAATAAATTAATTGGCCAACTAAAAAATATATAGAAAAAATTAGCCGGGCATGGTGGCGCATGCCTGTAGTCCCAGCTACTCGGGAGGCTGAGGCAGAAGGATTGCTTGAGTCCAGGAGTTTGAGGTTGCTGTGAGCCAGGCTGACGCCACGGCACTCACTCTAGCCTGGGCAACAGAGTGAGACTCTGTCTCAAAAAATAAAAAAAATAAAAAAATAAAATAAAATTCCTTACCAGATAGAAATTTCCAGTAAAACTGGGGAACATGAAATTGAAACACAACAAGCTATTATGGAACATTTTTAGCTAGCACGCAGGAAAGGAACGATGGGTACATGGTGACGTGAAAGAGTAAAGTAAAAGGATGGAGGGGACATTCTGGCTCAGGGAAGCAGGCTGGTTGAAGGCTAAGAGAAGAAGGATGTGAACAGAAGGTTAAAAAGGAAATTAAGAGACTTGGCTAATTTATTGTGGTACGTGTTCAATTTAACAAGCATTCTTTGAGTGGCCACTGTGTGTGAAGACGGATACAGAAAATGTGACCCAGTCCTTGCCTACAAAGAACTCATAGTCCCAGTGCGAGAGACAGACACATAATGAACTATTTCAAAAAGCACTGAGTTCTATGTTCAGACTATGTACTGAGTCCTATGGGAAAACAGAGACAGAAATCATTAATTCTCCCTGGGAAGGTAGGAGGAAGTTTCACAGAGGAGACTGTTGAGCTGGATCTTCAGATTTTTCCAAAAAAAGGTGAGAATGGGAGGAGGGTGTGAGAGAGGAGTTGGTAAGGAAAAGGAGGATTTTCCAAAAATAACGATCATAAGAGGAAAAGTCAATCATTGCAACAATAATGGCTGTCATGTCAGAAAGGCTATAATTAAAGCACAGAGTGCTGGCAGGATCAGGGGAGGATGGGCGGTAAAGAGCGGAAAATAAGATTGAGCAGGGAGACCGTATTTGAGAAGGAAAGCCAAGCAGGTCTGGTTAGTGCTTAAGGTAGGAGGATAGCAAAATATAGGTGAAATCAAGAAACAGGGCAAGATAAATCACTAAGGCTGGGAAACATTTTAGGGAGAGAGAGATACACAGGAACAAGAAGAGGAGGGCATCAAAGACAACTGATGATGTCTAGTTTTTGGAGACCAGAAGAATAATTTTACTACAAGCATAAATTCAGTAGAAAGGGTTGCTTGTTTGAGAAAATGATGTTAAGCTCTGTTTTACGCATGTTAAGTTGAAACTGGTGGTGTGTCTGTCCTTCGAGCAGTGAGACACAGAGATGGGGAATCAGAACAGAGGCAGAGACTACAAACGACCTGCTGAAGGAATGCAAGCACACAGAGAGGTGGGTAGAGGGCCAAGCACAGAGCTCTGGGGAACTGAAAGCATGAAACCAGAAAAAAGAGAGAGTGGAAGAAAAGACAGCTGGATCGGGGGAGAAGAGAAGCAGGTTCTCTTCCTGAGAATGCCAAGGAATTCTCAGGAAGTCAGAAGCAGACAATAATGCCACATGTCAGAGTAGGATGACAAGCTGGAAAAGGCAATGTGAATGAACTGGAAGACTGCTGGTGCTCCCACAAAGCATGATTTAAGTAGAATACTGAAGGCAGAATCCAGAATTTAAAAAGAGAGTTAAAAAAAGAAAAGATGAAGTAGTAGAATAAAGTACAGGATTCCAGGATATTATCTACAAAAGAAAGCATGAAAAACAATGCACAACATACCTGAAGACATTTTATATCACACAGTGTATGATAAAACAAAATCTTAAATGCTTTCAAAGAAATCAGAATTCCTAAAAAAAAAAAGTTCTAAACTTTTATATCCTGAAAAATGGTTCCTCTTTCTATAGATTATTCTAAGAAAAGCTAATAGCCAGCCTCCAAGATTCCCAAATGTTTTCTAAATATAACTTTGTTATATATAATTATCTTCATTAAAAGATAGACCACATCATATCTAAATGTACATATTACTACATCAAGAGAACTATAAACTTTGACCAAGCTTTATACGGTATATGGCCCATGAGTAGTTATTCCACAGGAAGGTCCACGGATAATGTTTTCATCATTGGCTGAGCACTCTCTGACTAAAAGGTACTGAGCCTTTTATAATGTTTATTTATACAGAGAAGTCATGGTTCCTACCTTAAGGTGCCAGCATCTTCTCAAAGTGCCTAAATTATGAACAAAGAATAACTTCCTTACGTAATCTAGTCAGATCATTACTACTCTGTACAAATTTCCTTTTTTCTCAGCTAATTTGATTTGTCATTTAATTACAAACTTTCATTATAAATGAATGTATAGCAATTATAAACTAAACCAGGATCATTCCTTTCAACAGTTCAATTATACCTGAAATATAACATTTAATATTCACCTGCCTTCTCTTCATTTTTCATCTCCAAAATACCTTGAAATTCTGTGAACTTTTCATTTCAGAATTCTATTGGATAATTCGACCTAGAGGTTAAGTTAATTTAGATAAATCAGTAGCTCTTTAAAAATACAAATACACACACACACACACACACACCCATTACAGATTTCTGTAATGAATGAGTAAGCATTAAGGATACACTGGTCAAGTCAAAAGTTACCTTGTACAGGAAGAGTGACAGAAGACAGCTGGAATGAGACATAAGTTAAACACCGAATATTGGCTGTCTCTTGCCTCCAGGCTCTCCAAATTTCTTCAAACTAAAAATAAACTAAAGTAGGGGTTGAGAATGAGACTCGTCTGTCTTCTAAGGACCACAGTCTATGGCTCAATGGGGCAGCTCCCCTAGAGTCACCACTTTTCTTGGCATCCTCTCCTAAGTTCCTGTGGCTATAAATAACCTACCTTAGAGGGTCTCCTTAGCCGTAAATTATTAGATAGAGAGTACAATAAGAAAAGAGAACATGAGATCTAACTGAACCGTGAATACAACAAGGAAACACTGAAAATCATGTTGCCACAAGTGCATACCTAAAGTTCTACATTGACAATCATTATGCCAAATTATTTTGCAAGGAACCAAGCATTAACTACTTACAGAGCACTGACAATACACAGGTTAAGTGCAAGATCAGATCCCTAATTACAGAGCACAGAAAATGACAAGCTCAAAAACAAAACATAACAAAATACACTTGTTTGGGTAGAATATGCTAATGAAGTTAAGATTTATGCCCCGAATGTGCAGACGGGCCTTGCTCCATTTCACAGTCATAGACTCTTATCCCAGGCCAGCATTCTTACACATGTGTGCTACAGGACAAAGGGGCCCAAGCAGGGTATTCGGAAAACCAAGACACAATGGAATTGGAAAAACAAGCAAAGAACATGACGTGTTTAGTTACCATCTTATTGTACGGGCATCTTGTGGTTTGAAAATAGCAATTCAAATCACGTGAGACCTTAAATCCCTTTTCTCAACATCGCTGATGATGACTTCTCAGAAGCAGTGTGTAGATTAATAGAGTCAATTTTATGCTTATAATGTTTAAAGGCTGGTTCTTGTTCTGTTCATTATGTCTGTAATTAAACTTTAAAATTATGGCCATCCATGTTTTTCCATAAATCATAAATCTAAATGAGAATACTTAGAACCGGACTGTTACACCATGGACAAAGTCTAATTACATAATGGCCATTTTCTAAACAAAACGAAAGCCCTCAGGGTATGTCATGAGGAGACATTGCCTTTTCTAGGCTGAAGTCACTTGGCATCCAACTCATTTTAAAAGGCTCCTAAGGTGTGGTAATACCTATGACTCATGAATTGTCCTTTCATTGCTGCACTGATTGCATGATTTCCAGCATTAAATGAGCTATTAGATTCTGACTTCGTTTGTTTACTGCACACAAATAGCATTACGGTAAATATTATGTTTATTAAGGTGAGTTAGTGGGATCCACTTCTCAGATATTACCAAAAAGAGATAGGGAGAGGGGATCTATTATTAAATCGGTAGTTCCATTCACGCAAAGGCAATGGTGAAGAGAAGGAAAGGTGGCTTTGTCCAAAACCCCAGCAATACAAGCCGAGGCGACTGTGAACTAGTAGGAGCCCCTCAGAGGGTCTATCTCACTGCCCTAACATGGAGGAAGCCTAGCCAAAGCAGGGGCTGGGCACAGGGTGCTCTCTGTGGTTGAATGGAAGAGAGCACGGAGGCCCAGGCAGAGCAGGAATAGAAGGCAAGAAGCCAGGTGGGCAAGAAGCTTGTTCAGGAGGACAAGAGAAAAATCAACAGATGAACTCAGGAAACTGGTTACTTTCCCTAACTTCAATATCCTCTTACATAAAACGAAATCGGTGAACAAGAAGGTCTGAAGCCTCCCTTTGAATTTCACAAGTCCGTGTTTTTATGACTGGGGTTGCATGGAACATGTGCAGTGGCAAAGAGCACGGAGGTCAGCCCCACCTGGACCCCATCCCTGTTCCACACCCGAGTGGCACGTCCCTCAGCCTCCCCAAGTCTCAGCATCCTCTGGAGCCTGGAAGCACAGAAGAGTGGCAGACAGGCAGCTCCCTTCTGGGAGAAACCCAAAAGCAGATTCAACATTTCTACCTTCGTTTTTTTTCCTAAATAAGAGCATCTGGAATAAATTTAATGCTAAAATGTACATAAGAACCATACATTTCACTTACTGCACTCCACCACATGCTGTACGTGCTGCTTGGAATAAAATGTTCTCTCTTCTGAAAGTTTTGACACGGTTCACTACTTTAGAGTATATACTTAGCGGTATATGCATTCCCATGGACGCCGGCAGAGGTCTGCCAAAATGTCCAGGATGCCAAAAGGCAGGCGGGTGTGCAGCGCACATGCTGGAGAGGCAGAGGCTCTGTAACCACTTATAACATCTTGCTTTGATCAAGACTCTCATGTCGAATGAAGATTATTCCAGGACTATGAGAAAAGTGCCAGAAAAGGGCCCTGTAGAATGAAAACTCAACAGAATACCCAAGTGTCAAGCAAAACTGATCTTCAGCAACACTGAAAAGTTGGAAACATTTGTGTTCAGTCATCTTCTCTTGCCTCTCCTTGCACAGAGCTTTTGCTTCTGTCTTCCCCTGCCCCACAGCTCCCCCTTCCCCTCCCTCCACACCTAACTGGTGCCCTCCAATGACGTCACAGTCTCCAAAGCATCACTCCTCAAACTCCAGTCCTTCTGGCCAGCTTCCGGAGAAGAAATCACACTCTCATCACAATTTAATGCAGACTAAATGTTAATATCTGATAAGAGTTAAATTCAGACTTTCAGAGTGATTTGCATGAGAAAATTTGTAAGCAGAAAAGTGTCACATCAAAGTAAAAAATCTCCAACGACAGATTTTCAGGTCAATTGACAAAAATGGTTTGAGTGAGGCCATGAATTTTCAACTCTTAAAACAGGTCTTGATATCTGAGCCATAATCTGTAGGAAACTGGGGCTACCATTAACTCTGTTTTTATTTCTCTATGCTTGCTGGTCAGTTTTGTTTTAGGGAATGGGGTGTGTGGTTGAGGAGATATATTATTATGTAGAGTCTATATTTTTTTTCTCATATCTTTCCCATCAGTCACCTGGTTTAGTCAACTATCAGTATACAGTTGACATACAAGAATTTGACATACAAAAAATATTTACTGTCCTTAAACTTACATCCAGGTTGGGCTACATAGAAGTGAACTAAATTTGTCATTTTTTAGGTTTGTATTCTTGTCAGTCTATTGCTTGGTAAAAGGTATCCTTAAAAAAAAAATAGTAATCTCCACAAATCTGGATGAGTTATCCTACTTTTCACTGTTGTTTTTTTGAGACAGGGTCTTGCTATGTTGCCCAGACTGGTCTCAAATTTCTGGCCTCAAGCAATCCGTCTGTCTTAGTCTGGGACTACCATTGTGCCCAATTTTCACTGCTCTCTCTTAACATCCTGTCTTTAGCTAGTCATAAAGTTGGCAGTGTTAACCTTAGCACTAATGACATTTGAGGTCAGAAAATTTGTTGTTAGGGGTACTATGCTGTGCGTTGTAGGATGTTATCAGCATCCCTGGCCTCTACTCATTAGATGCCACTAGCACCCTCTCAGGTTATGACAACCAAAAATGTCTCCTGGCATGGTCCCCTGGGGGGCAAAATCACCCCATTTGAGAACCACTGAGTTAAAGTAAGATTACAAAAATGAAAATATAACCCACAGTGGGGTAGAAAAAATGAACAGCTCTTTTTACGTGGGTGGTAATGTGATTTGCAATTCAGAATCTTCCCCACTAGCTAGTCTCTATATAATATCATTCTAAGGCAAATAGAGTATCAAGAGCTTCAAAGAAAAAGTGATTCAGCAACTAGCAGAGTCTGAAAAAGAATATTAAGGGAAGCCCCAAATATGAACTTAATCTGGAGGAGTGTTCTCTGGTCATAAAACATGCTTTTTTATTAACGGTTTTTGATAATAGAAAAGAACAAAATTAATTGGGACATATATGCACCTTGCCCTAATCGGCTGAGCTAGCCTAGCAGGCAACCCAGAACAAACTTCAATCACAGATAATTTTGTGAAATCTACTCAAGTTACCAGCATAGAGAACTAGCATTAACCCATATAATAGCTTACAAGCATCTTTTCAGCTTTATTGGATAAAGTGATTGATACATTTTTAAATTATGGCAGGCCTGAAAAAATTAAAGACTTGCATCTTTCGCTGGTTACTATTTTGGAAGCAATAAAGACCCAGCTGATATAAAAGTGTATTTCCCATCCCTCTGTCTATTCATGCTTGGTTGTAGAGCTTTCTCCTCTTCCTTCCTCTTCCCCTAGAGTGAATGACATTCCATTAGCATCCTTAGACAAAGACAGATTAGCACCCTAAAACAAGGACAGAACTACTGGGAAGTGGAGCACTGAACCCCTGCAGGTCTTTTCTCAGATTCCCCACCTAAAACCCATAAAGGAAGGAATGACTGAATACACCGATTTTAAAACACATGTTTACCTACACTTAGGGAACGAAAGCTTAAAATATATTCTGGTCCTGTCTCTCTCACTTCAAATTCCATCAGTGTTGTAAATCAGCCTATCTTATGCCCTTTTCTTCCCTCTTTTCTCTAGACCAGTAGTTCTCACAGTGTGGTCCCCAGATCAGCACCACTTGGCAACTTGTTAGAAAATGCGAATTTTCATCCCCCACTCCAAATTTAGGGACCCATAATCTCTGGGGGACAGGATCTGTGTTATAACAAACCTTCCAGGTGATTCTCATACCACTCTAAAGTTCGAGAACCACTAATTTAGGCCAATGTTATTTCTAAAACCACAAACATTGTTTTTTGTTTTTTTTACACAAAGCAAAACCGTAATTCTCATTTCATTCTCAAACTTGGTGCAAGGTAGATATTATTTCCACTTTAGGGATGAAGATACCGGCTCTGGGGTTAAGCGTCGCTCAAGGTCCCAAAGCTAATAACTTCACGTGGAAGATTAAGGTTTTTGCACTTCTTTTTACCATGAAACAAAAGTCGGTCACACTTTATTAACAAATTCTGGGCTTCTTTTTTTTTTTTTGGTTTCTGTTTGTTTTTGCTCTTTCAGCTTTAGTCAATTCGGAAAAAAAATAGAATTTATTCTATATTTTTGGGTGAGAGTAGTATGCTACACGCCTCGGGTCCTACTGAGTCGGAATTTAAGGGCAGGGCTCTGGAAAGTTATTTTCCCAATAAAGAGCGTTGCACTGTGCTGCGGTCCCTCGCATATCTGTCCCCGGGACAGCACGCACGGGACAGCTGCTGTCTGTCCCACAGGGGGACACGGGCTGCCCCGCCACCGGGCATCCCCGACGCGACAGGTTGCGCCAAGGGAGCCCAACGCCGCTGCGGCTCGGGGCCCAGGGGGCTGGTCCCCAGGGGAAACCGACCGCCACAGCCCGCAGCCCGGGGGGGCGTCCGACCCGACACCGCAGCTCCGGGGAGGAGGGGGCGAGTGGTGAACCCGAAACCGCCGAGGGCCGCGCGGCAAGAAACCACACGAACCGCCAGGGGAGTGAAGACGAGGAAAGAGCGCGGGGGCTGGAAGGAGGGGCCGAGGGGAGCAAGCGCGGGCGGCACTCACTGTGCGGGTCGCTCTTCTCCCGGACCCCGTCCACTCGGCCGTCGGGGTGGATGCGCAGGAAGAAGCCTCCGTTTTTGCAGTACAGCCGCTTGGGGTCCTTGAAGTGGCCGGGCGGGAAGGCGCTGCTGGCGCCGTCCTCGGGCAGGGCGGGCAGCGTGGTGATGCTCCCGGCTGCCATGGGCCCTCCGGGGCCCTGCCGGGGACCCCGAGCCGCGGGAGCCGCGCGGGGAGCCGCTGCCCCCCGGGCCCGGCCCCGGCCTCCGAGCCGCTCCGGGGCACGGCCCCGGCCCCGGCCCCCCAGCCTCCCGCCTGGCAGCGCGCGGCCCCGCCCGCGGGCCCCCAGCCTCGCGCCGCTCGGCCGCTGCCCTCTCCGCCGGCCCGGCGCCCGGGAGCCGGGGGTAGCGGTGGGTGTCGCCGCCGCCGCCGCGCTCGGGAGAGCCGCCTCCCAAGATGCAGCGCCCGGGATCCGGTTGCGACCGCGGGCACCGCGTCCGCTGGTCTGGCACCGGCCGGGCCGCGGCGTCACATCTTCTACATCTCCACCCCCGACACCCACCAACCTCCCGGGCCCCCAGCTCTCCTCCCTCCCCGCGCGCCGCCCCCTACTCGCTCGGGGCTTTCTGGGGCCGGCCTCCGAGTCGGGCGCTTCGGCCACAGCACGCAAGCGCGCGACATCAGCCCGGGGGGAGCCCGACCTCAGCCGGGGGCGGGGAGGTGCGGGGGGCGCGCCGGGTGGCCGCGGCCCAGACCCGGAGGCTAGACGTCCCCTTGTTCCCCAGAAGTCGCCCCCGCCTAACCCGGGGCCACCCCAACCACGTTTCGTCTTTCTCCACACTGCGGAGCTTTTGCTGTGCAACCAGCCGTGAATCAACTTCTAAAAGTTTAATGCAACTTTCTCTCCCATTCTTTTTCCTTGCCAGAGTTTCAAACCGGAGAAGCTGTTTCCACCCCCAAAATAGAAAGGTCAGAAGCCAGGAAGGATCCTGTGTCAGAATAGGCTTTAAAAATCTCTGTTCACCAAAAGACAAGGGGTACGCGTGGGACATAAACTGTTAAAATTAAAGGGTAGAGGCTGAAGCAGTCTACCAACAAAAGGAGAGAAAGAGGCCAGAGAAGGGGAGCGGACTGGGTTGCTAAGAGGAAAAGGTTTCCTTTCACTGACCCAGCTTGAATTGGACAACGTGGAAAGATGAGGCTGGGCCTCGAAGCCGTATCCTAAAAGAAGCGTATTTATATCTTAACTCGGAGCCAGCATTGCCGTAGCTAAATTGTTACGCATTTCTTGGAGGGAGAGTAATTTTCTGTAAACCCACAATTATAAAATTGAAGTTAATTGCATTTTGGTAATTTTCAGTAGAATATAACAGGTGCCACAAATGATTAGCAAAATATCCGTCCAGAAAACTTGCATATATTGAGTGTCTACTCTGTGCAAAGCATTAGTATGTGCTGTGGGGGTCAGGTAGGAGCTACTCACACAGTGGGGCAGATAAGACGGGGAGCAGGGATAACACAAATACCAGTAGAAAGTAATAAGGCCGTGGAAGAATAAGACTAACTGCTGTGACATTTCAGACATAGGGTAACTCAGCTCAGGGAGACACAGATTTGGGGAAGCGTCCAGAAGGAGGTACAAATACAGAAGTTCCTCCTTGTATTAATAGAACGTTTCCTTTCAGAAGGTCATGGGCTGAGTGCATTTGTTCTTAAGTATCCAAGAAAGCCCTAACACCTGATGCATTGCTAGGATGTTAAATAGGGAGTGTGAGTAAATTCTTTGAAGCTTTAAAACCGGGCATATTCTTTCTTCTTCCTTCTCTAGGCTCAGTCAGTATACGTTCTCTGGAGGAGGGAGAAAATATCTTTTCCTCACCCATCACTAGGTTCATGGCTGAGGTCCCTATAACAAAAGATAGATTAAACAAGAGAAAAACATACTAATTTATTTATATAAGTTTAACATGGCACAGGAGTCTTCAGAAATGAAGACACAAAGTAACAGGGAAACCTGTGTGGTTTTTAGGCTAGGTTTGATGAAGTTGATCATGGAGATTGAACAAAGGTGTGTCATCTAATGGTAATAAACTGGGGGAATTTAGCAAGGCCTGTTTGTTCAGATTCTTCTCTGTGTCCCTATGTCTTCAGAGATAAGAATGTTTCTTTCTTCCAGGTATAGGGAAGGCACCTCTGGAATGAGGGATTTATGATCTGTCTCTGAGAAGATCCAGGGAAAGAGAGTAATCTTGCTTCTGCTGTTTTCTCAAATGCCAAGGTGCCATATTTTGGGGTAGCATGTCCTGAACCCCATCAGTTCTCTAACATCTCTCTCTTCATTGAAAATCCATCTGTTGAGACAAATAGCTCCCTTCCAGGTGATCTCCGTAGGCGTCCTAGGGAATGCTTAGCACTACTGTAGCACTCACTTGAACTCTTGTGTCATAGAACCTGATTATCCCAAGAGCAAGGAAATAAAATCTAAGTCATGATATTTTCTAACAGTGGCATCCAGAATATATCCAAGAGAATTTAAAACTTATGTTCACACAAAAATACATACACCAATATTCATAACAGCATTATTCATAATAACCAATAAGTGGAAAAAAGCCAAATGTCCATAAACTGATGAATGGATAAACAAATGTCTATCTATACAATGGATGGAATGTTATTTGACAATAAAAAGAAATGAGGTACTGATACATGCTACAATATGGATGAACCTTGAAAACATCACGCTCAGTGGAAGAAGCCAGACAGAAAAGGCCACATATTGTATGAATCCATTTATATGAGATGCCCTGGATAGGCAAATCTATAGAGCCAGAAAGCAGCTTAGTGGTTGCCAGAGCTGGGGAGAGGGAATTAGAGAGTGACTGCTAATGAGTATGGAATTTCTTCTGGGGGTGGAGAAAGAGTGGTATTAGATAGTGGTGAGGGTTGCACAACTTTGTGAACTGAAAAACCATTGAATTGTACACTTTAAAATGGTGAATTTCATGGTCTGTAAATTATATTATCAAAAATAGAGAAAAAAAAAATAAATGTCAAAAAATGAGATTTTTCTCCCATAAAGTTGGGAGAAAATAAAAGACATAGTATTATCTTGTGTTGCTAAGGATGAGGTCAACCAAAGACCTCATGAACTGCCAGAGGGAGGCTAAATTATTAAACATTATAGCATTTTGGGAGGACAGATTAAAAGAGTACAAGTCTGGCTGGGCGCAGTGGCTCACATTGGGAGGCCAAGGCAGAAGGATCACTGGAGGTCAGGATTTTGAAACCAGCCTGAGCAAGAGTGAGACCCCATCTCTACTAAAAATAGAAAAAAATTAACCAAGGGTGGTGGTGCATGCCTGTAGTCCTAGCTACTGGGAAGGCTGAGGCAGGAGGATCGTTTGAGCCCAGGAGTTTGAGGTTGCAGTGAGCTAGGCTGATGCCACTGCACTCTAGCCCGGGTGACAGAATAAGACTGTCTCAAAAAATAAAAATTAAAATAAAAAAGCTAATCTTCTAAATAAAGAGATCTTAAATATTGAGAAAAAAACCCATGAGCAAAGCAATATGAACAGACAGTTCATAGAAAAAGAAATATGAATCGATTTTGAACATATGAGTAAAAGAAAATGCAAATTAAGCCTAGAATGAGATCTATTGTTCCTCTAGTCAGATGGGCACAGTCAAAAAGTTTAGTAAATACAGCATTACAGAATATGAAGAAATAGGTACTCTCACTGTTGGTGGGAGGTCAAATTGGCAGTAGCTTTCAATATTTGAGATAAGTATACCTTTAGATCCAGACATTTCCTTTCTAGGAATGTAGCCTACAGGCATATTCACACATATGCACAAAGATGTATGAACATATGTGCTTCAACTTTGCTTGTGGTCGCAAAAGACCAGAAATAAACAATATAAATGGTTATCGATAGGGGCTTGTAAAAGGAAATTATAATAGAGTCATTCATTTAATAAATATTTATTGAGAACCTAACATTACCAGATATAGCTGTATAATGAAGTTTAAAAAAATGAAGTATATTTATTTGGTATGGCTATAGAATGATATCCAAGATATATTGAAAAAGTGAAAAATATAAGATACACTGCAATATGCATAATATGCTTCCATTTTTGGAGGGGAAACACATGCACACATACAGTCCATATGCTTGCATAGACATAGAATATTTCAGAAATATCTGCCTCTGGGGAGAAGAACTGGGGACTTCTCTGGTCTGCAGCCAAAGGAAGACTTCTCACTGTATTGTTTTTAAACTACTTGATTTTTTTCACCACATGTATGTATTATTTTTTCTACTTAATTTATTTTAAAATTCACATAGAAAATATATAAAAATTTGATAAGAAATGGCTCAAGAAAAAAGAGAGAGTGCTTTCTTTCATTTTGGGGATTGGTCTAGAGGCACTCAGAGTGGTTCAGCATTTGACATGCTGTCCTGGGCTTCCCTACGATATAGTCTCTAACAAAACTAGGCTGTCCTGAACTTGGTAACAGAACTGTTTACCTTTACACCAAGGAGTTTGAGAAAGCCCCCAGATCAGCATGTAGTTTGTGCCCAGGCTGATTTCAAGGGAGTTGCACTATGCAACCTAAAGTTCTTATGAGATTGTCTAAAATGGAAAAAACAAACAAACAAAAACCCGTGTCAGCAGAACCTATGGTGGTTCCGTGTGTGTTAAACGTGTCTGTGACTGGGTCAAGCTTTCCTTATCGAGGAGCAGAATTGTGAAAGTGTTGAAGGCACGGCAGAGTCAGAAAGCTAAACTAAAAAATCAAGCTTTTATGAGTAATAAGCAACATTTAAAAAAAAGAAAATTGAAGAAGAAAAAGAAAGAACGAACAAAGGAAGGAGAGAGAGAGAGAGA
This sequence comes from Cheirogaleus medius, assembly GCA_008086735.1. Taxonomy (NCBI): domain Eukaryota; kingdom Metazoa; phylum Chordata; class Mammalia; order Primates; family Cheirogaleidae; genus Cheirogaleus; species Cheirogaleus medius. The sequence goes on from VBSM01000483.1 coordinate 26,422,948, forward strand.
GAGAGAAAGAAAAAGGAAGGGAGGGAGGCAAGGAGGAAAGAAGGAAGAAGAGAAAGTAAATGCAGAGGGTCCAGAAAGCAAAGATGCCATGTGTCATCTGTAGCTATGTCCTGTGGGACTCCAGGGCACAATTCTCCGGTGACTTCTGCACTCCTGTCTTATCCTTCTCACTGGAAAAATGGCTGCGGTTGCCTGTTGGGAGAGAAGCTCTGTAAGAATCCCTTCATCCACTTTTGCCTTCCTTCTCCAAGTTGGACTATCAGGTATTTTAGTTTTCAGTTCCAGTATTAGTGGTGAAAATGAAACACATACCGTACCAGAGCCCACTGCATGTGAACAGCTGAGGGCCCAGAAACAGCCCACACGGTGCGACGGGAGATAACATGGAGAGCGTTAGTGCTCATTTCTCAAATGTTCACAAGTGCACATTTGGAATCCTCCAATGGGAAGATGTTCTTCGTTTCTTCTTTTAAAATTATTTCTTTACAATAAAGGGATATTTTTAAATATGAGCTTAAGGCTATTTTCCTTTTGAACATTTTTATTGACAATTTGAATTAGAATTTGTTTTCATCCTATTTTGTTATTAGCTTTTAATTAGTTAAGGAGCATATTAATACAATATCTTTGTTAAAAAATTAAACTATTACAGAGAATGTTACAGTAGCCTTCGGATTCCACCACCAAATCCTGTCACTTCTCAGATGAAACCATTTTTCTCAGTTTGGTGTGTATCATTTCAGATTTCTTTGTGCATTCATATATATATATATATATATATATATATATATATATACCCATGGAGAAGAAAAAGTATTGTTTTGCGTGGCTGTATGTGCTTCTACACATAAATGGTATCATATTGTCCTTATCTTTCAGCAACTTGCATTTCACTCAATATATATCTTAGAAGTTTTTCTACATTAGTTAAGTATGGATCTACCTTGTTCATTTTAACTGCTGCAGAGTATTCCAGAATATAGTATATCCATACTACTTAACCTTTCCCGGACAGATGTACAGGCAAGTTATACACGTCTTTGCAGTGACCATTTTTGTACTTGCCTCCATGTGCATATATTTAAGTTATTCTCCAGAGTTTTCACTCAGTAATGGATTCACTGGGCCCCTGCATGTTCAATTTTAAGAGACTTTGCCACAGGAGGGATGGGGTGGAGGGGAAGGGCAAAAACCTAGCTAAGGGGTACAGTGAATGCTATTTGGGTGATGGGCACACTTATAGCCATGACTCAAGCATTACAAAAGCAATCCATGTAACCAAAATCATTTGTACCCCCTTAATATTATTTTGAAATTTCAAAAAAACTAAATGGATAGAAAAGTTGAAAAAAATGATGAAAGTTATAAAAGGTTTATAAAAACCTTACTATCAAATTGATTAAAATTAGATGGATTTGTTTATAAGATTTTTTAAAATTAGCTTTACCATTAATAATACACTAACACAAAGGTAAAATTTGCTTTTCTCTTTTGAACAAGATTTTCATGTGATATTAATAGAAATATTAAATAGAAATAGCAAAAGACTTTTGTTCACTTTTTGAATAAACTGCAAAAAGGAGGAGGAAAAGAGAAAGAGAGATTCAGTCTGCCTCTTTATTAGCTTGTCTTTCTGTTTGTCTATATTAGGTCTGCTGTTTGGGAAACTGAGTCTCTTCTCTATCAAAGATTAAGGTTTTCGCTCTTTAAAATCTTCAAATTATCAATTTGGCTAAATGAATGACTATAATTTTATAGTAACCTATGATCTTGTTTTATGACAAGTGTTTTATAATAGTAAGTGTTTTAAGCCTTTGGTATTTGACAAACTTTCCAAAATCAAAATTCTAAATCTAATATTTTTTACCTCAAACCAGCTTTTTAAATATTAGAGCTAATGAAAGTCTTAAAGAGACATATTAGGCTTATTTGGTATGTTAAAACCATACAGGAAGCATTGTCAAATGTGAAATGGTGTTTAACTTTCTTTGGGTTATATTTGTACAAACACGTTATTAATAGCTCCAATATTATATGAGATTCCTAAAATTCTGATATGTCTTGGTGTATGTTATCAGTAATAAATATGATTATTATGCTAAAAAAAGAGAGACATTGCCAAATTCACCTCCAAATTGGCTTTACTGAGGTATAGTCCCACCAAGAGCGTTCACACCTTCACAGAGGTGTCATTCTTGCCAAAATGTTAGCATCATAAAGCTGAGAATGCTAATTAGTAGGATAAAATTAAAATTCAAAAGCTTTTCTAGGCCGGGCACGGTGGCTCACGCCTGTAATCCTAGCTCTCTGGGAGGTGGAGGTGGGCGGATCGTTTGAGCTCAGGAGTTCGAAACCAGCCTGAGCAAGAGCAAGACCCCATCTCTACTAAAAAAATAGAAAGAAATTAATTGGCCAACTAAAATATAGAAAAAATTAGCCGGGCATGGTGGCGCATGCCTGTAGTCCCAGCTACTTGGGAGGCTGAGGCAGAAGGATCACCTGAGCCCAGGAGTTTGAGGTTGCTGTGAGCGAGGCTGATGCCACGGCACTCTATCCGGGGCAACAGAGTGAGACTCTGTCTCAAAAAAAAAAAAAGCTTTTCTAATAAGTTGGAAGTTTAAGATAAAATTTGTAATATAGAGACAAAGTAAAGCTCTTCATCTAAGTTTTTTAAAAAAAGAATCAAATTAGCAAATATAGCATGGCAGAAACTTGCTTGGAAAAAAGTCACATAGAAATCACATGGTGAGTAGACGCCAACAGGGTATTGTAATTGCCAAACAAGCTAATATAACTGGGCTTTGTGAATACCTGTTTAGTGACCAGCTGATACAAGGTTACCATTCCTCTGAACAGATTATATCTGGAACATTCTCAGCTTAAGGGGACATTGACAAGATTCAAGAAAGGGCAACAATGATTATCGTAATCATGTACCGTGGTAATTGTTCAAATTCCCATGAATCATCAGATTATTTTATTCAAAGACTGAGAGTCTACTATAGCAAGAAGTTATCGAAACATTTTCCCTTCAGATCTCCAAACAGAGTATCCACTTATTATAGACCCTTCCTTTATTAGTCTTTCTAGATACAGGAGAATTGACCACCATAGGGTTCTTTCATCTGTACAGCTCTAAGATTCTTTATATTTCCTTGGAAATACTTCCATTTTCCCAGAAATATTCCCAAACATCAGTAGCTTTAACCTGACCACATATGGTCAAACAGCAATGCACACCAGATTCAGAATATTATAAACTGCAACTCACCAGAAGTGGCTGATTATTGCCAGTGTTTGTTTGTGCTCAGAAGACAGGATGGAATTTTTTTTTCCTTTCATCATTGAGGAAGCATTAGCTTTGTCTGTAGTCCAAGTTTACTATACCCTCAGCCAAAACTATGACTTTGTTTGTAACTCTCCAGCCAACGACCTCAAGTCTGACCTACAGCAATCACCCTCTGGGATGGAAAAGGTCATTTAAACACCTCAGCCCCTAGTCATTAGAAGAATACGAAATTTCATCTCAACTTAGTATTCTTAAGGTTGAGGTCTTTTCACAAGTAACTCAGAAGGAATGAGTAGCGATTTTTAAAAAGTTGGAGTGCGATTTGCCAAGACTTGAAGATTTCAAATGTTTTCACAATATCATTAAAATACTTCTGATAGGAAAATGCGTTTCATTAATTTAACTCTCCAAAACAATACACTGTATGAAAAGCTAATGTTTTGACCAGTAGTTTACTAATAGATAATGAAGTTATAGTAAAGATTCAATTTAGATTCCATTGAAATTCAAAAAGGCTGAGCTAAAGTTAATGTTTTTACTATCCATATAAAAGGCAAAACAAATCAAAACATTTTGACTACTATAAAGACAACTATTTTAAAGCTTTAGCATTAAACATATATACAAACAGCAAAGAATACTGATTTCTAATTTTTTTTATTTACTTATCTGGAAATCTCTCTACCTTACATGTCTATTTTGAAAAATAATTTGAGCTAACTTGCTACTAAAAGACATAAAGAAGAGTTTTAAAAATTAAAAATGAGGAGTACCCGTCACTCAAGAGGACAGAACTAATTGTACCAGGAGCCAGATCTTGACCTTGATTGATCACTAAATTTAGCTCTAATCTTTCGGTCAGGCAAGGCAATAAGGGAAATAAGATGTGTTCTACACTTTGTGCTGTTGGCTAAAAGCTCACTGGAAAGTAAACTCTTTTCTAGCATCAATTCTCTTATAAACCTGTTGAGCAGCTCCTTAAAAAAGGAGCGGTAACATTAAGGGCAAATGCCTTGATTTGTAATTTTGCAAAAGCTTAAGAAAATGTTCTTCATATTGTCTTAATAAGAGCCAAGGTTTCCACATTCAATCATAATTTTGTAACAGCTTTTCTGCAGGGGATTAACGTAACGCATTTCAAGAACATTGCATTCTGTTGATCTATTTAAGACAACGACAGATTTTAGATAATTTAGAAGAATATTTGACTAATATGTCCCTTAGTTTCTCTCTCAAAGAACAGTTACCTCGTGTCCAATTATAATATATAGTTGTTATTGTTATTTTTTATACCTTTAAGAATGTTCATGAAGATAAACAAATAAAAAAAACCCCCAGAAAATATTGCTATATCCCCAGCCAAAAATTGTCATTGGAACATTTTGCTGGCCAATTCTTCATAGATAGATGGATACATAGAGATACATAGATACAGAGGTTTTGTTTTTATAAAATTGGGTCATACCGAACACACTGTATTATAAATTTATTTTCCATTTATCAATATATTATAAACATTTCTATGTGTCATTAAGTATTTTTATAACTTTATTCTTAATGTCATATTATTTCATTGATTGGATATACCATAGTTTATTTAATGCACTGTCTGTGGACATTTAGGTAATTCCAGATTTTTTCATTTTATCTTACTGCTTAATTCTACTTTCTTAGGGTTAATTCCTTGCTCTTAAGTCCCTTTGATTTCCCTTTCACAGGACTCATTGTCCTTGTAATTATTTACATGATACCTATACATTGATAAAGTTTAATTACTAGTCTTTGATATAGAAGACAATAAATACTTTTGATTAAACAAATAAGTGTTTTAGGACTTTCTGGTACATTTTTATCAAGGCAATCTGAAGTTGTGTCAATTTAAACCTTTCCAAAAGCAACATGAGAGTCTCTCTTTCTCCATGTTCTCCTCACCATTAGGCATTATCTTAAAAACAATCTTTGGACAACTTGACAACATGCAAAAAGTGGCAGTTTGTTATTGGTTTAATTTGAATTTTAAAATTACTATAGAAATTGAACATTTTTTCACGAGTTTCTTGGACATTTGTATTTCTTGTTTTGGAATGTGGTAGGCTTAAGTCTGGTAAGTGCTAGGAAACAGTCGTTTCAATGTTATCTGGAAAGTGCCTAAAACATGAAAGTTTAAAGCAACACTCTCTGGTTTAAGTTAGCAGAGAGACAGGTAACAACTTTAAGCTATCAACATTCAGAATTTTGACTTGCAGTCTAGAAAGGCAAGGCAGTCTGGGAGAGAAAGATTGTCATCTCTGCACAGAGGTGGACCCTGTGAACTGGGGAATAGTTTGGAAATCCCAGTCAGGTACCCTTACGTTTTAGTGTACTTTTCTGCTCATCACACTCTCCTCACAACATATATTTTTAAAGGAACAAAAGATAAAATATATATTGACCATTTTTGGTCAATTATTTTAAGAGCTTATTTTAAATTTTTTTCCCTTCTTAATGTGTTTGTTTTTCCCTCAGGGTTTCCTGTTCATTTTCTCCTCCATTTCCTGATCCACTTAGAATAAATCCCAATGTGCACTCATATCCACCTCCCTGGGACTAAGTACTATTAATGACATCGGTGTGTAGGCTGCAAAAAGTATCTAACTTTTGAGAGGAGTTAGTCATGCAATTTGTGTGGCCCTGTCTTCACTTAAAGCCATCAAATGGAAAAAACCAAAACAGACTACATCACTCATACAGAGCAAAATGATACAAATTTCTTTCTTTTTTTTTTTTTGCAGTTGCCGAGGAGTGTCACTTCCCTTGAGAATCTATAGTTTAATTTTAATTCACACCCATAAATCACGGGTCATGTCTTCTCATGGGTGGGGGCAGCAGTGCCTAAAATCAGTTCATTCTGACATTTCCAGAGAATGTTCTTGCATAATGATAAATCACTCAAAGCATAAATGCAAGCTGACACTTCAACACAGCTGCCTACAAGTGTACATTCAATCTCATTGTTTGCATAAAATGAAAAAGGAGGATAATCAACTAACTCCTTTTAAAAATTAAGAACAATTCATGATACGAAAGCCCAATCCTTTAAGAGTCAGGGAAAGAAGAAAGACTTTGTTCAAGACACTGACACTATACAGTTGAGATAGGTTGTCTGACACAGGTTATGGCAATAAGACCTGTGACTGCCCCTTGGTTCTCTCAGGAAATTCCACCATATTGCTTTAGTCTATTAACTCTTTCAATCACGAAGACCATCTCACACCTTCTCCATGTTTCTTAAACTTCTGACAACTTCCACTCTTAGACGACCCCTTGCTTTGCTTCTTATTTCACTAAGATAATGGAATTAATCAAACAAGAACTTCCTGGACTTTCTGGCATCCAAGAGCCAGCGCACCTGCCTCTGTCCTCATACGTTCCACCTGGCCTGGGCCCTGCCCTCTGTTCCTGCGGATTGAGGCATCCTGCTCCTCGGGAGGCCACCTCCACGTCAGTGTTGGGTCATGTCCTCTCCTTTACTGAAGGGCTTTGCTGCTGCAACTCAGCTTTCTCCAGCATCAGCTTTCCCCCTTTCTAATAGATCGTTTTCATCAGTATGAAAATATGCATCTATTTTTCCTGTCTTCAAAAAAACCCCTCCCTTCCCCAGACCCCACACTGCTCTCCAGATACTACCTCATTTTCTGCTTCCCTGTCCAGCAAAATTCTTCAAGGGTTGTCTATTAGCGGCCTCTTCTTCTTCTACCCATTTGTTCTGCTTTTTGAGGCTTGTAATTTCATTTATTGATTAAGCAACTTTATGACAACAAAAACAATGAATATGGGGGCCAGGCATGGTGGCTCACGCCTGTAATCCCAACACTTTGGGAGGCCGAGGTGGGAGGATCCCTTGAGCCCAGGAGTTTGAGACCAGCCTGAGCAACATATCGAGACCCTGTCTCTACAAAAAAAAATAAGAAAAATTAGCCAGGTGTGGTCACGCATGCCTGCAGTCCGAGCTACTTGGGAGGCTGAGTGGGGGGATCACTTGAGCACAGGAGTTTGTGGTTGCAGTGAGCTATGATGACTCCACTGCACTCCAGCCTGGGCAACAAAGTAAGACCCTGTCTCAAAAAAAAAAAAAAATTGCAAAAAAATCTTTACCCACATCCCACTAGCCTAAGACATCAATTGATCTTGTTTTACTTGTGCACTGGCTTATGGTCTTTCTTGCACTGTTGCAATCACAGTGGAGAAATATTGTTACATGCTACTCCCTTTACTTAACGTTATAATTTCCTCTCTTACTACATAATTTATAGAATTAGTATTATAAGAATTAAATTTCATCAAGTTGATTACATTTAATCAAGTATAATTCATTTCACTATCCTGCTATTTTTGGCCATTTAAGTGGTATTTTGCCAGTGTTACAAATACTGCTGTGGTTAAGCACTTTGTGTACATAATTCATACAAAAGCTATTTGGTAAATTATTTGTTCATGTATTTAATATATTGTAAAAGAGTCTTAAAAAGTGGTGTAACTATCCTATGCAGTAGTGGCTAGTATCCTATCTACTACTGAACAAGGACTAAGATCCTATATAGCAGCACATCCAGTGGGAGCCGGATGGGAGGGTGGTTGCCTCATCGTCTTCCTATTTATGCCCAACCATGGTTCCTTCAAGCCCTGCTGGCATGAGTGGCTTCCACCTTTAAGGTTCTCTAGGCCAGGAGCAGACACAGTGTCCGTGTTCCTGCATGGCTCACACTTCAGGAGACCACAGCACTCTCCCACGAACCCTCTGACCATGCATGACTTCGGTGCATCACCTAATGGACCCGTGTAGTCTCAACTCAGCAAGTATCCAGCCACGGAACTAGATGCAAGTCACCCCATCTTGTAAGCATTTCCCCTCCAAGTGCCTCTCACCAGGAATACTGTAGTCCCCGGGGCTTAAAAATCACCTTTCCTCCTCCTCATTCTCTCTTTACATAGACAGGGGGAGCAGGTATTGCTTGCTGTCCCTATTAAGTCCTGCAGGGATATTCTGATAACTTGGCTTTTAAGTGTCTGTCTTGTGAGAGGACATTTGGTGGCCCCCCGCCCCAGGTTTGGGCCTAGCATGGATTCCACAACTTCTGGATATTTAGAAAAGTCCTGTTACAGTTTAGGTATTGCTATGGTTTGAACATTTGTCCCCTTCAAAACTCATGTTGAAATTTAATCTCCAATGTGGCAATAGGAAGAGGTTGGGCCTCTCATTAATGGATTAATCCATTAATGGATTAATGGGTTATAACAGGAGTGGGACTGGTGGCTTTTCAGAAGAGGAAGAGAGACCTGAGCTAGCACACTCATGTGACATGTGATGCCCTGTGCCACCTCTGGACTCTGCAGAGAGTCCCCACCAGCAAGAGACCCTCACCAGATGTGGCCCCTCGACCTTGGACTTCTCAGCCTCCATAACTGTGAGAAACAAATTCCTTTTCTTTATAAATTACCCAGTTTCAAGCATTCTGTTATGAGCAACAGAAGACAGGCACCTTTTCCGAGTCCTGCGAGCAAAGCTTCCTCACTCTGATTCAGTGCCGTTCCTGTGAACAGAGCACGTGGCAGGTGTCTCCTGTTTGCTTGCTGCTCCGGGTCCACTCCCCGCCCTTCTGTACCCTTCACGCTGCTTCAAGCAGTTGACCTGTGTGAGTGACACCAACTTCTACTCGTGCCCTCTGGCTGGATCAAGGGGAGGAGGGTGAAGTCAGTTGGCAGCTCCTTCTCTGTGATGTCGCCTCCGGCCAGCTGCTACTCCAGCTAACGGTTATTGCACCTCTCTGGGTGGCCTCCTCTACATGACTTTCCTTCTAGGTTCTAGTAACCGTATCTATCATCCCCTTGTCCCTTAGGTCCTAGGAGGGGTCACAGCTCTGCTGGTATTAGCCCCAGGATTAACACCACACCTCGTAGTTTTATGCCCACTCACCCCTTCCTGGGTAAACCTTCCTCAAATTATCCTATTTTTGAATGTGCCATCTTGTTGAGACCCTGATACAGTACATACTTAAACTTGATTTTCAAATTCATTCTGAGAGTATTTGCCTTTTGATTAGAGAATTTCACATTTATAGTAAAAATTTATGTAATTTTACTCCCTCTATCTTATTGTATATTTTTATACATTATATCTTTTTGTCTCCTTTTCTTACTTGAATTGATCAAGTTTCTTTTTATTTCATGCCTCCTGTATTCATAAATTGGAATTTCCACTATTCATCTCCACACTGCTACTCATAACTTTCCTAAACTTAACAGTTGTATTTATTTGTGAAAACTAAATAATTATGACCTCCAACTTGCTCACTCCCTGACATATACTTTTCAAACCTACTAATTGTTGTCTTTTAGTTCCTAATTCTTATAATTTTTTTTTTGAGACACAGTCTCGCTCTGTCACCCTGGGTAGAGTGCAGTGGTGTCATCATAGCTCACAGCAACCTCAAACTCCTGGGCTCAAACTATCCTCCTGCCTCAGCCTCCTGAGTAGCTGGGACTACAGGTGCGGCCACGATGCCCAGCCCCCAAATATTATAATTAAATCCATGTATTTCTATTCCTATACCCCAAATTAAATAACTTTAACTTCCTACCACACTAGATTAATAGTTCTATGCTTCTTCATGCCTTACACTGAAATGAAACCTTTAGAACATTTAACTACCTATATCCTTATCATTCAAATCTTAAATTGGATGAGATAATTATAGGATTTAAATCCCAGACTATTAGCAAATGTTCCCTCATAGAATGTCTCTCCTGTTTCAAAATTCTTAAGAGTATAATTCCCAGCTTACTATCATCATCCATTTAGATTTAATTATAAATAAGGTTCATTATTCATCAACATTTCATGAAACTTTTATCTTTATCTTTTAATCATGAAATTTAACTTTCATTTGGTGAGAGAATTTTCTCAGAAAGGTATATGGGTAAGTTATTTTTAGAGCCCTTGCAACAGGCAAAATCTTTACTTTGCTCTCATATGTGAGAGACAAATTTACTTGATATGGGGATATTGCCAATGTACAATGTACTGTGAATGTAAATGCAAATTATCTGATTCAGCTAAAGTTACAGAGAAGTCTGTTACTAACCCAATTATCTTTCCTGTGTTAGTTACCTTTGAATGTTTTCTGTTCTTTGCCTAGAAGCATGTAAGATTTTCTACTATGATGCCAATTGTTATTTTCTAATTCCATCATTCCTTCCACACTTATTAGTTGACATTATACTATGAGGAAAGCGTTATGTTTTTTCTTCATTTGTGTGTTTATGTAATATGGACTCACAGATGCTTATTTTATTCAATAGGCAACATATGTTTTTATCTTTGTTTGATGGTCAGATTGTCCCAGATTTAGCTAGTGGATGCCCAGTCAGGCTGGCTTTTATGATTTTTTTTTTTTTTTTTGCCATACTGCTGTCATTCTTTGAACATTTTTTACTTTCACACACACACACACAGATGCGTGCTCCAGGCTTACCTTATACTTTTCCTGCCCCATACCTAGAATCAGGTATTTCTTCAAAGAGCTCTGGAGTTTGTTGTTTTGTTTGTTTTGCAGAGAAAGACATTTAAAAACTGGTATCTGAACACTAAGTACATGCAGAGGCCTTTCTCATCTCTCCTGGGCTTCACTTTCTTGTGCTGGACCACTAACCCCATTCTCCAGGGCCAAATTATTTAGGCAAGAAAGAAAGAAGAAAGGTAGGCAATGAGAGAAAAAAATGTCTATTTACATGTTTACATATACATATATCTATATTTGTATGTATATATTCCAAAACTCCCTCTACCACATTTGACACCCTTTCTTTTATTGCCTAATTTTGCTTATCATTTTTTTCAAAGCAAGATCTACAAGCAATGCAACACTGCCAAGCAAAAAGAAGAACATACAGAGTACTTCCACCCAGGGCCCACTTCCCACGTGGATGACTTGTGCAGTTGCACAGAGCCCTGTGCTCAGAAGGTTTGATGCTTTGCTGTAGTCATTTTGAAATTCTTAATAATTTTTGAACAAGGGTCAAAAAGTTTTAATTTGCTTCTATATTCCTAAAACCGTATACACATGTTTATATGTTTACGTATTTTTCAAATGAAATTATATTGTGCACATAGTTGCCTGTTTTTTTTGGCCAAAAAGTTCGTTTTATAGATCAATATGGTATATCTTCAGCATCATTTTTGATAGTTGCATAATATTCCATTGTGTGGATGTACCATTAATCTATTTAACTAATTACCTGTAATTGGATATATAGATTATTTCTAGCTTTTTAATATTACATGAACAAGGAATTTGGGTATTAGGGAGATTTGGTTTAAAATTGTTCCTTCATCATTTAAAGTTGTGTCAACTTAAAACAAATTTACCTCTCTGAGTTTTAATTTCCTCATCTATAAAATGGGGGAAATAATAGAACCTCAAAGCTATTTTTTAAAGGATTATATGAGATACTACATAAACGGTATGTGGTACACAGTATTTAAATCTTCTTCAGCTTCCTCAGTTGTAAAATGGGAACACTCATAATATCCATCTCACAGGGTTGAGTTATTAATTGAGTTATTATATACAAAGTACTTATAATAAGCACTCAGTATATGTTGACTATAGAGTACCAACTATAAACCAATCCAGAGCTGATAATGAATTAATTATCAATTAAAAGGCCAAAAAGGTGAAAAAAACAACTCTGAACATTTATTTATAAATAAACAAAAATGCTTACCAAAAAAAGTTCTCATAAGTTTCTTTGACCCAAATATCTGGACCCAAAGAGGGATTATGCAGCCAAGCCTCAGTTTACTCTGGTGAGTTTCTGTAACACACCGGATAGTTGTACTTTTCATTTAAATTACTAAATCCGTTTTCGATGATGCCACTAATTCTATTTTTTAAACCAGAATAATATTCCATCTTTATCTGCGTTCCCTAGAATGAAGGAAAATAATATTTTCCTTTTACCAGTTCCATATTACTTTTATTGTCAGATATATTTTGAACTGAATTCTTTTGTTTTCAAAATTCTCCAGCAGTAGGCATTTGCAATATTTGTTGGTGCACCTGGACCTAGGCCAACATTTTCATTGCTACATATTTAGAATATCTTGAATAAATTTTAAGTGGTTTCTCTCCATCCCATGCTCTCCCACGGGGTCCAGATCCTGCAAGCCCTGACATGCCCTGTGCAGGGCGGGCCGCGGAGGCGGAGTGATCTAGGGTTCCCCTAACGAGCCTGAAACTGAAACCTCTGATCCCGATTTCTTTCCACGTTTGTTTCCCATTTGCCTTTCTGGCACCCTTCACCCCTCTGTAAGCGAACTTCCCATCCTTCAACTGCCCCCAGGATGGGGCCTGCCCTTGCCCTGCCCTGGCTGCGGCAGGGGCGTGCACGCTTCTGCAAACCTCCTTGTTTCAGATTCTCTAGTCAGAGGCATTTGTTGCCTCTGGGAGGATTAGAATTATTAAAGCAGGAATGCAAAAAGAAAGATACAGTTATTGTTTGGCTTTTGTGTTTCGACAATAAATTTTTGAAACCCACAGCTGAGACAATAGTTACGAAAGAAAGAAAAAAAATCAAGGCTGTTGAAGAAAGAGAAAAGATTTTTTTTTAGTTCCAAAAGTTTAAAGTATCAATAGAAAAATCCCCAGGCATGAAGTTTAACATAAACAACACACTGTGTTAAAACGGGAAGAAACTCCAAACTTTGTAAAATAATTTAAAGAGGTTTATTCTGAGCTGAATATGTGCAGCTGTAGCCTGGGGAACATGATCTCTAGAAGTCTTGAGAAAATGAGCCCCGTGGCCGGGTTATAGTTTGGTTTTATACATTTATGGAGTTAGGAATTACAAGTAAAATCATAAATCAATGCATGGAAGGTGTACATTGGTTTGGCCCCTAAAAGGCAGGACATCTTCATGTGGGGGCTTACAAGTCATGGGTGGGTTTTAGGGATTCTTTAGTTGGCAATTGGCTGAAAGAGTTAAGCTTGTAAGACTCAGAGTCAGTAGAAAGGAATGCTTAAGGGGGTCTTCTTCCTGTCATGTGATGCTATACCAGAATCAGGTTGGAAAGTTAACCCACACTATTCAGGGTTAATAAAAACCTGTTTAATGAGATTTTATCATTTGTAGGCATGGCCTCTTAGAAAGGAATTTGGGCAAGAGAAGAAAAGATCAGAGTTCACTCCTCAACTGTAAAGGAACTAAAGGAAGCAGCACCAGCCCAGAGACTTGAGAAGCCTTGCCCAGGCAGAGGGACGACAGCCACTCAGTGGAAGTGGCTGGCACGTAAGTTTGAGACGAGGCACATCTGTTTCCTTCAGGGGTTGAAACCCTGGAGGGCACCAGAAGAGAATCTCCTGGAAAGTTTTCATAATCCCATGGCTGATGGAGCCTCAGGGATGGATGTAACCTCCGGAAGACCCACACAGACCCTTGGGCAGCCTCACACATTTTGTTCACCCAGCAAGGTCCAGGGGAGCAGTCAGAGCTTTCCAGGCTCTGAGAGGGATGAGAAGGCTCTGAGAGAGGGCAGAGGGAGAGGAAGCTTGTCTGTGGGGGTCTCGAGGCTGGGATGCAGAGGTGCTACAGCATTGGCTACAAATGTTTTCAGTTAGGTCTCAGCTGATGATGGCCACCTGTGGGCCAAAGGGGCTGGCACAACTGTGCAGCACCAGTGTTGATAACTGCTGGCAAATGGAGACCCCTGGGTGTGACACAGTGGTAGAAGACCTAGTGTCAGTGCACCCAAGGGCCATTCAGACTCTAACACCAGGCTGGCTAGAGAGAAGCCATTTTGCCTCCAGGGTGCTTTCGGTTTGTTCCATCTTAAAAGTTTAGAATTAACTTGCTGCCTGCTTACCCGGCTGCCTGGCACAAGATTAGAAAATGACTTGAGGGAAAAACAGATCCAGAGTCTGGAATAGGCTGCTGATGACAAGATCCACCAGACAAGCTATCATCTGGTGATACCCATTGAGCAAGTCGTGATGACTTGCACAAAGCTTGCTTTCTGCCACCAACCTCCTTTACCCCTTCCCTTTCCAAGTTGCTTGGCAAGCAGAGAAAGATGAGATTGTCTTAGAGACAATAGTCCACTATCTCTTTAGGCTCCTGGTACTTTTCCTTCACCAACACTCACCTCTTGTGCCTGGTTCGCTGGTGGCGGGCAGACGAATGTGCAACACAAGTACTCAGGACACTGGCCCAATGCCTGGATACCTTGAAAGCTTCTAGTAGACACTGTTGGGCTCATTCCATTCCCTTTATTTGAGTAGCATACCCATCACCAGCTGTTGTGAGTGTTGGCTGATACTGGCTCACAGGCCTATCCTTCTCCAGAGAACTACCCTCACCTGGGCACTGTCCAGAACTATCTGGGGGGTTATCCTCCCTGGGAACCAGTGGCTGGCTGATACGGGGCACAAAAACCTGGCTCCCTGCCTCAGTAGGGTCGATCACACTCCTGGGCTCCCTGGCAAGCTGCCACTAGATTTCAGCTGAAATCTCATTGTGCTTTGTTTCTTCCCCTGAAGTACCCCACGTCCTTCATTTCTTTACAGCTTTCTGCTGAGAACACTCCCTCAATCAATCACTGCATAAGAATCCCCGTCTCAGGCTCTGCGGTTAAGGAATCTGACCAAATACACCCCCCCCAAACACTGCTACTACTTTGGGGGAATGAGGAGTTGGGGAAAATTCTTGAATGACTGACCAGATTTAAATTTGAAATAATTAAGAAACACACCGAAATGATTGAATTTATCTGGAGCTAGCTTGATTGTGTTTTGAGACATCAGGTGAGAGATAAAGACTAGATTTAGTTACAGAAAAATTTTAAATGCTATATTTCTTCACACCAGCTATTGTGGCCTATGAAGTACTGGACCCACTGTACCTAGAAAGCCTATTCTCTCGATCAAATTCAACTTTTTTACAACATGCATGTAATGGCATTGTTTCTAGTTTCAAATCAAAATACAAAGACCAGAAGAGCTGTCCAAAAACCAGTACAAAAGAAAACTCCAAGCGTGATAGCTTACACCTCCCAGTGTTTTGGGAGGCTGAGGTGAGGTGAGAGGATCGATTGAGATCAGGAGCTCAAGACCAACCTGGGCAACAGAGCAAGACCCTGTCTCTACACAAAAATGGAAAAAAAAAAAAATAGGTAGGCATAGGCTGAGGCAGGAAGATTCTTTGAGCCCAGAAGTTTGAAGCTGCAGTGAGCTATGATCGGGCCACTGCACTCCAGCCTGGGTGACAGAGGGAGACCCTGTCTTTAAAAAAGAGAAAGAAACAAAGAAAACTGAGTATATCAGCATATTTCTTTCCAAGAGGAAGAACTATGTCACTGAATAAATGACTTCAGCTGGTCTCCAGGAGCAGGAATTGAAAGGCTAGATTTAGAGCACAAGGAGGCAATTCACCAAAGGAAGCCAGATTCTGAGTTCACATCTCTAGTTGGCCCATAAAGAAGATTGTAAATTCTTCTTTCCAGCTGGTCGTTGCAATGGCTTCCGCCATGGAAGGGAGTCCTGTTCTCAGAGTTCTCACAGATCCCAGAGAGGTCCAGGATGCAATGCACAGGGCTTTTTAGGTTACTCGGGGTTGCATGGTGGTCAAACTGGTTTGGTGCAATGTTTTCTGTAATTGCTTATGCTACTGAAAGCTCAGCACTTGTCCTGGAGACCCCATCAGAAGAATGAGAACAAATGGTTTGAGAAGGAAAGGGAAGTTTATTATGTTGCTGGCAAAGGAGGAAAAATGGTAGACCTTCTCATCTAGAAATCCAAGTTTCCTGAACATAAGCAGAAATACAGAGGTTTTAAAGGGAGGGCCCTCCAGTTCTAGGCTACTGTGTTAATGATTCTAATCATCCCATCTCTGTGATCTCCGCCCACCCTGCGAGGCTGGCAGGTCCTGGGAAGGCTGAGCTATCTTCTGTAAAACACAAAGAACAAAAAAATTACCCTGCTCCTCCCAACCACTGGCCTGAAGCAGGGATGCAGGTTTTAGTTCTCAAAAAGGAGTGGAGGATGTTTTAAAAAGACAGAAAATATTTTTGCTGGTTTTGTTTCAGGCCGTTCCCTCTATTATACTCATGCTTGTCTTCTTCTCCAGACTGAAGCTTGTCAAGTTCAGCTCCAATGTCTCACAACTTCACACTCCCCTGTGAAGCTTAGCACAGCGATGTGTTCATAACAGCTGTTTCTGGCATCAACCAGACTCAATTAACAGTCGCTGCCACACAGCTCCAGACGGTTGCTGAGAAGCGGGCCTCCTCTCTCTGATCAGAGGAAGGCTCCATTGGCTTTTCCCATTAGTTTATTAACCCCAAAGAAATTATCAGAACGTTGCACTACAGAGTTTGGTCCAAGGAGTAAGTGTCAATGGGGTGAGAAGAGGGATGGCAGCGACAAGATCTGGCAGGCTCAGGGCAAGCGGGGCCCTGAGTGCTGACGGGAGAACAAAGCTCGAGCTGCCTCTGCCTCACCAGTTTGGCATCCTTGGCTCTTGGTCCCTCGTGGTGTGAGAGTCATCAGCTGGCATCGCCTATGAGGATGGACAGGAATTTTAGGAATTTTGGCAATGGCAACAGTGGGGAATGAGGCTGTTGACATTTCATGAAATTTCTTTCGATACAGAAGAGCTGACCAATATGGAATTCAAACTGGCCAGCAAGCTATAGGACAGCTCTGCAGATAAACCTGATAAACATTTTAGCCTTTTGGGATAGAAATCTTTCTAAAATATATGATATATTTGCTGCCTTTTCCAAAGAAAGTATCCCTAACACATCTACCCTTTTCTTTGCTTGCTCAAGACCACCATGACCTGGGTAGACTGATGTACCTGCCCTACACTGGATTGGCCTGCACTCTGCTACTTTTTTCTGTGTGTGTTTTCCGTTTGTTTGTGTGTTTGTTTACTTTGTAAACTTTCCTTTTAATCTCTCCTGCTGGTCTATCAGCCATCACTTTGACTATGCCTGGTGGGCTTGCTTGTCACAAATCTCCCTGTTTGGTTTTAAATCTTTTGAGGATTTGACCATGATTGTGAAAATCCAGAACAAGGATTGCCAACACCTGGCATGAAAGTTACTATGCTCCATCCTGCACCCAGTCACTGTCTATCACTCACTAAAACCCTGGGTGTGGTCCAGAATCTATCACAAAAAATGCTCCAAGTAGCTTCTGCCAATTGATTACAGTTGGCGTGGGAGCTGGGAGCTATTTGCTGTGGGATGGTATCAGCAGTCAGGTCCTGCAGGAAACAAATAGCACCTCAATTTGGGTCATTTGAAGAGTTTAATAGACAGTCTACTTACAGAAGTCTGGGTAGGGTTTAAGGAAGCCACACTCTGCTCTACCCTGGAGTTAGTGACAGTGGGAGTCATTACGCCCCCTCGGCCTTATGGGGCAAGGAGAGGGAACAGTTGCCAGAATCTTGATCTACCTGCTGATGGGAGCTGTGGTCTGGGTGGGAGGCTGCAGCTAACTGATCAAGACGCTGCAGGGAGGGAGGCAGGAGATAAACCCCTAGTACCTCCTCCTCCTACACTCCAGTGTCCTTCAAGTGCTTCCTGTTGGCTAAACCCAAGTGGAATCCAG
The DNA here is from genome assembly GCA_008086735.1 of Cheirogaleus medius. Taxonomy (NCBI): domain Eukaryota; kingdom Metazoa; phylum Chordata; class Mammalia; order Primates; family Cheirogaleidae; genus Cheirogaleus; species Cheirogaleus medius. Next base: position 26,440,885 of record VBSM01000483.1, read on the forward strand.
AAGGCAAGATAGATGCCTTTGGTGCAGTCCATATGGGATCAGCCTCCAGGGCACACAGCAGAGAAGTGTGGAGAGGGGACACGGGAGGCCGCAGAGAACATCTGGCTCAGAGTGGAAATAGACTTGGTAGCGTATTGGAGAACTGGAAGTAGGTGGAGGTATATTTGGGGATACTTCGGCACTGAATGTGGACCAATGTTCAGGGACCAGGAAAGCCTGGTATTTGTAAGCCTTCCCTTAAAAGGAATGACATATAGTGTTAGTGTAAGTTCTAGAACTTACACTAGGTGATTGAACACCTAGTATAAGAGCATAGGATTGTAGTGATAATGAAGTTTCCACACAGAGAAACCCTAGCTTGTGTGGACAGTGTCAGTTTTATCTGCTTGTCCCAATCCCACCCCTGCCCCTAAGGACTCTGGGGTCAAGGAAAGCCATGCAGATCATGGGACTTCTCAGACTCATAATCATGTGAACCAATTCCTCTTATAAATCACTCTCTCCGTCTTTCCTGTCTCTCTTTCTCATATATATATATCGCATTTATATGTACACTCACACACATATATATAATCTCCTATTGGTTCTGAACTCTAGAGACTAATATATTAGTCTAATATATTACATTTCTCAGAACGTATTCCTGTTGTGAAGCAATGCATGACGTATTCACACTCAATAGACATATTTCACACATACTTGAAGAACTGAATTAACTTCCACAGCACAAATGAATTCAAGATGTATACGATTTGAAGAGTGATGGAGATTTAGCTGTGAACTGCTATTTTTGTTTGTCACTATGACAAAACTGATTCAAAAATTTTTTTACATTAGTTTATATTCTATTTCTTTTCTTCTAAGTTTCTATGTGTTTTATTTTTACGAAATGTTATAATTTTATAATTCAATCTATAACACACTTTTCTGGCTTATTACATATGGTCTTTAAAAATGTAAGTATAATAGAGGCAAGTTGGGCTTTAATTAAAATCAATAAAAAATTTCAAACCAAGTGTTTCCTATTAGTGTCAATGACTGCATATTCAATTTAATACAGCAAGTGATGAATAGAAATGCAGGGGTTTGTATCATATGTGCAATACCTTTTTACTTTTTAAAAAAATCTTTTCATTTCTTTATGTAACATATTTCAAAATACTGATGCTTTAAATGAGAATTAAAAAGAATGAGAAGGCACTGGTATTCTAGACAATTTTTAGTATTATTAAAAATAATTACCCACAAAAATAAAAGCTTTTGCATAAAATATGGAGATTGTGCCATTTAAAAGTCTTTATCTCAATTCCTAGTTAAGTGCCTCCCTCTTTTTACCTACCCAAAGCAGGCAGCCAAGGAAAGAGCAAGGCATAAAGAAAAAGCCATTTAAAAGAATCATTAGATAATGAATCATTATATAATGTCAACACTTGACCTCAATGTGAATTCAAGAGTAAGTTCACCTTGATGAATTTTTAAAGGTGAAAGGAACAAAGTGACTAACTTTTAGGAAAAAATGATCTTTAGAGGAAAAGATATTATGAAGAATGTAGAACATTCTTTTATTGGCATTGGCTCTTTTGACAGGGAAAAACCCCCACCCCAGGGCCCCATGGCGGAACTCACTGGTGATTAGATACTTTTTGAATCCCACTGCTGATTGGATGTTAAAGCTTGTTGCTGATTGGATCTTTTTGAATCCTACCTAGGGTATAAAAACTGGAGGAGAACAAGGAAGCAGGGCTCAGAATGCACCTCTGAGCCCGCCTGTGGAATAAAGGCTGTTTCTCCAACTCTCCGTGTGCAGCTCGGTTCTTTCCCTGGTCAATAGCTGTAACACTAGCTGTTAACACTTGCCGGAACACTTCCACACTGGTTTCCTTCATATAAGCAAAAACTGAGTGAGGATAGACTAAGGACCAGTAACTAACAATGAAATAGGTCTGTTTTGTGCATGTGTGTGTTTTTGTTTAGTATTCTCTGACCTTGGAGTCCCTTATGATTATCCATCCTAGAGACATGAACTATAGCTAACCCCCAAATCCTTTTTTTTCTTGCAATGCATTCTGGTTTAAAAACAAATGGTTTTTTTTTTTTCTTTCTTATTTTTAGTTAGGCTGATAATAAAAAATGAGGCAATGGTCAGGGAAAGCAGCACAGGAGAAAGCCAGAACTCCAAACTGATGTGAAACACTTTTTGATAAACCAGGAAAAAAACACTCATGAGCATGCAGATTACTAGAAGTTGACTACATTTCAGGTGTTGGCCTTTCCTTTTTGCATGTTTAATACACAAACCGTGGGCTTGCTGTGCAGCTCTTCTAAGCAGAGCCCCCTAGGAATGACACAAGCCAAACACGGACCACACTCCCTGTGTGTGCAGCCCTCTGACAATTTGTTCTTGTTTTCTTTACCTTCTTTTACACACATCCTGTTTCCCAAAAGTGATTTTTGCTTATAAACACTAAGAAGATAATTCATCATGGCCCCTGGTTTTTTTTCCGCATTAAATGACATTTGTAACAACTTGAATTACCTACAAGTATAAGATGAGATTCCTTGAGGGATGTTTACCATTCTGCGGAATTTTAATTTTGTGGCAATTTTGATGACAACAACCAGAACAAAGAAGTGGCTCATTAAGCATTGAAAACTGAGGAGAAAAACTACTTTTTAGAAAATAGGATCTTTAGATTGTGATTTCTCATCTTTTTTTTTAACACACCAGCCTCAGTCTAGAGTGAAAATTTGTAATGTAGAGTATTTTTGTTAGTTTTACTGAAAACCAAAACCAAAAATGTTTAACATTTTCAACCTAACTGAATAACATTTTAATTCCCACATAGCACTTTTGATTATTAAAAAAATAGTATGGGATAAAGGAGAAAAATTAAAACAAAAGGAGAAAATCTGCATATCACAATGTGGGTTTCATAATAGTATTCAGCTTATATTTATATGATTCTTTGTATACTTAAAACAATTTTTATATAGTTTCTTTTTTATCTTTACAACAATCATATTTACTAGAAAGGATTTCAAACAAGGAACCTAGAAGAAATAACTTCTTTAATTTTGTAATAAGGCAAGAAGAAAAATAATTAGCTGGGAAATAGATATATAATAAAATGTTCATTTGGTGACAGGCTTTTTTTCCCCCCTATAGCTGAAATAGACCAGATTGGCTAAGGGACTCGTAATGGAAGGCTTATGATTTGCTCTAAAACCAGGAACTGGCATCGGCGTATACTCCAAAAGTAGTCTCATGGAAATGCTCCTTGCTTTCCAACATTTAAAATTGCTTTTAAATCTCATTTCCCCCTAAACTGTTTATATTACAACTTCATCAAAGTCAAGAATCCTCTGAGTTTGAACAGCATCTATTTTTTTCTTTTTTTTTAACCTCACTTTTCTTTTTCTTCTCTAAATGCATTAAGGAACTTCTTGCCATATTTGCTATAGATATAGGGGGAAAAAGAAAATGTAGATTTCTCCTTTTTCTTTTTTCCTGATAATGGGTCTGAATACTAGCTTTCTTTCAATTTTCTGTGCATAGATATTACTGTCTTAATCAGAACACAAACTATCAGTAATTCTTGGAGAAGGTACAAAAGATTAGTTTGTGATTTAGAGAAAAAAGACAAAAATACTGAAATTTCAGGTATTGTTATAACTTTTAAGAATCAGAAAATCTGCTCTGGTTCAATATATCAGAAACATGATGACAGTTTATTTTTGATGATTTTCTTGCATGTTTATTTTCAAAAAATCATGGAAAAACAGAACAGAAAATTGAAGTTGAAGTTACTAGGAAAGAGAAACTGAACACAGACATATCTCATTTTATTCCACTTTGCTTTATTGCGCTTTGCAGATATTGCGTTTTCACAAATTGAAGGTTTGTGGCAACCCCACATCGAGCAAGTCTATCGGCACCATTTTCCCAACAGCATGTGCTCACTTCCTGTCTCTGTGTCACATTTTGATAAGCCTCACAATATTTCAAACTTTTTCATTATTATTATATCTGGTACAGTGTTCTATGGTCAGTGATTTTTGATATTACTATTGTAATTGTTTTGAGACGCCACAAACCATGTTTATATGAGACAGTGAATTTAATCTATAAATGTTGTGTGTGTTCTGACTGCCCCATGAAGTGACTGTTCCCCATCTCTTCCCCGATCTTCAGAGGGGACACAACAATATAAAATTAGGCTAATTAATAATTCTGCAATGGCCTTTAAATGTTCAAGTGAAAGGAAGAGTTTCACAGCTCTCATTTTAAACCAAAAGCTAGGAATGATTAAGCTTAGTGAACAAGGCATGTCAAAAGCCAAGATGGGCTGAAACTAGGCCTCTTGTGCCAAACAGTTAGCCAAATTGTGAATGCAAAGGAAACATTTTCTTGAAGGAAATTAAAAGTACTACTCCAGTGAACACACAAATGATAAGAAAGTGAAACAACCTAATTGCTGATATGCCAAAAGTTGAATAGTCTGATACAAGATCAAACAAGACACAGCATTCCCTTAAGCAAAAGCCTAATCCAGAGTAAGGCCCTAACTCTCTTCAATTCTATGAAGGATGAGAAAGGTGAGAAAGCTGAAGGAAAAAAATTGGAAGCTTACAGAGTTTGCTTCATAAGATTTAAGGAAACAGGCCTTTTCTGTAACATAAAAGTGTAAGGTGAAGCAGCAAGTGCTGATGGAGAAGCTAAGCAAGCAGGTTATCAAGAAGATCTAACTAAGATCATTGAGGAAAATGGCAACAGTAACCAACAGATTTTCTATGTAAATGAACCAGCTTTCTACTGGAAGAAGATACCATCTAGGATTTGCTTGGTTAGAGAGGAGAAGTCAGTGCCTGACTTCAAAGCTTCGAAGGACAGGCTGACTCTTTTGCTAGGGTCTAATACAGCTGGTGACTTTAAGTTGAAGCCAGTGGTCATTTACCATTTTGAAAATTCTAGGGCCCTTAAGAATTATATTACATCCCCTCTGTGCTCTATAAATGGAACCACTAAGCCTGGATGACAGCACATATGTTTATAGCATGGCTTACTGAATATTTTAAGCCTGCAGTTGAGACCTACTGCTTGGAAAAGACAATTCCTTTTAAAAGATCATTGACAACCTAGTCACCAAGACCTCTGACAGAGATATACAAGGAGATGAATGTTGTTTTCAATACAACATCTATTCTGCAGCCCATGTATCAAGCAGTAATTTTGACTTTCAAGTCTTACTATTTAAGAAGTAAATTTCATAAGGTGATAGCTGCCATAGATAGTGATTCCTCTGATGGCTCTGGGAAAAGTAAATTGAAAACTTTTTAGGACTCACCATTTTAGATGCCATTTTAGATGCTGTGAAAACATCAAGAAAACTAGAATTAGAAGTGGAGCCTAAAGATGTGACAAAATTGCTGCAATCTCATGATCAAACTTGAACAAATGAGAAGTTGTTCATTATGGATGTGCAAAGAAAGTGGTTTCTTGAGATGGAATCTACTCCTGGTGAAGATGCTGTGAACATTGTTGAAATGACAACAAAGGATTTAGAACATTACATCATTAACTTAGTTGATAAAGCAGTGGCAGGGTTTGAGAGGATTGCCTCCAATTTTGAAAGATGTTCTATTGTGGGTAAAATGCTATCAAACAGCACCATATGCTACAGACAAGTCTTTCATAAAAGAGAGAATCAGTCAATGCAGCAAACCACCCCGATCAGTCAGCAGCCATCAGCATCGAGGCAAAACTCTTCACCAGCAAAAACATTACGACTCACTCAAGGCTCAGATCAGCATTTTTATCAGTAAAGTAATTTTAAATTAAGGTATCTACATTTTTTTAGACATAATGCTATTTCATACTTAATAGACTACTGTATAGTGTGAACTTAACTTTTATATGCACTGAGAAACCAAAAAGTTCATGTGACTCACTTTATTGTGATATTCTCTCTATTGCGATATTTTCTCTATTGAGATCTGGAACTGAGTCTATAATACCTTTGGGGTATGCCTGTAGTGTTATTGGATAATTTGATGTCATTTAGAAATTTTGTCATCCCAGTATCAAATTTAGGATGAAATCATCTTAATGGAAATATTAACACTGCCACTTCTTTCCCAACAGACATCAGGAATTGCATCCAGCTACCGTCAGTCTGGATTCCTTCTCTCTGTGTGTGAATGCACTAGAATGTTTTCCTCTGAGTCAGACATTGGAGCAAGCTGCCCAGCACATTTGCGCAGAAACATTTAGTGAGTGCATTATTTAGATCTATTACATCTGTCCCATTTAATCTTATTGTATTTTGCAAACATATAAACAGGAAATCCTGTGTGTAATGTCTTCCTCTGGTCTGTCTCTTTGTAGTATTATACTTCAAAAGTACTTGCTAGTAGTTAGATGATTCAATAAACACCAGGTTCCAGAATTAAAAGAATAAATTAAAAGGATGGAATACAGGATTAAATCATTAATCTAAAATACTAAGGAAACTAGGCCAATAGGAGACTTATTTTCCATATCAGGGCTTATAGGAATTTCTAATCTATTGACAACACAAAGAGATAAACATGCAAGTAAAAGATCTACTGAAAAAAACGGAAGAAAAATCTTTCTCTTGTATACTTATGTTATGTAGGAGAACCACACCATTAACTACACGAAATAATAAGCAATGGAATATTACATTGTTCCAACATGCCTGGGCATGTTTGGGAGACTGGATATGTTCCAAACCAAGCTCCCCATGAACTCCTGACAATCCAGTGGCAGGGTGGGGAGGATGGGAATTGTGAATCTTCTGTAGAAACTGTAGAACTTTGAGTTCACAGCAGCACTGGGATCCCCCTTTGAGTTCAGAGCTGGGGTCCCCACTACATACACATACATAGAAGCTGCTATTATACCAATATTTATTACATCTTGTCATTATATTCTCACTGTATGCACACAAGTAGAAGTTATTATATCTAAATAAACTTGACCAGAGTCAGTAATAGGTAGAGTTCATTAATTCTACCATAATCTTAATTGTTAATGTGATCTAGAGCCATGGTCTTCTAATCTCTTGATTCAGATATAAAATAACATATCACTAGGAATATGCACAGAATTCAAAGATATATTCTGTTAGGTAACTAACTGGTTGATATCCCATATTGTTGTTTAATAGAACAATAATAGAGATATTATATTATTGCATAATAGAGATATTATTGCTAAGCATTAACAGTCCACCAAGGGATTTATGCCCTATTAGGAAAGTATAAGAAGCTAAACCAGGACACACGTTTCTTTATGGGGGCAGGTCTAGGGATTGTCTGCAGATAATTTGGCCAAGATTCTTTTTTTTTTAATTATTTATTTTTTATTTTTTTATTTTTTTATTTCAGCATATTATGGGGTACAAATATTACGGTT
>VBSM01000483.1:26448422-26537946 GCA_008086735.1 Cheirogaleus medius
TCTCCCATTCTGTGGGTTGTCTGTTTGCTCTCTTGACAGTTTCTTTGGCTGTGGTGGCCAAGATTCTTGAAACAGTATTGTGGCAGATTGCATTATTGGCTTCAATTCTTTGTCTCTTTTTGTAACTTGGAGCTCTCCCTGTGACTTAGTAGGTAGCTCCTCCCATGAAAGGTGAAGTTGGCCATTCCCTTGGCTTGAGTAAAGCGACAGTGCGCTGGTTCTGACTGTAGACCTTAAGAGAACCTACATATTTTTGAGTCTTCTCACTATGAAATAGCTTATTTTGGGTACCTGCTGCCCCTTTAGTCTGGGCCTCCAAGTAAATACACATTGAACAGAGCTGTTCCAACCTATGCATAGACTTACAGCAGGAAGCAGAGCCAATCGGATACCACAGGCCAAGGCAGTACTGCCCTACCACTTCATAGACCATGAGCAAAATAAATGCTTTTGTTAATTGGCACTGAGCTTTTTGTGGTTATTTTTTACACAGCAATGGCTAATTGTTGCAATTGTGCTAGGTCAGTTTTTATCATATGGATAAATAGACAATGGATATTCCAAAATTTTGCTCCGTTTTGACCTTAAAAATATATTAAGAAAGGACCTAATGGAATGTCTGTCATTGAACAATGTAAATTCTTGGTGAAGCTTTGAATAAAACAATAGTAGCAGTCATATATACATATATAAATGTTATATACATATAAAAATTCCATATATAATTATATATTTATATAATTATGTAAGTATATATAATTATATGTACATAATTAGAGGTGAAGGTAAGCCATGTATTACATCAGGCACATTACATTAATGATCTCATTTAACTTTCATCAGTTATGCAAGGTAGATGGTAATAAAAATGCAAACTCCTGTCAGTGAAGGTTGGCCAACTGATAGTTACTTAAGAGAGTTAATTTGCAAATTCCCTTTTAAGTAGCAAAATCTTTGGCTGGTATTCTCCATTCTATTATTAACAAAAGAGGCTTAAAGTCAAATTGGCGTAACTCTCTTGAGGTTTGGAAAGCACACTTGTCAGGTCACATTGCCTAGAGAAATAAGACTTAGTACCTCCACTTCCTCTTGCAAGTACTTTCTGGGCCTATGACAATGTTTAGTAGTTTCCTTAGTTTTCCATTCTTGTGACCTGTTAGTGTCACAGTGATTTTATAATAGTGACTATAACTGAAGATGTTTAGTCTACTGGCATTCTTATTTACCTGAATGAAAATCAAAGTCATATTTTATTTGGGCCTCAAGGAACCTATTTATTTCAGGTAGTCTAGTCAATTTTTCTTCTTTCTGCATCGTTGTTGATTGAAAAACACAGGCACACTCTTGATAACCCAACAGAAGGAGTTCATACTTTGAATTTGGTCTGTCCTTGTCCCATGCTTTAACAAAGAGAATGTGGTAGAAATGAAGTTGTGTGACTTCTAAACTAGACCCTTAAAAGGCCTTCTGGCTTTTGCCTTTGTCCTCTGGGAATGCTGCCCTGAGACTGACATTTAAGGCAGCCAGTCTAGCTTTCTGAAGATGAGAGGCTACGAGGAGGAGAACCAACATGCCCCAACTGACAGCCATCGCCAACTGCCAAACACCTGCCTGAGGCCACCTTGGCCCTTTAGCCATGTGCCATGGCGTAAACAGCAGGAGAGCACCCAGCCAACTCACGGAATCTTGGAAAATAATAATAAATTATTTTAAGCCCCAAAATTTGGGGTGATTTATTATACAGTGATATATAACTCATACTTTTTCTTCTTATTCCTAGTAACGTAGTGGAAAACATTAGATAATTTGGGAAAAGATAGCTAACTAGGAGAACAGGCAGGGAGTTCTATGCAGATGGATCACACAGCTTTTACTTTGCAAATAAGAAAAGGGGAAAATGAAGAATGTCTCATTGTGGATAAGATGAGGGACTCTGAACATCAGGAAGGTAGCCAGTCACATGCAGATTATCCTCTGGAATAGGTAAAGAAGGAACATTTACTCCCTTGGAGAAAGGGTAGGGGCAAAATGGGGGTCCACTGTGTGGGAAGGCATGGGAGTCACGGCACGTACGTTAGGGCAACTGCGAGGCTGTGCCGGGCATCTAAGATAGGCAGGAAGACTAGCAGGGAGGAGCCCCAAGAGCCTGGCAAGGGCCAGACTGTTTTCCCCTGGTGCAGGCGTGTGTATTTCAGCCTGCACTGGGAAGCACTGGGAAGCCTCAGAAGGGTTTTAAGCAGAGAAGTGGATAAAAGTAGAGAAAACTGAATTTATTCAGATCTTCTAACTTTAAATCCAATATTATTTCTGTGTTATGGGGGGTTGCTTCTTTTCCCCTCCCTCCTTACTTATCCCTGAAGCTATTTCTTTCTTTCTTTTTCCCTCCCTCCCTCCTTCCTTTTCTTTTTCTTTCTTTCTCTTTTTCTTTTTTAACAGGGTCTCCCTCTGTCACCCAGGCTGGAGTGCAGTGGCATTATCATAACTCACTGCAGACTTGAACTTCTGGGCTCAAGCAATCCTACTGCCTCAGCCTCCCGAGTAGCTGGGACTACAGGCATGTGCCACCATACCTGGCCAGTATTTCTTATTTTTTTTGTAGAGGCAGTGTCTTACTATGATGCCCAGGCTGGTCTCAAACTCCTGGCCTCAAGCAATACTCTCACCTGGGCCCCCCAAAGTGCTGGGATTACAGGTGTGAGCCATCACGCCTGCACCATTGAAGTCATTTTTAGACTCCTATATGATTCATAGCACAACAATTAAATTCTACCCTTCCAAAGAAAGTTCTGTGGATTCTTTCTGGTTCTAGAAGCTTTGGCCTCATTTCTGCCAGTATAATTTTTTTAAGAGTCATTTTAAGTATTTAGTAGCTGAGAAATAGGATGTATTCTTCTTTTTGTAATTTTGTTTTCCTTAAGTGAAAACAAATAGCATCATTAATAAAAGAGTTGATGTAAGATTTGCCAATCAATGAAGAAACAATTGGAAAAATTGAGAACTAGAAAAAAAACTATTCATTTTCTTTGCATCTGGCTAATAGTATAAGTACTACAGTATGATGATAGCCTCAGAGAAATCAGAACAATGAAGAACAAAGCAAATTTAAAATTGCTGGGTTTTTTATAAAAGAAATAAAACCTTAAATGTAAGAATAAAAAGGCATAGTCTACAAGTGATGAAATAAGAATGACTTTTGGAAATTCATGAAAAGATTTCAGTGGGAATGGACTGCATGCAAAACAGAGATTATGAAATCAGTGGCAATGCTAAGCTGACTCAATTCTAAAGACGTAATCCTGGAACCAGAGGGGTCAATGTTGAACCATATTGTTTTCGCCTACAAACATGATTGCAAAAGGAAGTGGACGTTTTCTGGAACCTCACAATACTGTAGTCATTTCTGGAAACCAAAGGTCTTAGAAATATGAGTAGAGCTAGAGAAACACAAAAAGAGGCAATAAAGTGACGAAACCCTGAGCATATGAAGGAAGAGAGAAAGAATTAAATTCGTAGAGCCTAGAAAAGTAATAAGTAAAGAATGAAGGGAAGGAGAGTCTAGGACTGTCAGCATATTAGCAACAATTAAGAAAAATATATTGGCAATAATATAAAAGAAAGAAAAAATTAAGTTGAGCTTAGGGAAATTCAGCTTGATGAATGGTGTAGTAGTGTTTGCTGTAACTAAAAATACAATATATGAATTATCTAAGTGTCTTTGGCAAGTATGGGAATTTGAGGATCCTCTGAGTTTTTGTTTTATCTTATCTTATTTTTGATTTCCAGAACAAAAAGTAGATATAAATTAAAGGTAGACTGGATTAGGTTTCAAACATTATCTGGCCAATTACCACAAGATACTATCCCAAAACAGAACTGATTTTACAGCAAGGCTATTTTTCATAGAGTTCTGAGGACAGGGATTCTATAGCCTCTTTCAGCAAATTATTCCAATATAAAATAACCTCTACTGTCAAAAATTATTTCTGTGTCTCAGGAGACCTGCTTTGATTATAGGTTCAGATAGAATCATAGTCAATCTTTCCTGCATTCTCAAGTAGAGGAGCCTGAATATTTTTAACCTTCTCTCGATGACTCAGAGTCTTCCCAAAGCACAAATCATAAATACACAGCTCAAAAATGAATGCTCACAAGTGAGTTCACCCCCAACCACCACCCAGGATAAGGAGTAAGAACACGACCAGCATCCCAGAGCCCTCCTTGTTCTCCTTGGCCTTCACGACTTCCTCCCTCTTCCCCAAAGATTAACCACGAACCTGAATTCTAACCCTTAGGTTTAGATATGCCTGTTTTTGAAACACTTCAGTTGTTTTTAGCACATTCACTATGTTTTGCAACCATCACCACTAATTCCAGATAAACACTTTTTGGGGTTTCCATCATCCCAAAAAGAAACCCCATAGCTATTAGCACTTTGTCTCAATTAGCATGTTTTCTGTTGTGTCTGACTTCTTTTGCTCACCTTGATGCTTCTGAGATCCGTATGTTGTGTTCAGTAGCCAATGTGTGTTGAATAAAGGCCTAAGGAGCAAAGTGCAGGTTTTTCTCATTAATTTTGGTTCCACACACAAGACTAGTGGTTTTCGACCCTGGATGCACACTAGTATGAACCAGAGAGTTAAAAAACACTGGTATGTAGGCCCCACCCAGAAAAAGAAATGAAAATCTGGGGTATGAAAGGGGTAGGCTAGGGCATTTGTAGTTTTCAAAGCTTTCCAGATGATTCTCTTGTGCAGCCAGGGTTAAGAACTACCAAAATCTTACCCGATCAGAAGGCTCTAATGAAAAAGATAGATTCTGGGTCTGGGAATCTGCATTTTCACAAGTGGCCCATGTGATTCTTATAAGGCAGTTTCAGAAATACTGTAGGAAACCAATGAATGTTTGTAGGAAAATAAATGACTTCATCAACAGAAGTCTCTATTGCTTTCAAACAAGAAAACACTAATGTTAGTTTAAAACATTTTAAATTCATTAACAGGAAACTATTTTAATGTATGATTTAATTAAGTGGTGAGGGAAAGATGCACTGCATCTGTCTCATGTCTTTTAATTTGATGTTTAGTCCAAAGTGGAAACCTATTGGGAAGTAGCCTTTTCCATCTCCTACGCTGAGGTTAACACAGGAAACAGGTCACTTTTTTTAGACATCAAACCAGTGCTCAATATTGTCAACAGGCTGTGAATGTCCCAATTTGCTTTCATTCATAGTAGACAGTGTACAAAGAATCTTTTTTACGTCACCAGATAAACACATTGGGAAATATTTTTAATACAACTGCCAAGAAAATTGGCAAAAGAAATGGAAAAAGAAAAAATTCAGAAAAGAAAAAGAAACTTCAAAATAATCTGAAATGGACTCCATTACATGTTGTAATATAATAGTGACAACTTCACATTTTCATAGTGCAAACATTTTGTTAGACCCTAGAGTTGGCATTCTGTCCTTGGAATGTATTTTTATTGTTTGCTCCTGTTGGAGATAACTTATATATACCTGGGGGCAAGGAGAGTTCTTTACTGTATATAGCACTTTTTACATTCTCAGCTCTTAATAATTTATCTTTCTCTTTATTGAAGTCTCTCTTCAGTTATTGATGTGTTCTCTTGAGCTATTGCATGATTATAGATATGACCTGACAAATTTTCATCTTATTAGCTGGACACTCACAGAAACATAGGTTCTGTTATTTAGTACATTAATCTCAATATGTTAGGTGGTGTTATAGTATGAACACATTCACATATTTTTAAAATAAATGTATTTTAGAATAGTTTTAGATTTACAAAAAAATGGTAAAAATAGCCCAGAGAATTCCCAATACCCCATGCCTCAATATGTTTTGTGCTGCTTTAACAGGATACTACAGATTAGGTAATTTACAAAGAATGGAGATTTAGTTTCTCAGTTCTAGAAGCTGGTGCTGGCATCTGATGAAGACCTTCTTGCTGTGTCCTTACATGGCAGAAGAGAGAGAATGCAGTCCTGAAAGCCTTTTTTATAGCAGCATTAATTTATTCATGAGAGTGGAGCCCTCCCATTAGGCCCTACCTCCAACCCCATTGCATTGGAGAATAAGTTTCCAACATATGAACATTCAGACCATAGCACTCCACATATTTTCCCTTGTTATTAACATCTTACATTAGTATGGTATGCTTGTCACAATAATAGTATTGATACATAATTATTGACTAAAGTCCAGACTTTATTCTGATTCCCTTAGTTATTACTTAAGGTCATTTTCCTGTTCCATGATCCTATCCAGGCCACTACATCACACTTACTTGTCTATCTCGTATTTGTCTTGGTTGTGACCATTTTTCAGAATTTCCTTGTTTTTGATGACCTTGACAGTTCTGAGCAGTACTGGTCAGGTATTTTAAAGAATGCCACGCACTAATAAACTTATAAAGATATCTAATTTATTCCTAGATTCAACTAATGCACAAGAAAAGTTTGATTTAAAATAATTCTAGTATATAGGGAAAATTTGGCTTAAAGTAATTCTAGAAAGAAAAAAAAGTCTTTTGGAGATGGTTCATACTATTAAAATCAAGTCAAATAGACTTGAACAATTGGTCTTAGTTTTCCTAGAGATATAATACTATACAGAGTAACTATGACTAGTAGCTGGAAATTTTGTCATTTCTAAAACTTGGGATTTAACTTTACAAATTGAACAGGAATTGAAATTATTTATATTCCTCTGAGTTCTAATCTTTGCTTTTTTATACATAGTCATAAAGTCAATATTTTCTTGGGTTCTGTTTTTTAATTTATCACTTTTTATATACATTTTTATGTGCTGAAGTAAAACACATACTTGACATTTTAAAACTACACAGTACTCAGCCCATTGTAAAGTAAAAAACCCATGAAGTACTTGATATAAATGGGTGGATTAGTTACAGACACTAAGATTGGGGAAATAAAGAGAAGAAAGCAAAAAAAGTACTGATAAAACGCTGAAGGCAAAGAGAAGCAAAGGGCGTGTGAGTGTGTGCCTCTGTGTGTGTGTGTGTTTTGGGGGCACAATAAAATTTTGAGGAGGGCTTTTGACATTTTATTTTCTGGCCTCTTGTAGATTTATATTTTATATTCTACTTTTGAACCGATTATAATTTACTGATAAGGGCTGTAGTGACAATAGATCTAAGTTAATTCATTTCCATATACTGAAAAAGTTATTTCATTCTCTACTGTATTACTTGTGGTTTGCAATAAAATAAGTCATTATAATGGTTTGAATCTACAACTGGCCATTTTTTAAAACCCTAATGTTATAAACATGGTATAAATTTTATTACTAAAATTTTTTTAATTGTGGTAAAATATACATAACATAAAATTTGCCATCTTAGCCATTTACAAGTGCACAATTCAGTATCATTAAATATATTCATGTTGATGGGTTGGTAATAAATTTTCAAGTCTGGCATTATCATTATAATCTCTTAAGAAGCAATTATTTCACATTTTTGCCCCCTTTCAAGTGGGTTTTGCTATCACTCAAAATCTGTCAGGGATATAAATTAGCAATGAGAATCACAGAATGTAAAGCTGGAATGTACAGTAAGAAAGACTTCATTCAACTTTGTCATTTAAAGGTATGGTAACAGGCCATGAGAACTTGACTCACTTTCCCAGGTCACTATTAGCTAATGGCAGAGCCAGGACTCTGACCCTACTCTATGCCGACTAGCTCAAAACATGCAATAATTAAAAAGGAACTGCCCAAAGAGTTCCTGTTACTTTAAATCTTCTTATTTACAGATTTATGCTACCACACTAAAATAATCTCTTTCATTTTGTGATTTTAAATCTGCAGGTAAAAATTTTGGAAGAGCATAAGAGTGGAAGTTTGCCACCTACAGGTCAAAAGAAAGATGACATCTTTTAGGTTTTTCAGAGCAAAGCTTTGAAGAAATAAAGCAAAAATGTGTTTTAAAACACTTCTTTGGGGAGTGTAGCTCTTAGTATAGCACAGGAAGACTTTTATAAAAGGGATACTGCTTTAATTCTCAGCACTTTTAGTGCAACAAGTTTCCACTATATTATTTTTTCAGTAGTACATGGTGCTATGGTGGCAGAAAAAAATGATAGAATGCTGAACAGTGTGAATCTGTACTCAGAAAGGCATGGAAATGTTTCTTAGCAACTGAGAGCATGATAGCTCTTTTTCTGCTGGTATTTCCTCCTCACTGCTAAGAAATATCTGAATTAGCAACAGAAACCTTGGAACAACTGCATAACCATTTAGAGAAAGTTCATTTAGAATCTTATCTCATAATTATCGTTCTGCTAAAATAAATTCCAAATGGATTAAATATTTAAATGTGAAGGATAAATAAGATCATAAAAGTACTAAAAAGTCTGTCTAGAGGATTGTAACAAAGTCTTGAAATTGGGAAGACCTTTCTAAACATAACACCAAAGGAAGAAAATAGACATTTTACAAGCATTTTTTTAATAAAGAAAAATCATGATTCTTTCTTCTTCACTAATAAAATTTAATTTAAATGAGATAGATTTTTTACCCAAAATTGGTCAGACAAAATTTTAATGATAATATCCACTGTTGACAAGAGTTGGAGAAATTCATTTGCAGAACCTTTTGGAGAACAATTTAGCAAATGTATATCAGAAAAGCTTAAAAATGTACATCTACCTATTGACCTAGTATCCATTTCTAAGAATTTATCCACAGGAATAATCATGAATAAGAGGAAAGATTTGATAACAAATACCTTTATGATAGCCTTGTTTATAATAGCTCCCAACCTGGAATTTGCCTAAATGTCTGCTAGGATATGCATTAAATAAACTATAGGAAGTTATTATGATGTCATTGAAATTATTTTATCGAACTCTATTTAATAATATTGGGGAAATTTGTTACTATATTAATTGACAGAAGTAGATTATATGGCAGTGTGTTTAGTATGATCCCATTTTTGGATTGTGAAAAACACATCTATGTCCATATACAGAAAAGGAGTCTTGGAAAGTCATATTAAGAATGGTAACCTTGGTGTGTGGGGAAAAAATAGAAAAAGACCAAGAGTTTCTCCTAAAACTATTCTTGAAGAATAATGGAAAAAATTAAAGGATGAATGTGTTCAAAAATCTCAGGATGGCAGTGCAAATAGGTGAAGAGGAAAAGGCGATCTACAAAGAGGAGAAGAATGGGGCCTGGCTATGATGTGATAAATGAGAGTACTTAGGAAGAATGGAGGTGCCAGAACACACAATAAAACTGGTCAAAGATAAAGTCAGATGCAAAGTAAGAGTTTGTGTAATACAACATGATCTAGGAACCCGGAAGTAAACCACAATCAGCCTGGGCAATTTGGCATGCCTGCTGCTTGCAAAACATGGATCTTGTTATTCCAGGAGTCAATCTAAAACAGTTTAAATTTTCTAGCCTAAATAAAAATCTAAGCTGTTTAAAAAGCTCTACAATAACATATTACTAAGTGGCCACAGGTGAAAACTCATTTAAAAATAAAAAAGAAACTAGATTTTTAAAGAAAGAATCATTTAAAAAGTATTAAAAAGTTTTTTGTTGTTGTTGTTTTTTTGTGAGACAGAGTCTTGCTCTGTCGCCCCAGGTAGAGTGCAGTGGCATCATGTAGCTCACTGAAACCTCAAACTCCTGGGCTCAAGCATTCCTGAGTAGCTGGGACTATAGGCGTGCGCCATGACATTTGTGCGCATTCACCATGGACTTTTTGTGTCAGCCCAGTAAGACTTGGGAAACACAGGGACTGATGCAAATCAACATTAAGCTCTGGCTACTATAAAGTCCTTTGTCTTTGACTCATGAGTCTCATGTCTTCTGCCAGCATCCCATGACATTTTAACAGACTAACTTGTTAGCTTGTGTCTCAATTCATTCTGTGCTGCTATAACAGATACCACAGACTAGGTAATTTATAAAAGAATGTAAATTTATTTCTCACAGTTCTGAAAGAACTGGGAAGGCTAGGAAGTCCAAGATCAAGGTGCCACCAACACGTTTGGGGTCTGGTAGGGTTGGTTCCTTGCTTTCAAGATGGTAACTTGGATGCTGCATCCTCCAGAGGGGAGGAACATGGCAGAAGAGAAAACCTACTTCTGCAAGCCCTTTTTATGGCAGTATTAATCCATTCATAAGGGTAGAGCCCTCATGACCTGAACACCTCCCATCAGATCCCACTTCCCAGCCCTGTTACATTGGGGATTAAGTTTGTAAAACATAAATTTTGGGGGCCACATTCAGACCATGACGTTTTATAAGTAGGGCAAAATTTCAGACACTGCACAGTTCTTGACAATTTGGCTGACAAAGCCATTTTCTGGTGTTAAGATAATTAATTGGGAAGCCATTAGACTGAGGTGGCTCTAGTACCATGAGCTCCTACATAAAGAAACTGAAACCCAAATCAGGTTGAAGGGTTATAGCCTAGGAAAATAAAACTTAAGCTTAATCAATCAGAAACTAACAGCTAACCTCTAACTGGGGTCTTTACTGATCAAAAACTTCCAATTAACCTCTAACTAAGGACTTTAAGGTTATTGCTCCACTTTAACCAATCAAATATTTTGTCTTGCTTCCAGAAACACATTATAAAAGTTTTCCCTTGCACCCCTTTGTTGGAGTCCCAGACTGCCTGCCTTTTGGAGCTTCTGGATTCATCAATCACACTGTCTGCTCAAATAAACCCTTTAAAATATTAATGTGCCTAAGTTTATCTTTTAATACTGGAAAAGATGAAGGCCCCAATGGGTGGGGTTGGGAGATACGAGAAGATTCTCTGGGATCCAGTAGTGAATGCTTTTATCCAGTGGTGGGAAAAGGAGAGGGAGTAGGGGCTTCCACCATCCCACCTGTTAATGAATGTTTAGGAGATAAGCGGTGAGAGGTACGATTAAAACAAGCACCCAAATGGTGTCTTGGTTGTTGCTCACTCATCTCAGAGTGGGAGGAAGATGTTAATATGACAATGAGGCAGCATTCCCCAGGGCCCTAGGTGAGAGGAAATTTGGCTGTGGCTAATGAGATAAGGGGTCCTGAATGCTGAAACAAATAGTGTCAGCGATGACAAGAAATAAAACTTTGACTAGATGGAAAAATTGT
This sequence comes from Cheirogaleus medius, assembly GCA_008086735.1. NCBI lineage: Eukaryota > Metazoa > Chordata > Mammalia > Primates > Cheirogaleidae > Cheirogaleus > Cheirogaleus medius. The sequence continues at coordinate 26,459,564 of VBSM01000483.1, forward strand.
TGGGGCAGAGTTGGGCAGCTAATCAATACCAAAAGTACAGTCCTGCATCACTTAACAACAGGGATATGTTCTGAAAAATGCATTGTTGTGTGAACATAGAGTGTACTTACTTACATAAGCCCGGATGGTCTAGCCTACCGCACACCTAGGCTATATGGTGTAGCCTATTGCTCCTAGGCTACATACTGTACAGCATGTTACTGTACTGAATGCTGTGGTAAATAGCAACATAACAGTATTTGAGTATCTAAACATAGAAAAGGTACAGTAAAATACAGCATTATAATTTTATGGGACCACTATTTATATATAGTCCATAGTTGACCACAATGGCATTAGTGGTACATGACTGTAAATGCAAAGCATCACTTACTGTCATGAAGCTGTTCTCCCCACTAAGCCCAGTATGATGAGGGACTTTGGGGAAGAAAGTGACTCAAATTTTTATTGCTGTATAGGTGTCCAAGTTATTTTATCCAGTCCTGTGAAAAAAGCGATACTGGACACAAGTGCAGCCAAAGGCACTAAGGACTTCAGGGCAATAAGGAGCTACAGTGGTGTATGGGGGGCAAAAAAAAAAGATAGCTGGAGTCTAGGTGCTCTCCAGATACTGGAAGTATATAGGAGAAAAGCTAGTGCTGAAGTGAGGAGCCAAAAAATGAAAAAGGCCACACTGGCTGCCTCCTTCCCTCCTTCTCTTTTCTGAGTTCCCAGCCAGAGACATAATTTCTTGGCAGTTACAGCCCCTAGTGTACAAATGTTAAAGTTCTCGGTCATGTTTCTATAGGGGGAAAACTGACTAAAGTCGACTGAGGGGATTGGAGTAAAACTTGCAGTAGAGTGACCCTGTGGGTGGGATCCTATGGGCCAGTTCAATGTAGTAGTGTCATGATTGACATTGAGGTGTTTAATCTTTATACTGTAAATGCTTGAAAAGTGCCAGAGAAGATTCTCCCATTCAGGGCATTGTGGCACACGGAGAAATGAGATAAACTCCCTACCACCATCTGTTACCAGTGGGCAGGTTGGGATTTAGTGTGAGTGCTTCTATTCTCTGATGCCCAAAGTTTTCACTAGATACAGTTGGCCCTTGAGCAACACGGGTCCACTTACATAAGAATTTTTTTCCACTTCTGCCACCTGAGACAGCAAGACCAACCCATCCTCTTGCTCCTCCTTCTCAACGTGAAGACCAGAATGAAGACCTGTATGATGATCCACTTCCACTTAATGAATAGCAAATATATTTTCTCTTCCTTATGATTTTCTTAATGTAAGAATACAGTATATAATACATATAACATAAGAAATGTGTTAATTGACTTTATGATATTGGAAAGGCTTCTGTTAACAGGCTATTCGTAGTTAAGTTTTGGGGGAGTCAGAATTTATATGAGGATTTTCAACTGTGCAGGGGGTCAGTGCCCCTAACCTCTGCATTGTTCAAGGGTCAACTGCAGATGATGTTCTGGTGGTTGAAATCAAAAGCCACTTCCAATGGCCCTGACTGTGGTGTCATCTACCAGCAGGAATGGCTAGTGATCTGGGGCCCTGTTTGCCAATAAAGTTCGTTGAGACTGTTTGGACAAATTTATAGCATTCAATCCACCTGGCAATGAAACAAACAATGCTGTTTCTTTGGCTCCACCACCAAAAAGGAGAACCAACATCTTATTAAGACTCTATCAGTATTGGAGGCAGTACATGAAATCATGTACAGCTCCCACAAGTGAACAGAAACACAAGGACCAGCACGGCCTTGTTTCAATTTGAATGATCATATACTTCTCTTGATGTCTGAGTGGCCTTGGATTATACGACATATAGCAATTGAGTCTGCAACTACCTATGTGACTTTATCAAATATATATAATGGTGATTCAAATCAGGTTTGATGTCAAATCTGAACTAGAGTAACCTGGACCCTTTAGGGTTATGTGCTTGTATGTGGGGAAAATGGACCACGGAAAGTCTCTCCATAGGGTACAGAGTTTGCTTTTTGGCCCAGCTATTGTCCCCATAATTATTGGCCTTGACACCACAGATCAGCAAGTCAAAGTTCCCTTACGTGGGCCATAACAAATAATAAATTGGTCTCTGACTACATTCTGGCTGCCTAATAAAAAGACCTACTGGTTCCTCCTTGGAACTTATAGCTGATCAAATTTAAGATGCTGGGGGACAGGACTGAGGTCAATATTGCAGATTGACTTCATCCTGCTATTCAGTGTCAATTGACAGTAGCCTTAATTAATTGCTGTATAAGACCAATTGAATGGATTTGGTACTGACTAAACAACCTGATTGTCAGATTAATCACAGTAGCTGATAGAGTGGCACAGTCATGTGAAAATTCAAGTTTGGCCAAGAACATACAAGGGTGAGGAGTGGATTGCTGGAAGAAGTGATCCACTACGGGCACTGAGTGTCCCTGCATACTTACTGAAGCATGCCGAGAATGCAGGGACTTGGTTGATCTTTACCTAGACCATGTTCCAGGCTTGTGTTTACACCAAGCAATTTTTAAGTATGAACTTACCCTTGGACAAAGAGCAGGATTATTTTTGTTTACTATAAAAGCAGTGACTATCCCAAGCTCAGTGTTCCTCTCCTACAACACAATCCACTGTGTGCAGGTTTCCATCATTGGCCTCTTGTGTTGCTCCTGGGGGGACTCAGAGAAATGAGGAACTGAATAAAACCAACATGAAGCTCTGGCTACAGCTTTTGCTGTGAATAATAAAAGTCCTTTGTCTCAGACCTAGGTGTCTTGTATATTCTGTAGCACCTCATGAAATAGTAACAGGCTATCTTTGTTAGCTTTAAGTAGGATAAAATCTCAGACCTTTCTTAGTAACAGCTAGCATTTAAGGAACCATGATTTGGCTATTAGTAAATTTATTATTATCATGATATAGTACAAGAAATTATTTTCCAAAGACTCAGACAACAATACTACAAAAATAAAAAGCCCTCTGATGTCTGTGAATTTATCTGTGTGTGTCCAAGTCCAGTAATAATTTCACTGTCTGTCTGAAGTACTAACAGTACTAAATCCAATGCTCGGCGCCATGCCTCAATCTTTGGTGTAACAATGTCATAAACTCTTGGAATCTGCTCCAGTTTATCTGACTTGCCTGAACTAAAAATTCCACTATTTATTTTACTATATTCATTCAAGATGTACAATGAAGGAGAGCCAGACTCTGTAGCATTTTGTAGATGATGTTGAATGAATGTGCTGGCTTCAAACTCTGATGCGTAATTGGCAGTGTTATATATGAGAGTTGAAAGGTATTTCTGCCATCCATTTGCCAGGAATTTAAGCACAGTTGGTCTGTATATATCCAGAGATGGAGCCAGCCAAGAGGAGGTATTATGAAGCCGCCCTGAAGAAGCATGGTTTCCTTTTTTCAGATATTGCTCCACAAGAATTTGAAGATGACTGAGACACAAAAATTCAACTGCCCCACCTCCAAGAAACACCTTTTCCTCTTTCAGAGCATAATACAAACGATAGGCACAACTCCAGAACCTATCTTCTTTGGCTTGCATCTGTGCAGTGACTGGGTTAGTGAGTACTGCTGTAACCAAGTTAATTCCTTCTGTTTTTAACAAGATTGGTATTCTGTTGTTCCTATCTACAACATCCAAAGGACTGCTTCTCCAGAAGGTCACATAGACCCCACTGCCCACACAGTCTTCATTCACTTGTGTAATGTAGGCCACCTGTACTGCTCCTGTAGCCTCTGCAAAAGCCTGCATAGCACTGCCATTCACTGACCCAATTACCAATCGCTTATTGTGTATGCATTTTTCAATTAAGTGTTCAGATACATTTCCTTGTACCAGGACAAGGTTCACATTGAACTGGATTAATATTTGTAATACATGATTTGTCCACAGTTCTTCTGAGCTGTCTTCTTGAAGCTTCATGCCATCTAATACTGTTTTAATATTTGTAGAATTATGAAATCCTAGGTGGCGATAATTCTCCGTGAGGTCACCCTCAATGAGAACTAATTGGACAGGCTGATTCTCCAATTCCTTAATCAGAGTAGTACTAGATATTGATAAAACAGTGATATATCCTGGACAAACACAAGAAAAACTTTCAGGTAAACCTGGTAGGCAGCAAGTGAAGATCTTTGAAATATCAAACATAAATGGCATTGTACAGTTACCTTGTTTCATATATGCATTATGATATTGCAGCCGTACTGCTTCTTCTACTAATTTCATGCTGCTGTGATCTCCATGACTCAAGCCTACTGCCAATTCTACCAAATCATTACATCTGTAAGTTTTGGGAGTAGCTGTACCATGTTCAAGAAATCCATCTGGTTTGTTTATCCATTCTTTAGTATTTGTTCTATTAAAATGCCTACTGTGGATTAGTATTGATTTTCTGCAGTGGGTATCTGCAAGCAGACTGTTTTTCTGAGTTTGTGATGTGTTTTTATCTGCTTCGACCTTATACTGACATTTGAAGAATTTAGGTGATTTAATAGGTCTCCCAGAAAGATTGTGAATGGTCAATGATTGAGAGGCAACATCTTTGAGATCATGCTCTTCCTGTATCAAACCAGTATCTGAAGGGACTTGTAGAAAAGGACATAAATTGATACTACATCTTTCAAGTCCAGAAAAAGTGTTGCCTATATGGTCAAATATATTGTGGACAGGTACTTGAAGGGAAACTATTTCTTCACTACAGAAGTTCAAACCTTCTGACATTACTGACACTATTATGGAAATGGGGACACCCAGATGAAGACATTCTTCAACTGCACTGCTCCATGCACCAACAAGGAACAAAAGAGTACTGGTTCCAGTTCTGTATGTGTTATTTTGTGCTTGAACTGCTTCACTGAGAAGTTGTCCCACTGCACTAGTTAAATCCAAATTTTCAAGAAGCCTTACTGTTGAAGTGATTAACACACTTTCATGACATTCTTCATCTACAATAAATTTGGATGATTTTACTGGGCCTAGGAAAGTTCTTCCTGTTTCTGCGAATGATGAAAGTTGTTGAAGTCCTATGTGCCTTCTTTTGTTTATGACCCTGCAAGCCATCACCATGAATCATCAGCTGCAAACAGAATAAAAACTTGGAACTTTATTCAGTATAATTCATGGTTATACATTCTATACAGACAGAAAAATAAGATATGTCCTTACCTTTGAGGTATATATAATTTCCATTAAATGTGGTCAGTGCAATGACACAGTATTATAATAATGTTAATGATAAAGGTAGGTGTGCATGGAAGAGAAGCACTCCAACAGGGGAAATGGAGCATGAAGACAACAGGCAATGTTTCCAGAAGCAGGCAATTCCTGGAATGAGTCTTGGAGAATAACTGGAAAGGATAAGCAAGTTGAAAGTGGTAGTAAATGTACATATACAGGAAAAAACACAGTATATTGGGGATAAGACAAGTAGTTTGGTTTTATGGGGAAAAATATGTAGCAGGGAATAGTAGGAAGAGGAGGAAAGGAGTTGGATCATAAAGAGCATTATGGGCCATGCTAAGGAGCTTAAATTTGATCCTGTAATGGGAACAACTGAAGTGTTTTAAGTAAGGAAGATTAAGAAACAACTTGATATACTGTTTAAAAGCAGGTACTCCTGAATGTAGAAGTCTGGGTTTGACTTTAGCTCTACTGCTTACTAGCTGTGTAGCCTTCAACAAGTTATTTACCTACTCTGTCCCTCAGTTTCCACATCTGAAAATTGGGGATAATAATAGGATCTATTTCATACAGTTATAACAAGAAGTGAGCACAGTTCTTAAAACAGTGTACAATGTTTTACAAGTGCTTGTTTTATAATAATAATGATAATAATAATGCTGTTTTGGATATATTACCACTCTGATAACACTGTAGAAGACTGACTAGATGAGTGCCAGACTGGAAGCAGAGAGGCCAGTTAAGAATCTTCTATAGTTATCTAGGTGAGAAATGTGGAAGAGAAATGGAGGGGAAGGGATGAATTTGATTATTGAATAGACTATTTAAAAAACCAAACAGAACTATTTAAAGGGAGGTTCAAGAGCAATTGGACTTATTCTGCATAATATTTCAGAATTCACATACAAAACAAATAGAAAGTTATAAGAGAAAGACTTTAGCCCAATAAAAAGAACTCTTAAACAGGTACTCCCTAATTGAAAAGCTATCTATAATAAAATTACCTGCCTTGTGAGGTGTGGAGGTAAAAGTTAAAGTTAAAGTGCTGTTAAAGTGCTGTTAAAGTGTTGGAGGTAAGGTTATAGATAATAATCTATATTATAATCTTCACTTCTAATTCTTAAACTTTATGACTCTTTGAATAATTTTTTTTAATCACAATCTTTTAAATCTCAAGTTTCAAAAAACAAACAATTCAGATTTTTGCTTTTTTTCTAATACCAGCCATAGCACTGGTAAGTTTGTTTCTGTAACATCTGAATTTATCCTTGAAGCTGAAGAGCAGCACAGTTCTATATATATATTTTAAGGTCAATAGCAGGCCACAACACAACTACAGTTTGAGCATCCTAAATCCAAAAATCCAAAATCTGAAACTTTTGAAGCATTGACAGATCCTTTCACTTTGTGCTCAAAATCTTGCAAAGCCTCCCAATTTCACTCGGACTGAAAGTCAATCTCCTTATAACACCCTAATAATTTGCACTCCTCTCTTTACCCTTTTGACTTTATCTCCTACTATTCTAACCCTTGACCACTTTGCTTTGGCCTCCTTTCTATTTCTGGAACATCCAAGGTATGCTCCCTACCTTAGTGTTTCTGCCCTAGTTGTTACCTTTTTCTGGAATGCTCTTCTCCAAGAAAGCTATTATTACCTCATCGCCTTCAAATATTTTTCTTAAGTTTCTCCTCTTTCAATGAGGCCTATCCTGAACACCCCCAAAATTCCTCTTTTCTCTCTACACTCTAGATTCTCTTTATCTGCTCTACTTTTTTTCTGTAACACTTATCATATGATAACATTGTATTAATACATACTTTACTTATTTATTTATTATTTATAGACTATCTCTCTCTGTTGGGATGTAATTTCCAGGAGGGCAGTATTAGTCATTGAGGTACCCCAGGTACCTAGAATATTGCCTGACACATTGCAGACACTCAATAAATATTTGGTAAGTGAATGAATGAATGAATGGTTTTCAACGTATTTGTCATCCCAGATTTAAGTACAAAACTGAAACAAAAGAAAACAGATGCCACTGTTAGTATTTCTTCAACATGAATATAAGGTTCAACCACCTTTGGAGTTGCCATGATTCTCATTTGGCACTCCCTTGGTTGAGACTCTTTAACTGCTTCCAAAGAGGGTTCTTCTTTTATTTACATGGCTGTCATAATTATCTCTAAAAAAGCACAAACCTAAACAGATTACTCCACTGCCAAAAAACATTTTTTTTTTTTGAGGTGGGATCTCACTATGTTGCCCAGGCTGGCCTGGAACTCCTGGGCTCAAGTGATCTTTCTGTATCAGTCCCCCAAGTAGCTGGGACTACACGTGTGTGCAACTGTGCCAGGCTTATTTACTTAAGAAAATAAAGTCTTTACTCCTTAGCTTGACATATGTATCTTACAATCTAACCTCAACGTAATTTATAAGACTCATCTTCCACTTTTTCTTACAAACCCTATGATCCTGCTATACTGGAACATGATTTATTTTTACTAGCTATGCTCTGATTTGAATATCCTACCTTTTCTTCATCTCCATGAATACAATATATCTTTCATAACCCAAGGCAAATGCCATATTTTTGATTCTGCCTTCTCCAATGTCCCAAGGTGGAGTAGTCCCTTTCTGTGTCCCTAGAGCACTTTCTACACATATCTACCAAAGCTTAGCACCATGTAGTAAAAACACTGTATTTATGTTTGTATATCTCCCCCAATAATCTAAGGATTCCTTGATTTTACCTATCTTTTATACTCTATACCCAATTCTTTTCAAACTCACCTAGTAGTTCGCATAGTACATGACATGTAGAGAACACTGAATAAACTTGGTAGATTTAAGAGTGCCTATGGGTTTAATATTTTCCTAGATTATTATTATTATTAATGTTCTAAAGTATAATTAGATTAGTAACAGCTATGTTTCAAGACTAAGTACATCTTCCCAAGATCTGGGAATTGGAATCTGAGTCTATCATTAAAAATACATTTTATGCCTGACTATAAATGTTTGTTAAAAAAAAAAGTGAAAGACCATTTTAACTAGAAGTAAATATTCCAAATATAAATCATAGAGTAATGTAAAAACAGGTTAACATACTATTCAGCCTTTTAACTGCCATTAGATCAAACTTGATCCAGGAGATCCCAGACATTAGGGTTAGGTTGGGTATATACTTGGTCACTATTCATTTCTGAGTCTCAGAAATCCCTGTGATATTAGTATTAAAGATAAAGTGTATGAGCTTGAAACTGATCAAGAGCAACTTTCCATGTGAGATAAATGGCCTGAAAAATCAATATATTATAGTTAAGTGACTTAACATTTTACTTATTCATAAAATATCTTGAATTTGCATCAGTTTCCACTGGGGTAACTTTATATAGAAAAATCCCTTCTAACACTAGGATAATCTTACCTATTTTCCAGAAGCCTAATGAGATTTTTATCAATGATTACAATGCTTGAGTGTCTGTCTAGGATATAATATGAACAAGACAGGCCGATAGCTTTGGAAAATGTGCCATGTTTCTACTTACTAAAGCATGAAAAGTAATTTGGGAGACTGCTTCAAGAATGTACTTTGCCCATTTTTTTCTCGCCCTACCTTCATGGAGGAAAAAGACTAAATAAAAGTTAATATTCTTCCTGAATCCACTGTTGAAGAATCCAGTATGATTTTTAGAAAATATTTACTTTAGAGAAGGCACTGCAGGGGGCATAAAAGTGGTCCGTTGTCTGAGCAATTAAAGGTTAGAAGTTTTAAGAGATTATTATCTCTTCATTCCGACCAGGAAGTTCAGTGGTCCACTCTACCTCAGTCCTTCCCCATCCTTTAAGCTGATCCCTGGCCAGGTTCAGAGTGGACAGAACCAGCAAGTCTGGCTCTCTGGATAAGAGTTTGATTTGTTTTACAGCAGTTACACTGGCATCTAAGTTTACTCTAGACCGTTACTGAGTTAATTGGCTAATCAGGCTACCTGTGTCTGACTCAAGAGTGCAGATTTAAGCTTGATAAGGTTGGACAACTGGCCAAATCTTAGGATTCTTCGGCCAAGGGAATGGCGGGGGACTGTGTGTGTGGAGGTGTCCGATAGTGACTATGGGTGGGGCCAAAGTCCTACCCTGCAAACAAACACTACATATAACATATGCATTAATAAAAACTTTCCTATGCAGTGAAGCTTCAGGTGCATCCCAAGACCCATCCTCCCCCATACCCACTTCCCTCCAACCACTCCGCTGCGCCATGCCCCTCCTATACAGAAATTTTGGTCCTTACCATGACAGAAACCTTGCCCGAACCAGGGAGGAGGGAAATGGGTAAAGGCCAAGCTCTCAGCCGGATGCTAGACCAATTCACCCCAGGCCCACAAGACCCTAAAATCTCATCCTTTCCCAGGCCCAACGGGGTCAGAAAAGCAAACAAGGGTTCCCCGCATCTTCACCAAAGACTTAGCAGTCAGTGGAAGCACCTCACTACTAACCTCACTCCTTTCTTCACTCCCACGGGGTCCAGAGTTCCCGTGTTCCCTTCCCGCCACACGCAGCTCCAGCTGGTACGCTGACGCCAAAACGCCAAGGCAAAGGCGCCCTCTATCTCCCGTCCGCAGTTTGCGCATGTGTGAAGGGTGCAGCTCTGAGGGAGCCGGAGGCCTGGTCGCTAAGAAACGCAGCTAGAGAGGAAAGTTCCGCTTACCGGTGGGCTGGGAAATGCATGAACACCACTCTATTGGTAGACAGTAGAGAGAGGGGGCTGGCCTCAAGGGCGTTTTTCTTTCCATTGGGTGGAGTGGCTGTCAATCATTCAGGGCTTGGGTGGGCGGGGCTGTGGGAGGTCCGTGAGCGCGGCCTTGGCAACCCCTGGCGAGCTGTGTCGACTACGGTTGGGCGGCGCGGCGCTGCGGGCCGGTGGGAGGGGCCGGGAGGTCCTGGCTTGAGGGAGCCGGTTGGGTACATGGTGAGTGTCAAGTTGTAATCTTCTGTGAAGTGTTTTCCCACAGCAAAGAGGAGATTTTGTTTAGTTAATGAAAGGTATTATTAGCTTCCTTTTCGTGATCCTCGGGTGTCATTAGTAACCCTTCCTCGTGTCACCAAATACAAGCGCACTGTCCGTGACTCCAGGGACAGGAGAGGGCTCTGCAATTCATTTTTTCCCCTCATCAACCCCATCAACCGCTCATGCCGCAGTCTACGATAGGTTCAGTGTTGGGAGCAGAAACCGCTCTTCAGCCAGAAAGGGACTGAATGCAGAGAATCAGATGCTTCAGAGCTGTTGGCGGCGGGGAGCGGACTGCAGGCGGGCTCTGAGACGCTGGCTGGCCGGGCGGCTGCTCACTCTGCCCCTGCTGGGAAGGTGAGGGTTCAGAAGGCTGCCCTGGAGCTGTGGAGCTCAAGACCGTACGTGCGGTCCACGGATCAAGAATCCACACGTTAACACACCTAAGGCTGCCCTTTACATCCACAGGAACAAGGAGTCCAGTTGCTGCCTCCCACCACTGGTACTTAACCCAAAGCTGAAGACAAGGACCGACCTAAAGCTGCAGTAGAACCCGGGGAGAAACTCCAGATCCCTGGAGTAGTTTTCCACTTCTCAGCCTCTGTAGTACAGGACAGAGTGCTAGAAAGTGGAAAAGAATACTATGTTCTAATCAAGCATATCCCACAAAGTAAACACATTTTATTATGAGACATGTAGGTATTTATGAAAGTAAACGTTCCTTAAACGACCGCTTTTTATATGTACCAAGTAAGGCTAATTGCATTCTGACATAACACCATTCACTGGTCTAGCATGCCTTCCTTTGCCTCTTTTTCCTCTCAAAGACACTAATTTTAAAGAAAAATCTAAGTAGTAAAAAAAGAAAACTAGGCTTCCCATCAAAATATTAATAACCAAAAACACAAAATGTTGGCAAAGGGAAAAGGGGAAAATTGTTTAGGTTCATTATATAGTAAAAAATGGATACTTTAATGTGATTATTTATTAAATTTACTTAGTTTATCATCAGTTATTCTGGTTCTGCTAAAGTTTCCAGTTATATAGTTTATCATTAACCCACACGTGTCTTTATTACAGGCATCCAACCAATACTCAAATTCAGAGCAATGGAAGAAAAGAGCAGCAAAAATTGAATTGAATGAAACCCAAAAACAAGAAATTAAAGAGGCCTTTGATTTATTTGATGTTGATGGGTCTGGAACCATAGATGTGAAAGAATTGAAGGTTCTGAAATTATATCTAATTCTAAAACATTTAAAAAAACATTTATTTGTGGCAATCTTTAGACTTTTCTTTAATTGTAGTCTTCTGAAAGCTTGATATAAAGTCTCTTCAGTGCATAAACCTGCCCTGCATTAACAAAACAATATCATGTTAAGCATTTTAATTGTGTTTTATAAATGAGTAGACCAAAGCCCGGGGTGTAACACTGATTGATATATTCTATGGCACAGTAGGATTAGAATCTAGGCCTGCTGACCTGATTTTCCATGTTTATGCCCACTCCATGGTAAAAAAGAGAGAAGCTAGTAATTGATAATTTAAAAGCTTGGAATGAGATCATGGCATATTATAATTTATTTCCTTTCTATTTCAGATTGCAATGCAGGCCTTAGGATTTGTACCAAAGAAAGAAGAAATTAAAAAACTGATAGCTGAAATCGACAAAGAAGGAATTGGCACCATTAGTTTTGAAGATTTTTTTGCCATTATGAGTGTAAAAATGGTATAGTTGTGATTTTATTTTTCAAAGAAATACAGCAATATAGCTTTCTACCTCTTGGGGCTGGAGCAATCAGAGGTTTCATAGAGGAAGAATTGGAACTGGGTTTTTAAGGATGAGTGGGATTTAGATAGGAAAAGCAAGATTAAAGATGTTTTCAGGGTGGTAGTGAAAAGACCGTCCGATGTGGAGAAGAGGTTTTTGTCAGGAAATGAGGATATATAGCAGGATAGAGAGAATTTTGAAGCTTTGAATTCAGCAAACATATACTGAGCACCTATTTTTGCAAGGTATATTACTGTTCTAAGGGAGTATTGAATGAGACAACCTTCTTGTTCTCTTGAAGTTTACAGTTTGGGTAATGGATCTGGATTACTCTGATTAATAAGAGACACATCCTCTTTACCACGTTGTGCCTCTTTCACTTCAATGAACCCTGTGTTTAAATACCTTAAGGACAGATGTGAGTACATTGGAATAATTGTTAAAAGTCAGAGCAATAAATAAAGTCAGAACTCAGCTACCAGACACATTGCTGCTGTAGACCTCAAAGATCTAAAAAGTACAGCTTGATAGAATAAATAAATGAAAGACTAATGATAGTTGTTTCCTTTTTTAAAGAGTGAAAAAGATGAAAAAGAAGAAATATTGAAGGCTTTCAAATTATTTGATGATGATGATACTGGAGGCATAACACTAAACAATATCAAGAGGGTTGCTAAGGAACTAGGGGAAAATTTAACAGATGGTGAACTTCAGGTAAACTTTGCTTATTTTTATAATTATAAATTTTATATATTATGATTATTAATTATATTCTAACTTTAGTTATACTAATACGCTTAAAACAAAATTTGGTTTTGAGTATGTACTTAAATACTCATTTATATCTCTTCATTTTAAATACTTTTCAAATATTTATATTTTGTTTTACAGGAAATGCTTGATGAAGCTGATCATGATGGGGACGGAGAAATAAATGAGGAAGAATTCTTGAGAATGATGCAAAAGACCTCTCTTTATTAATACTGTTGTTTTGTTCCTTCTGGAAAGTTGTTAACAAATTTGTGTTTATTACACAGTTCAGTAATTGAATACTGAATGTATTCATTTTAATTTTACTTTATATGCACAAATTTGTCTCTTGATGTCTAGTCTATGTGAGAAGTTACATGTTTCTACCAATATGTGGTTAAATTTACAGCATCAAGAAAACATGATTACTAATTTGAACCATGAATCCAAAAACAGTATTAATTCTAACTGCTATTTTTAAAACCTCAGGTTCCAAAGACAGAATTTTTTTTAGGTTTGATGAAGTTGGCCCCACATCCAAATGAATTTGGCAAACAAGCCATTACTTTCCCTATATATCCTTTTGTGCAATTCTAAACAAATGATGAACATTTGCTTTTTAATCAGCAATTCAAGTATGTAAAGTATTAAATAAAACTGGCAACTACATTATTTGCTAATTTTCTTCTTATAGTTGTAAAGAAAGAAATTCAAAATAGCATTTTTACCATGCATATCTCCCTGTAAGTTGACCCTGTAAGTTACCATTCTCTGATAAAGTGTCACCAAACTTTTTGATTCCTGTCAATCTGACAAGTTGCAAGTCATATCTCACTGTATTTTTAAGGTTCATTTCTTTTATGAGAAGCATTGAGTGTCTTTTCATATGTTTATAATCTATTTGTCTTTTCCTTTCTGTATATTGTCTATCCATGTCCTTTACCTATTTTTCTACTGGATTTTTAAAATTGATTGATTTTTAGGAGCTCTTCATATACAAAGGAAATTAATCTTTGTCATATATGTTGCATGCATTCTCCCATTTGTTATTTGCCTTTTGATTTTGAATATGGTTCAGTACATTTCAAAAAGTTTGCTGCATAAGAAGATTTCTACAGATGTTGAGCTGTTCAACAGTAAAATGGCAATGCTATGTCTTTTAACGGTCCTTATTCTCACAGTGACCATATCACTCCTATCAAACTGTAGCCTAATTTTGAGGGTAAAAAAAAAGAGAGGGATGTTTTCTCATGCTATTTTATTTTCCATTTGAAACATAATCATCTTTACTTTTTAGTTGAGATAATCTAGATTAAATCCCATACTGGAGTAAGGGAGGGTTTTATGAGTAATAGATTTGTTTATGTTTGCTCTATATTTGAGGGATAACCTCTCACATACCCAATTAAAATGACTTAAACCCTAAGAATGGCTATGGGAATATTGCTAAAACAGGAAAATTCAGGACCAGGCCAGACTCTTGAGCTATTTTGGAACATATTCTGTGACTGTCCTGGCAGAAATTAACCCCTTTATAGTGAAATTTGATAGGGTGCTTACATCTCAAAATGATTCCCTACTCAAAATATTTATTTACAAATATTTATAAATTTTGTGAAAAAAGGGAAAGTTATGACTACTTTATGGTTTCACAGATAATGGTAGATAAGGTAAGATGATGAGACTCCATCTTACATGTGAGATAAGGCTTGGAGCATTTTAGCCAAATGCTAAAGAATTTCCTTACTTTCATAACAGAACAAATTCAAACTTACCTAGTTCTTTGCATTTTCCCTCTTTTCTTCAGAGGAAGATCAAATTCAACAATATGTGGACAATTTAAGAAGCTGTCATAAAGGTGGCTGAAATTAGACTAATGCTTACTTAAGTATGGGCACTAAAAGAAAAATTATTTCAATCACTTAACATAAAAATTTTGGATTGTCCACTGTATACCAGGTGCTATGAATTAGGTATGGATCTTATTGTCTCTAAGTTGGCTGGTAATAAGAACTAAGTCAAAGATTTAGTTCATGTGATAGGGAGCTTCCCAAATGGCTCTCAAGGATCCCAGTTTCCTGATACCCATACCCTTGGGTAATCTCCTTGTTGAGTCTGAACTGGATTTAGTAGCTTACTGATAATGAATAGAATTGGCAAAAGTGATGGGATGTCTCTTCCAAGACTAGGTTACCAAAGACTGTGACTTCCATCTATCCGGCACTCTCTCTTGTGCGCCCTTTTGCTTGCTTGCTCTGATGGAGCTAGCTGCCATGGTTTGAATTCCGTTATGAAGAGGACCACATGGCAAGTGAGGACAGCCTCCTCTGAGATGGGCTGCAGGTCCAGCTAACACCTAGATTACAACCCTGAAGCAGAGGAACCAGCTAAGCCAAGCCTGGATTCCTGACTTATAGAAGCTATAAGATAATAAATGTTATTTTAAGCTACTAAGTTTTGGGGTAATTATACAGTGATAGATAACTAATATTGTCCTCCATCTTGAAACTTGTGTGTTGACTTCTTCCCTATCGTATTGCTAGATATATTAATATAAGGAATCAAGGAAGCATTCCAACTATCAAATACTAAGTAGAGAGGAGATTAATTAGACTTATCACAGGAGGATATAAAGAGCAATGCTATTTATTAGATTGCTACTCTTTTATGACTATTCATTT
The DNA here is from genome assembly GCA_008086735.1 of Cheirogaleus medius. Lineage (NCBI taxonomy): Eukaryota > Metazoa > Chordata > Mammalia > Primates > Cheirogaleidae > Cheirogaleus > Cheirogaleus medius. The sequence goes on from VBSM01000483.1 coordinate 26,474,974, forward strand.
TTCAACCATTCATCTGAAAGTCAGTGAGTTCTCTGCCTCTTTCTGTAGCTTGGATATCATGAGGACTTTAGTCCACCCATAAGAGGACTTTTAAGGACTTTTTTTAAAAAATTACATTTTGCAATTCCTGCAACCCTGAGGTTGCCACTCAAACGGTCCCTCCCTCTGAGCCATTGGTTGGTGTAGATGTTCTGGAGTTCTGACTGACATTTTCGTTGCTAGCAAGCATGTTGTTGACAATGAAATTAACTACCTACTGAGCTTTAGGTAGCATCAGAAGTGAGGGTAAATTCAAGGCAAATGCTGACACAACCTTGTCAACTACAAAAGCAAGACTGATAAACACATCAAAGAGCTTAAAACGCCAAATTTCAGTTCTTGCTTTTATTCTAGAATGCATGAAAATCTGTACTGGAGAGATTACAGTCAGGTCTGGGAATAAGCAAACTCTAAACAATTAATTAATTATTAGAGAAACTGAATCTGAAAATAAAAACTTTTCCACAAAGAAAAACCCTAAGCCCATATAGTTTCATTGGTAATTTCTACCATTTAAGGAAGAGAATCTTTAATTTTTCCAGAGAATAAATAAAAAACATAGTTCTTCTAAACTTGTTTATTGAGGCCAGCAACAGCTTGTTACCTGTTTATAATTCATCTGAATGAATTATAACCTACAAGGATAATTCATTTTAATCAAGTTAGGTTTGTTTCAGGAAAACAAATTGGTTTAGCATTTGAAATTTGATCAATGTAATTAATATGTCACATTTTCAGAATAAAAAAACCATGTAATCATTTCAGTAGGGAAAAAAAACCCACACTTGATAAAATTTAACCTTCATTCATGACTAAAACTCATGGCATACACAGTATTATACTATTCGACCATTAAAAAAGAATGAAATCCTGTCATTTGTGGCAACATGGATGGAACTGGAGGGTATTATGTTAAGTGAAATCAGCCAGGAACAGAAAGTTAAACACCACATGATCTCAGTCATACATGGAAGCTAAGTAAAGTTGATCTCGCAGAAATAAAAAGTAGGACAGAGAATAACAGAGGATGGGAAGGGAAAAGGGAAGGGAGGGATAGGGAGAGATTTGTTAAAGGATACATAATTACAGCTAGATATAAGAAATAAGCTCTAGTATTCCATACCTGCAGTCCCCAACCCCCAGTATCTGTAGGTGGCCTATTAGGAACTGGGCTCCACAACAGGAGGTGAGTGACAGGGAAACAAGCGAAGCTTCATCTGTATTCATAGCTGCTCCCCAACGCTCTCATCACTGCATAAGCTCTGCCTCCTGTCAGATCAGCTGCGGCATTAGAGTCTCACAGAAGCATGGACCCTACTGTAAACTGCTCATGCTGAGGATCTAGGTTGCACACTCCTTATGAGAATCTAATGCCTGAGACTACCGCCTCATGGTCTGAGGCGGTGATGAACGGCTCTGATGAAGCAAGCTGCCATGGTTTAAACTGCCTGGGGAAGGGCTGCAAATATAGGTTATCATTAACAGCGAGGTTTGACTGCACAATAAATGTAATACGCTTTAATCATCCCGAAACCATCCACCCCACCCCTACCCCCTAGTCTGTGGAAAAATTGTCTTCCATGACACTGATCCCTGGTGCCAAAAAGGTTGGGGACTGCCGTTCTATACTACTGTAGGATGACTATAGTTAACAGTAATGTACTACATAGTTTCAAACAGCTAGAAGGAGGATACTGAATTTTCCCAACAAGAAGAAATGGTAAATGTTTGATATATTGGATATGCTAATTACCCTGATCTGATCACTATATATTATATGTATGATTAACTCCATTTATCTCCCTCATCTATTGTACTATTGTCATACATTTTACTCCTATATATATATTCAAATCCCTATAAGATATAATTATTGTTTTTGTCTTTTATAAACCAGTATATATGCATTTAGATTGCCCACATATTTACCCTTTCTGGTGCTCCTTAGTACTTTATTCAGGCTTGTGGTTCCATATGGAATAATTTTTCTCAGCCTGAATAACTCTTTAGTATATTTTGTAGTAAAGATTTTCTGTGATAAATTCTCTCAGCTTTTGTTTGTCTGAAAAGGCCTTAATTTTTGCTTTCCTTTTTGAAAAACATTGTTACTGTGTATAGAATTCTAGGTGGGAAGGTAGAAATTTTTTTTATATTTTATCATTTTAATGCCATTTCATTATATTCTGATTTCCATAATTTCTGCTGAAAAGCAGGCTAATAGCTTTATTGTTGCTTCTTTGAAGGTAACATGTGGTTTTGTTCTTTCTTCTGCATGCTTTTAAGATTTTTCTATTTGTCTAGGTTATTAGCAACTTAACTGTGATGTACCCAGGTGTGGTTTTCTTTATACTTTTTTCTCCATGAGGTTCATAGTTTCTTGATTCTGCGGTTTGATGTCTTTTAGCAACTCTGAAACATTTTTAGCCAGTATTTCTTCAAATGTTGTTTCCAAACCATCATATCCTCTTTATTTCTAAGACTCTAATTACAAGCATGTTAGACTTTATCACTATTCTTCATATAGCTCTCATACTTGTCTTTATGTAAAAGGGATAGACCCTTTTTCCCTCTGTGCTTCACATTAGACACATAGTTTACTGACTTGTTTTCCAGTTTACTGAAAGTTCTCTGTTTTCCCATACCTAATAGATTCCAGTTCTTTGTTGAACTTTTCCTCTGTTTTATTGAACACATTATTTTCAAGTCCCTATCTGATTACTTCAATATCGCAGTTATCTCTAGGTCGATTTTTATTGTCCTTTTAAAATTGTAGCTTTTAGTTATTTGGTCCAGCTTTTTAGACAGATATTGTGAATGAAAAATAAGAGAGCCTATGAATATTGTTATCTTCCTCCAAAGAGGGTTAAATTTTCTTCCAACAGGTAGATAAAATACAGGAGGATCATTTTGATTCTTCTGAGGGGTGGTTTTAGTAATTATTAAGGCTTTTCTCTTTCAGATTTGCCCTCATTCCTAGGATTACTTCTCTGCATCTCAACTGAAAGTCCAGGGTATTTACTGATATCTCCTCACCCCACCCTCTTCATCTTATCTGTGCTTGAACTCAAATTTCTCTTTGCAGCATTGCACAGCTGTATAATTAAATTCTTGCTCAGCTCCTTTTTCTCTTAGATCCTGTTTTCTGCTGTTTTTTTTTTTCCTTGGGGCGGGGGGTGGGGGGAAGGGGGTGCTGCTGATGCTGGGCATATGTAACTAAGGAGTTAGCCAGTGACCTAAAAGGGAGTAGAGGCAGGGTTTGAGTGATTTTTTTTTAAATTATTATTTCACTTCACCTTGAGTCCCTGCTCTGTATATAATTTTTCCTCTCAAGTCTTAGTCACTTTGGCAGCCCCAAATTTCAATCCGTTTCTCCTCAGCCCAATAGGATTTCTGCTTGAGTCTATTTCCCCTTATGAATTTATGAATTTTTATGAATTAGAAAATGCCATCAGGGAAAAAGCCAGGGTGAGAGTAGAGTTCACTTCCTGTTCTTCTCTCTCAAAAGGGTTGTAGTCTTTCCTTTCCAATCCTGTTGAGTTGGGTGATTTTCCATTCCTTCACACAGTCCTTTTATATATTATTAGCTTTTATATCTGTTTTCAGCAGGAATATTAGTTCATCATATTCTGAACCAGAACTGTCAATATTATTTTTAGGAAAATAAATCTAACTGATGACAGTTGACTGGGATTGGGAGAGACTGCTGGCTGAACGGCCAGTTCAGAGGCTATAACAAGGGATGGTGGGGACCTGACTCATGAACGGCTGCATTTATTTTTAATTTTATTTATTTTTTTCAGCATATTATGGGGGTACAAATGTTAAGGTTACGTATATTGCCCTTGCCCCCCCCCTCGAGTCAGAGCTTCAAGCGTGTCCATCCCCCAGTTGGTGCACATCACACTCATTATGTATGTATATACCCATTCCCTCCCTCCCCCACCTGCCCAACACCCGGTAGATGTTATTCCTATATTCCACTTAGGTGTTGATCAGTTAATACCAATTTGCTGATGAGTACATGTGGTGCTTATTTTTCCATTCTTGAGATACTTCACTTAATAGAATGGGTTCCAGCTCTATCCAGGACAATACAAGAGGTGCTATATCACCGTTGTTTCTTATAGCTGAATAGTACTCCATGGTATACATATACCACATTTTAATCCACTCATGTATTGATGGGCACTTCGGTTGTTTCCACATCTTTGCTATTGTGAATTGTGCTGCTATAAACATTTGAGTGCAGGTGTCTTTTTCATAGAGTGACTTTTGTTCTTTTGGGTAGATGCCCAGTAATGGGATTGCTGGATCATATGGTAGATCCACTTGTATCGCTTTAAGGTATCATTTAGTTTTGAAAAGAGAGGTTGGAGTCAAATCTTTCATTCACGGTATCTTATTTTTATATACTCTGATGAAATAGTAATATTAAGTAGCCATTACTGAGTCCTGACTGTGTGTTATGCACTATTCTACCTCTTTTACATGGATTTTCTCATTTAAGTCCTATGCCTGTTGAATGCTATTATCATCATTCTGATTTTACAGATGAGAAAACAGATACATAGGATTTAAATGACTAGCTCAAAATCACATGGACAGTAAATGGGCTTTGAAGTCAGGCCAGCTGGCTCCACCCTCTATGTTCTTAACCACTATCCTCTCTGCCTCTCATCATGCCCTATTAAATCTTCCATTTAATAGGAACTATTTAAATGGAAGAATCTGGTGGCCCACATTCCCATAGGGAGAAAGCAGAAAAGTGAACTCAGTGGTTATTTTTGCTGTTGTTTGGAAAAGCAAGTGAAGTAATAAAGAAAATGATATAAATCCAGAGAGGTGAAACTAAAGAAAAACATAAACCATTTTTTAAAATGAAAAAATAGATTTAAGTCTTTGTAAATTTAGTAGTAGAGAGTTGTGATGTGGCCAAAGATAAAATGTCAAGACAAACAGGTGCTTGGATGATCAGGGATTGATTCTCTATAGTGATGAAGTTATTACTTGATATTTTATATGTGGACATTCCCCTTCTAGTAATTTTTCCTTGCTTTCTTGGTGATGGCTCATTTTAAGTTATTTTCTCTTAAAAACAAGTTTAAATATTTGTTAAATGAATGAAAGAGGGAGTACTAACAATGATGAGTTATAATCTCATCTTCATTAAGAGCTCATATCACTTCATCTCACCCATTGGAATAGGTTGGTCCCACAGGGTGGAGTGTGGAGGCCACCCCACTAGAGGGCGTTGAGGTCTTGTCTCAGTTTAGTGAGTGAGGGTTTGGTTTGAGTTATGCTTGTTTTGATAGTTTAACATAAATTTGTGAAAGGTTTAAAGAAAGACTAACAGTAAAGATAAAATTTATCTGGCACAATTTGGGAGAAAAATGTAAAGAAATCATATTATTCTTTAACCCATTTCCTTGGTAACCCACTTACTTATGTTAATGAAAAGTCAAGAGTTTCACTTAAAACCAAATCTGACACTATTCAAAATGTAGCCATTGAATTATCAGGGAAAAATACATTATTTGAAGATTTTTTTTTCTGTTCTTTTCTTCCCACCACCCCCCCGGAGGCCACCTTAGCTTCGGATTTAAAAAGATTTTTTTCTCTCCAATCCAACTTTAAAGATGTTTGATGTTTTCCTCTGACTGTATGAAGTAGTAACTGAACTATTTCGTATAAAAATGACTGAAAAAGAGATTCATCAAACTGTTGACAATGGCTACTTCTGAAAGAGGAGAATGTGATTCTGGACAGGGTGAAGATGTTTGCTTCTTATTTACTATACATCTGTGTGATTTGGATTTTTATGAACATAAATTTTATTATTTAAATAAAAGGAAGTAAAAAATTCAATTGCATTTAAAAAGGAGATATGGAAATGAGATATGGTACTTAAAAAAGTGAACTTGAAATATAAATCCAAGAATATCTAATCTGCCTAAATATGAAAAAATACAGTGTCCCAGTGACATTAATAAGCATTCTACAACACGACAACAAAAAGGAAGTGAGGGTGTTGTTATACTATATACTTTAGTATCTCTTAGGGTTTATAATGGATAGTCCCATAGAGGTTCTGAGAAGGTCTTCAAAAGTGAAACTTATTTAATTTGGTCTAACCTCAATTATACCAGTGTACTTGACAATGGAGCACTTTTTTTCTTCACATTCAACAAAAGAGTTAATACCACAGTTCTATAAAACTCAGTTTGGGAAAAACCGACATATATAAAAGAACTAATTATATATAAACAATTTAACGCATAGTCAAAATAAATTATGTTCTGGGATAAGGTTCTTTACATTAATTTTAAGCTGATGAAAAAATATTTAGATGCATTGTATTACATTATTTCTGTGTTTTTATTAGACACATGTAAGTACCTTTTACCTTTTTTGGAAATATGTCATAGATAAATCAAATGTGAAGCCATATAAAAGTAATCAGGTAAAAACATACAAATGTGAATATCAATTCCATGATATCACTTACAAAACACCCCTGAACTGTTGTGCCCCGAGGAGTGCTTAATGGTGGAACACAAGAAGTCACAGGGCTTTCGTGTTTTCATTGCTAACCCAGATCAAAAGGCACTCTTTCTGCCCAAAGACTAGAGTTAAAAATATCCCTTCAGGCCAGGCGCGGTGGCTCACGCCTGTAATCCTAGCACTCTGGGAGGCCGAGGCGGGTGGATAGCTCAAGGTCAGGAGTTCGAAACCAGCCTGACCAAGAGCGAGACCCCGTCTCTAAAAAAAAAAAAAAAAAAATATCCCTTCAATCAACCTAGGAGGGAATATCATAGAGGCAACTGGACAGGGAACACAGAGCATGTTGACAGGAGAGAGCATCTTTAGGAATATTACTTATCAAGATAGGATTTAAAATGAATTTGGAACAATCAGATAAGCAGGAGGATGAGCATTTTCTTTTTCAAATAGAAATGGGCTCTCATGATGGAAGCAATGGATGAGATTAGTTTGGGACATACTAGAAAATCAACAAAATCTGGGTAATGAAAAAAGACAGTAATCTAATTTGAGCAAATGTAGAGACCATTTTCTTAACCACTCTGGCTAAGCATGTAGTGATTGTGCCTGTGGGGGGTGTGTGTTTGTGTGTGTAAATATCTAATATCATCCCTCCCAGTTGTGTACTTTTGGTAAATTTATAGTAAGAAATTATGCATAAGTTGTGTATTTAGTAATCGTTCCTCAGAATAATTCATCATTCTCTTTCAAGCCCTTGTTTATTTATTTATTTTTCATGAAATGGTAGGTTAGAGGATCCCACCAGGTATCTGACATGGGTGGTCCTACCTAATTAATGCAGCCAAAATTCTGTTGCCTCAACTATGTAAAACATGATAGACATGTGTTGTTATAATAAGCATGGATTAAACAATGCTTATTTTTATCTGTATGTTTCCAAAAAATTATAAACTATTGTTTTGTGTGTTTTAAATTTTACTCAATAGAATGCATAAGTATTTGTTTACAACTTGACTTTTTTCTTGACACTATATTTTTGAGATTTATTTATACTGATACATGTTATTAGAGTTCATTTATTTCAACTGATATATAGAATTCTGTTATATGACTAAACACTTTATTTTTCTACAGGAAGTTAGATTGTTTCTATATTTTTATTATTAGGAAAAATGGTATCATGAACATCCTTATATTTTGCCTTCCTGGACATACATACGGTGGATTTTCTAGGATAGCCATTGTCTTAGTCTATTTAGGCTGTGATAACAAAATACCATAAATGGGGTGGATTAAACAACCTACATTTATTTCTCACAATTCTGGAGGATGAAAGTGTGGATCAAGACACTGAATGTAGTTGGGTGCTGGCCAGGCCTCTCTTGCTGCCTTGTAGATGGCCACCTTCTCACTGTGTCCTCACACAGTGAAGAGAGAAAGAATGTTGAAATCCTGAAAGATCTCTTCCTCCTCTTATAAAGACACAGTGCTATCGAATGAGGGCCCCACCCTTATTTAACCTTAAATATCTCCTAAAGACACTATGTCTAGATGCAGTCACCTTGGGGGTTAGGGCTTCAACATATGAATTTGAGAGGGACACAATTCAGTCCATAGTAATCACTTGGAAATGAAACTGTAGGGTTGTATGGAATGTGCATCTTCAACTTTTCTAGGTATTTCCAAATTGTTCTCTGAAGTGGTTGTAATAATTTACACACCCACCAACAATTATATAGATGATGGGATATTTTAAACTGGAAGAACTTAAAAAATCCAAAGGAAATTTAGAGGGTATAATCATTTCAAATAGCAATTTCTCTTTCCTGTTCCACCAATATCTGGCAGGTCTTTTTCCAAGCAGGTGCCCAAATGTTTTCTTCTATTAATCAGTTCTCATCTTTTACAGTCATGGCACCACATTGAGGGGTCTGTTCTCTTCTCTAATCCCAATGTTAAAAACACTGACCTTACTCAATCCAGTGGAATCTCATCATTGGATATGGATAGAACTGGGTTTGGGCCATAATCTCAAAAGACACAATCCTAGTTGCCATAATCCTGAATGTTGAAATCCTGAAAGATCAAAATCCCAAAAATATAATTCTGAAAAAATAATTATTTTATTATTTTATTTTTAGAGACAAGATCTTGCTGTGTTGCCCAGGCTGATTGGTTATTCACAGGTGCGATTATGGTATACTTACTGTAACCTGGAACTCCTGGGCTCAAGTGATTCTCCCTGCATTAGCCTTCTGAGTAATTGGGACTACAGGTGCACACCATCACACCCAGCTGGAAAAAATAATTTAAAAATGCTTTAAAAGACATTTATTTACATTTTTAAAGGGAATTTGAGAAACATATACAAATGCAACAGAACACTTCATAGGCCATGTTACACAATAAAATAGGCAATAATAACATACACGTTTTTGCAAGCATAAACATTCAGGTATACTAATGACAGCTACATGAGTATAAAAATTATGAGCAGACAAACTGTATTCATAATGAAATAGGTCAAAAAATGAAATGTATAAGCGCATATCACCATGGTGGGTAATTGTGTGCACTCAGCTTTGTAACTGTGGTCATCTGAAATACTGTGACCAACAATTTAATTCTTTTGATGAGATCAATCAAAAATCACAGTAAGTCACCATATACATATACAGTTGCCCAAGTAGCTGAGATGGCAAGAAATTTTATTTTTCATAAATGCAGATGTACAAAAAAGGCATCTTTTATTGAGAAAGTTTCAATGTTTTTATGTATACTCACAATGCTTACACACAAAGTCAATGTTGTGATAATGCATTTTCATGGAGTCAAGTTTGCAAAAAATACATAAAATGAATCAGAACTCTCTAAATGTCTTTGCAAAATTTATACCTCCAGTACTGGAAATGATGTGAAGATGAAATACATAGCATAGCAAATTGGCACTATATGTTAAGGGACAGAAGTTATACACGATTGAAAATTTGGCAGGGGAGATTTCTGGTATTCTTCCCTGTGTTTTCATTTCTTCTATCATCTTTGAAACACTCACTGCACTTGCACTTGGAGAGTGGTTGTGGTCTACAAATTTTGTAAGTATGTACTATCCATTTGAAAGTCTGGTTACTGTTTAGCTGTTGCAACTAAGCAATTTTCTGCTTTGGCAGCACCAATAATAATTAGCTTTTAAACTTTTATCTTTCTCCATTAAATAGCCTCATACACTTAGCTTATCACAGCCTTTTTGTGAGATCTGTTTCACAGATCTCTTCCATTGTGTTGTAAGGAATACAGTAAGAAGAAATGATATTTGACTTCCCTAATATCAAATCTATATGAGTTGGAGTTCTCCAGAGAGACAGAACCAATAAGCTATCTATAGAGACACATGAGAAGGGATTTATTAGGGGCATTGGCTCATTCAATTATGGTGGCCGAGAAGTCCCACAACAGGCTATCTGCCAACTAGAGACCCCAGGATGCCTGTAGGGTGGCTCAGTTCAAGTCTGAAGTCCTCAGAAGCAGGGAAGCTGATGGTGTAACTCTCAGTCTGGGGCCAAAAGCCTCAGGACCCCAGGGACTTCTGGTGTAGTACTGGGGTCCAAAGCCCTGTGAGCCTGGAGTTCTGATGTTCAAGGCAGAAGAAAAGTCTGCCCCAGCTCTCAGAGAGACCAATCTGCCTCTGTACTTTTTATTTCCTGCCTTTGGCTGGTTAGATAGTGCCTGCCAATGTTGGGGGCAGATCTTTCTCACCTATTCCACTCACATTTACACACAAATCTCCACTGGAAACACCCTCACAGATACACACAAAATAATGCTTTCCCATATTTCCAGGTATTCCTTAATCCAGTCAAGTTGACATCTAAAATTAAATCCACAAGTCCACCCCTTGTCAATTTGGCACCCATACACATCTCCTTAAACCATACTTAATTTCCAAATAAAGACAACAGCAAGGTAATAGTTCTGCATTTGGGATTTTAATCTTTCTGGATTGTGATTTTGAGGATTTTTAGACATTAGGGATTTTGGTTGTTTGGAATTTCAGCATTCGGGATTATGGGATTCAGGATTGTGTCTTTCAGGATTATGATCTGCTCTGGATAGAGCTACTCAGTGGGTTCACACTAATAGCTAGAATTCTTTCCCAGAGAAGCCAGGTCTCCTTTGCTGGGACAAGATGATACTAATAGAGTTTCAAGTCCATTGCAGTGGAGCCCCTCAAGCTCCAAATCATCTCTGATTCTAGTTGTGGAAAGCCAGTGTTCTTTGACATCCACAGTGATTCCCCCCCCTTTTTTTTTTTCCAAATCAGGATATTTAATTTTCCTTAAAAATGATTTAAATGGCACCGGCTGCCCCTCTCATTCATTCTGCCACCCTCTCTCCCCCAGTTAACATCTTGTTTTCTCATTTCTTCAGTACTCAGGAACCTGATTTTCCTTTTACTCATGTGATTCCTCCTCATGCCAACACAGGGAAGTTTTATTTGCCCCCTGAGGTACTTGTTTGTGAATTGAGAAGAGTCTGGTCAGAGAAAGAGATGGTTTCTTATGTTTCAATCATGTAGACAGCCTATGAATCAAAAGGGATTTTTCAGAGTGAGTTAAACAATCTATTTTTCTTCCTGTATGTGTCACCATTTTTCTGGAAACTCTTACTTATCAGGTAAAACTGTACTTAGGAAGGTCCTCTGACACTCAGACATGTTTTACTCTGGATCCCATCAGCGAAGCCAGAAAGCTGAAAGTGTCTGCCAATCTCATTTCCGTCTGAAGCGCCAAATATGGGATCATTGATTCACTGTAGGACCCTGCAGAAGAAGGAACTGAGTGCTGAGGAAAACCCCTTTTAGTCAGAAATTTTTCTTTAGGAGGTCAAGACCTTTGAAAAATTAATAGAAAAGTACCAAACTATACCTTTATGTATTTTTTTTAAAACAAAAGACAATAAATGCTGCACTGTTCTTAACTAGGGAATTTTACATTCGTGTGTCATAATGAATCCATTTCCCCTTCGATGTCCCCGGCTCCCTCCTCTTTCCGGCCTGTCAGTTTATCCATGCCTTTTTCTTTCCACTGTAACATCATGCCTCTCTAACCCAGCAGGAACTGGAAAAATATTTAACAGTTAAAATGTGCAACTGGGTATGAATAATTCCATACATATATGTGGCTTTCTGAGCAATGAACCAATAAATGCTGTCTGATTAGTGTTAGGGAGATTTCCTGCATTAACTGGGGGAAAAAGAAAGTTTCCTGAGTAGGAGTCAACATGGGGAAGTTGAACAGCTTTCCATGTCCTCCTGCCTGAGATCTTTATTATTTAATCGTAAAAGACTGAATTTTTAGAGCATTCCTTTCATAGTCAAGTACAATTGTAAAGTACAGTAGAAAGTCAAATAAGAGTTTTTTGGATACCCTACCATCAACTTTGGCATGAAAAATCAAGAAGTCACTATAATCCTCCCATCTCCTTTGTGGGGAGAGGATGATGTGTCTACGCCATGCTGTTAGGCAATATGCATGACACCTACGGAAAGACTCAGGTTTAAGGTTGTTGCAGCCTTCAAAGGAATACTGATAAAAAACCTGAATATTTCTATATATCAAGCTGTTTGGCTTTTGTTGGCCATACCTTAATTTCTATTCCCTAGGAGCTGCGCAATATAAAAAGGATCTGAGAATTTTGAAATATGTGTGTGTGTGTGTGTGTGTGAGAAATGGCAAGATAAGCATGATTTTTATAGCTAGTAATTAAATAAATTAAACTATTTTTGTTATGATCATTATTAGGCCACTTCTTTGGAGAACATTAAGTAACCCATTAGAAAATGTATCATTCATCAACTTCTTTCATAAGGTCAGAGTGAGACAGAGAATTCATGTAGTTATCCAGGAAGAGTGAAACCCCTTATTTATATTATTGTGACACAATTGTCTTTTAATGTGTGTTTTTAGCTCCCATTTATTATTTCTTTAATAAGTCCTCATTTAATAAGTTTCTTTACTTCATTTCTCACAATTCATGATATTTTTTTAGAAACATTGAGTAACTCTGCCACGGTAAGTCCTGAAGGGAAGTTTCTACATAAATGGACCAAAGCACAAAACTCTGTAAGTAGGCAAAATTCTTCCTCAAAGTTATCTTCAACCAAGCTGTTAACTTAAAGATCCACCTTTCTCTTTTTTTTTTTTAAGATCCACCTTTCTTAAGTGCTCAAACACTGAAATGAATTGTGTGTTTGTAGATATCATCCATCTGTTACATTTTTGTTTATTAGTGTATATAGAAGCATATACGTATGGATACACATATATGCATACACATACTCAGAAATAAATTGTTTGTATCCTCAGTTTCTTGGTGTTGTTTTGCTTTCTTGGCACAGGCTTTTTCATTCTTGGAACTCCAAAGAGCAAAGAGTTTTATTTATTATTGTTTGTTAATATTGTAGATAGTAATAATAAGAAGGTCTTAGTTTAATATGGAAATATTTATTAATTGATAGTTTCTTTTTTTGAGTTGCTTCATGACTCAAAAATTTATATTAATGTTTTTATTGATAAATTATATATTTTATACTTTCATGGGGCACAATAATGTTTTGATATACAGAAGGTATATGATATGGCATGATTAAATCAAACTAATTAACATATCCATCACCTCAATTACCTACCACTTTTTGTGGTGAGACATTTGAAATTTACTCTCTTAGTGACAGTTTCTTTATATTTATAATACTACATTCCAAATTCTATAAGACAGTAGAAGAGATTTTATTTGTAAACTATTAATACTGCTACTAGTTTTGCTATGATTTCTCAAAGAAAGGAACATTCCATGTATGTCAGGTGCAAGTAGTGCTAGGGCCAGTGTGTCATCCCTACGTCCTCCGAAGCTTAGGAGGATGGGCATCTTGGAATAGTGTGTGCTGGTGTCCAGGGACTCTAGGGGACTTCGGCCTGACCCTGAGACTTGCCCTCCTTCTTGGCCTCCTGACAGCTGGTGGCTTTCTGATAGCAGAGCCCATGGAGTTGCCAAAAGTAGTGCTCAGGTTCAGACACATCCTCATTTCTGTAATTCAAAGACAGAAGTGTCTTGCTACATTTTAAAGAGAATTGATTCACTCATGCAACTGTGGGAGGGGCAGGGATGTATCTGGCCTTTGGGTACATGGAGCCAGGATTAAATTCCATTAGCACTTTCTCTTTCCTTCTCTTGTCCCTACTTCTCTTGGAACATTTAAGCTCTCCCACAGCAGAGCAGGTGAGTTTCTTCATACAGGAGAAGTTGGCCTCCCACCACACTGGAGCCTCCCATCTCTACCTACCACAAAGAGGAGCCAGGACCTGTGCATCTGGCCTGGCTGAGAGTGAGGGCTTCTTCCATTGGCCCAGCAGGGGTGGGGGCTTGCCCTGAGCACCAGCAATGTGTGAGATCTGACATTCCCGAGAGACTTTTTAAGGTGCTTTTGGTGGGTACTCAGAATTGATTCACAAGATGACCTCACTTAATCTGTAAGCTTTTGGTTCAAGTCACCTAGTAACTGAAGGTGAGGCCTTAATAAGTATTTGAATTATATATAAGATACAATATACGGGTTTAAACTCATTTTTAAATACCAGCTATATTAAAGGAAGGCTGGAAAATCTCAGAGTTTTAAAATTTTTATTAAATTTTTGAAATTAAAATATATGGTAATCAATAAGGTGTTTTGTTGGCTATAAAATTCTTAAGGAAGCTAGTTAAATGATAATTTACATGATTTTTTTAGGATATGAGACAAAGACTATGGAGAGAAATGGCTTTCAGAATGAACTGAAAAAGAAGATTCCAGTTATAAAAAAAAGACCACGTGACTATACTAAATGGTTCGTTTTTTAAATATACAACTGAGAAGAAAAAAGTAATGCATCTTTATGCAATTTTTAAAGAAATAGAACACACACATAGTTTCTATTACCTATCTTTCTTCAAAATCAATTTTTCTTTTAACAAAACACAACCATTATTTCTGCATGAAAGAACTAGAGATTCTTTCAAAAGATGAGTCATTATGAAATGGGGGTCTTACCTTTAAGATATAAAAGGAGGTTGCATTCAAGATGTGTCCAGTCGTCCTCAGTTGAAGCATAGAAAGAATTTTCTCAAAGGAATGATAAACAGAGAGAGTGGATCTTAGGAATTCTAAATGCCAGTGACCCCTGGTTCTCCCCCCTTCTGACCAATGTTGCAGCCTAATGAGAGAAATTAAGCACTGATTCATTAATCTGCACAGCATTTTTTAAAACTTCCTGAATAAAGGATTTTCAGTATTCTCAGATGGAGAACTCATCTTATGCCTGAGACTACAGTGGGCTTTCCTGCTGTCTTTGCAAACATGAAACATGGTAACTATAGGCTCAGGCGTATCTGGGAGAAGCGAGGGAGGGAGAGAGAAAGAAAGAGAGAAAGAGAGACTGATTGCAGAGCAGCTTCCAAGTCCATGAAGCCAAACAGTTGTGTGAGAGGACACAGGCCTAAGAGACAGTGGTAGGTCCTCATTGCCTTCCAATATAGTCATCCTGCCCACTTAGCAAAGGAGACCCAATAAACAATAGGCTTTAACCAATCAGCTGCCCCTCTTCCTTCAGTAAGAGTAAACAAGGCAGAGAGAGAGCATAAGGAGAGAAGGAAACCCTAGCAGTGGGAGATAAGGCTTTCTCCCTTGTGTGCCCTGGCATTACTGGTATCATTCAGTTAATCTATGGGGTGGTGATCTGAGTTCTAAATAAGTGACTCATAAGTGAAGTTTTGGACTGCAACATATCAAGATGATTGAGCTTCTTTTTCAAATTAACTGTACAAGCACCTCATGTACAATGATGATAAGTGTAGGACTATACTTTGCCAAAAATGACGAATGGTCTTCCCAGAGTTCTACAGAAGGAGAGTGGCTGGGTGTGGTGGCTCATGACTGTAATCCCAGCACTTTGGGAGGCTGAGGCAGGAGGATCAATTGAGGCCAGGAGACCAGCCTGGGCAACACAGTAAGACCCCATCTCTATAAAAAATTTAAAAATTAGCCCAGCATGGTGGCACGTACCTGTAGTTCTTGCTATTCAGGAGACTGAGGCAGGAGGATCGCTGGAGCCCAGAAGTTTGAGGTTACAATGAGCTGTGGTCACACCACTGCAACCTAGTCAGAAGAATGAGACTGTAGATACATTTTCCTCTTAGGCTATGCTAGGAAATACATACATTTCAGCAAATAATACAAATTAGAATTAATTCAAGCACTTGTTAAACAAGGAAATACAATCAAAGGGGAAATTATTCTAGAAATAATAGCATTTTGTTCTTGTTTAAATTCTACCATGTTTATTCACTGTACTAGAGAAATGATTTTATAAGTTAGCTTTTAGTGCATTACAAACCCCATCCCAAAATTCAGTGCCTTAAAATAAAAACTATTTATATGGCTCATGTGTCTGAGGATTGACTGGTTAAGGCTGAGCTAATGTGGGCAGCACTATTTCAAATTATGTACCAAGCTGGGCTTGGCAACTCACAGTGATGTGGGCTCAGGTTGGTTTCCCATGTGTTTATTCTGGTGCCTAGTCAGAGGGGACAGCAATGTTGGGGGAAGCTTTTCTTACGATGACAGCAGATATGCAAGAGGGCTAGTGGTAAATTCAAGGCATCTTAGGCCTAAGCTCATGGTAGTACATTGTCATTTCCACTTTATTTTATTGTCCCAAACAAGTCACATCGCTGAATGCAAAGTCAAGGCATGGGAAGATATATTCTGCTTTGTTAGTGTGAAGAATTGCAAGGTCCATGGCACAGGGTGTGGATACAGGAAGGGGATGACTTGATGGGAAAGCTCCTAGCTGGCTTTTCCTAGAAAGATCCTCCCATGATGATCATTGGCCCAGTGAACTGAAATTAGTTCTGCTCCTTGAAGATTTGGGTGTCTGTGTGAACGTATAGGGGTTGGGGATTAGGGGAAATGAAACCACACCCGCCAGTCAGTGGTATTTAGCCTGCAATGCATTTGTGCCTCTTTGCCAGCATCCTTTTCCCAGCACACATACTCACACACACTGCAGATAGCCCCAGTTCTCATTTTCAGCAAACGGTTAGGTCTGCAGGCACATGTGGGATCCATCTTCTAACAGAAAGTGACAAATTAAGGCAGAGTGGTCCAGGGACCTCGTCATGCCCTCTCTCTCCAAACCTTTTTGCCCCTATTCCCATCTCACAGGGGCTAAGCAACACACCCACTCGTGAAGCAAAGCCTCATTATGGGGATACAAATTATTGGTCTCTTCTTCTTGTAGGCACCTCAATCTTCAGAAGAAATTCCTCTAAATTTTTTCTTCTTCTAATTTTTTTCTTTCCCTTCCCATTAGCTTTTAGGAGGGGAAAGCCAAACCTCTTTCCCTCCTGGTCCTCTCAGTGCATGGGAAGTAGGGGCAGGAGAAGCACAGGATCAGTGGTAGGAGCAATTGTGCTACTTTGAGCTCCAGAAGAACGTGGCTGTTTCCATGTTCTGGCAGATCTCTCATTTTAAAGTGTGGAGGTACTCGCTAGTTTTTGGCTTTAGTTTGGGGTCCTAGCTGCAGTTCAGGGACAACAGAAAGTGTTTTATGCTATGTCCTATTATTGGAATTGGGCTTAACTTGCTTCAAAACTGGGCTCTGCTATTTACCATTGAGTCTCAGTTTCTTCATCTGTAAAACAGTGTCACTAGTGCCTACTTGCCAGGGTTATTTCAATGATAAATGAATGAATGTCACTTGACTCCCACATTAGAGATATTAATCACTATTAGTTATCTTCTCCCACCACCCCATCTTCCATGTCTACCTCCTGCACCTGACTTGCAACTACATTTGTGCACGTATACATCTATGTAGAAAGATATAAATGCATATGTATATATGGATAAAATCTAGGCCTTTGATTTTTCCCCCTTGAATACATATATTACTGGTGCAATAAAAATATATTTAGGATATAAATCTTCAACATTCAGTAGCAATACTCCTAAATTCTTATATGACTCATCAAGTCATAAGTATCAGGCATGGGACTCTATTTCCTGCAGCACATTGTGTAGGTGTATTATTACCAGAAATCCTCCATAATGCCACCCAGTCATTTCAGTCTTTGTTTTGACAGAAATGACTAGGATGAAAGAAAATAAAGATTAAAATAAAGAAATGTAATTGTTTTTATGTTTTACCATCAAGAATATCCTTTTAGTTAAAATGAGATCATTTAAATGAGAATAAACAAATTTAAATAAAAAAGAAATTTTGATGCTTATTTCTAAACTGAACAGGGTTTTACCTGATAAAATCTACAAAGCAGAGTATTTATCCTCAAAAAATATCAGCTATAGATAATCATTACTCATACTTTTATACCTTCAAATATGGTGAATATTCTAAAATCTTAATATGTTGGGAGCTTTTTAGGTTACATGGGCTCTATGGTTAGAGGAAGGAAGAGGTAGTTCAATCATTCATTCAACAAACATTAAGTATTAAATTACATAGCTAAATTGCTTCTGAACCTCTTCTCCATTGTTTTAAAATTTAGAGCTTCAGGTCTAATAGAGGAGAAATGAGATAAACAACAACATAATCACACTTCAGTTTCTTCCTATTCTCCACTACCTAACATTGGTCCCACCAGCCCCAGCACCAATTTTGACACCCTCCAACTGTGAGGCAGTTTCTCTGCGCATTGGTTACTGAGACAGAGTAGTCACCCCTCCTCCCATAGATACAGAAGCATAAAACTGAGAGTGGGTAATATGTAACAGAAAGAATTTGCATTTTGAGATGAGAAAGTCTCCCATTTTTTTCTCCTTCACTGGCAAAGTAATAAACTTCTCTTTCCTTCTCCTTAAACCATTTGTTCTCATTCTTCTGATGCAGCCTCAAGGACAAATGCCGAGCCTTCGATAATAGATTTTGGTGCCCAGCTTTCGGTAACATTACCAACTTGTCTGAGCCCAGTGAGGCAAACCTTCCTCCTCCTCCATCCCCCAACAAGTTACATGAAATGCATTTATTACTTACAGATAGGCAGCAAGGGACAAGAGAAGCCCAGGATTCATTGTGAGCTGTTTGCCCAAGGCCCAAGAAAGCTGCTTGGGATGAATGAGTCTCAACGGCACTGTCCCACTTGCAATGCAGCTGAGGGACCCCGCTTTATAAACATCAGGGTCACATGACTCACTGGCCTAAAGTGTTAAGGACATCCTGTTCTGGCGTCCGGGGCTACAGAACAGAGCCCAAGCTGTTCTGGCCAGCTCCCCCGTTATCTCAGGATGTTGCATTCTCAACACATTCTATAGTTATTCTTAAGAACTACAAGTGAGAAAGGGGGAGAATTGGGTCAGTCCAAGGCCACCTCAAGAACTGTCCTGCGTCAACACTACTATAACCACCTCCATATCACAACAAAGCAACCTTAAAAAGATCTGCTGTATTTGCCCTGTAGGGAAAAGTCTGTAAGAATTAGGGAAATCTTAATTAATTGCTTCCCAAAATTTTATCATCTTCAAAATCTACACAATATTTTCCTGGTGTGTCATATTAACTAATTTACCACCAGTGTCTTCTGTAGGTAGCATTTGGTAAACACATACACCTGGAATGTCTCAGTTTCTTCTTCCATTTCCATGTGTACA
The DNA here is from genome assembly GCA_008086735.1 of Cheirogaleus medius. Lineage (NCBI taxonomy): Eukaryota > Metazoa > Chordata > Mammalia > Primates > Cheirogaleidae > Cheirogaleus > Cheirogaleus medius. Next base: position 26,494,214 of record VBSM01000483.1, read on the forward strand.
CACACACACACACACACACACACATGCAGCCTAAAAGTAACTGAAAGGAAAGGAGGATTTTGGTTTGATTTTATTTTTAGACAGAGAGAGCATAAAAATGCACTCATAGCTATGGCTATTTTCAACTAATACAAAGGACTACAATAGTCCTAACATACCAAAAAAAGATTCTAGGAGTTTTATGCACACACATAGATAATGGCCAAGGAATCAGCATAATGACATGTTGGAACTAAAGGGGTTTCAGAAATCACTAGTCCAAATCTCTCATTTTACTAATAAGGAAATTTAATCCTTTGTATCAGGAAAAACCTTGAAAGTCATTTAAATGGGAAAAAAACTAAAATAAAAATCACTAGGCATCCTGTCTAGCACACCCTTCCAGGTTGTCTGGTTCTGCAGGGGTCTGAGACTTCAGTCTTTGAGCTATGTTATAGCTAAGCTGTAGAAAACTTACAGTAATGCAAATGATTCTCCATAGAAAAGCTGCATACTTTCATGTGGAATGCAACTGGTTATGGCCCTGTGGATATTGACCAGCTTTCTATCTGTTTGCAAATTCATTTCAGCATTCTTGATAGCCTATATATGTGTGGGCTTTTGAACTGGTTGTATCATCTTACTGGTTTCCTCATTAATTAATGTGTTAAATAAAATCTTTGACCTTTTAAAGCATCCTTTGACAACAACCTGCAACTTCTGATTGGAACACTACATGAAGGCTATTGATTATTGTTAGCAGTGATAAAACCAGCTATTGAATATTTACTATTTCTAAGTGCTTTGTATATATTTTCTTATTTAATCCTCATAATCACATTATGAAGTATATATTATTAATACCAATTTTACAGGTTAGGAAATTGAGGCGTGGGTAAAATAAGTGGTTAAGCTACAGCTGGAAGTGTTAGAGCCAGAATTTGAACCCAGGTTAGTCAGACTCCAACGACCCTACTCGTAACTCGCAGGCCACAGGTCATTCATGCTCTGCTTTAGGTCTCATTTTCTCTACCTATAAAAGGGTTTTATAAATATCTGTTTACCTTCAGGATATGCTAAGGAGATTGCCCCTTTCTTATGTACTGAGTTGAGTCCCTTCAAAATTTATATGTTGAAGTCCTAACCCTCAGTACCTCAGAATGCGACTGTATGTGGAGATAAGTTCTTTAAAGAAGTAATTCGGTTAAAATGAGGTCATTAGAGTGAACTCTAATCTAATACAATGGGTGTCCTTTTAAGAGAAAAAAATTTGATGACAGTCACATACAAAGGGAAGACCATTTGAAGACACAGCTAGAAGGTGGCCATCTACAAGCCAAGGAGAGAGGCCTCAGAAGGAACCAACCCTGCTGTCACCGTGATCTCTAACTTCCATCCTCCAGAACTGTGAGAAAATAAATTTCTGTTGTTTAAACCACCCAACTTATGATATTTTCTTGTGGCAGCCCTAGATAATTAGTACACTCTTAAAGTGCTTTAATCATCAAGAATATAGAGCTTCTAAAAAAATACTTCTGGTCTGGGTGGGAGGCCAGGGTAGTAAATGAGGACATACTCCCTTGGCTTAAGGACTTGGCAACCACATAACACTTCTACGTGAATAAACAGGTGCTCCTTCCTCCAGGGCACAGAGCTTGATGGAAGCCCAGGCTGGGTTTTGGCTTCCAGCCCCTCTCAATCCCTCGGCTGGCCTCTCGGTACAGAGCGGCAACTGCACAGCTGTGCTCAGAGGCCCGGGTGCTACCCAGGCATGGAGGTGGTTGCTTAGCAAGTCGTGAACTCCACTGGAATTAAATGCCGATCATTCCCCTCCTGCCTTCTTTCTGCCCAGTCCTCCATATGTCTCCCAAAAGTCACATTACTGTGCCCTCAACCTGAACTTCCTGAGAGTTCAATGAGAGACACATGTTTAGGATTGGGAGGACGAGTAAAGAATGTGAATGGCCAAATGGTGAAGGAATCTAGGAGATCATTACATGTCTGTTGTAAGGGTGAATAAAATAAAAAATAATGAAAAGTTAATCCTCCCCAGTGCAAGAAAGGGATGCCCCACTCATCCCTTTTCCTAGAGCATTTACTTAAGAAGACTGTAATTGTGATTTTTTTCTCTGCCCTCTTTGAGATGTATATAAATCTTTTTAACAGCTAAATAAGCCTCTTTCCAGCTTTACAACCCAGGAATATTTCCTCAAGCACCTGGAAGGTATTTCTCTTTGAAATGTAATCATCCAGAATGGTAGGAAGATAGAGCTTTCAGTCCCTGTGGGAAAGCCAACTTCAGCAGGAGTCTTGCTCCAAATTGCAAAACCACCTTCTGTCGAAAGATGTAAGAAGTTTGTTTTTCCTTTGGATAAAGCCAATTAGCTCACACAAATGGTCACCCCAAATACCAGGTGAATTCAGATGGATTATATGAGACAAATGGTGTTGTCAAGTCGTCCTGAAGACCAGTTATCATTTATCTTGAGAACATGTATGTAATGGGTTGTATCTGCCAAGCTATATAAAAGGGTGAGATTTATTTCTGTTTTTGCAATCCCTCAGTGGATTGCCTGTGATGCACATCACGTTCTGGTTTAATACTTACTCCATAATAAAACTGTTCTCTTTTTCTTTTACTTTTGTGGTGAATTTTTTTTTTGGTTGGCAGGAGATTTTGTTTTTAATTTATACTTTTGCAACATTATCCTCAAACTCATTTACGTTGTATTATTGGTCATATTCTCTGTGCAAGAAACAAAAGCCCCTACTCAACCAGCTTACACAATAAGGGAAACATATTCCCTTGTACAGAAAGACTCCAGAGATAGGGTGGGTTACAGGTTGGTTAATTTAATGTTTCAAGGACATCATCAAAGACTCACATTCTTATCTTTCCATCATCCTTACTGGTTGTCTTTTTCTTGAGGTGGTATTCCTCATTGCCACAGGATGCTATAGTTGTTCCTTGTGTCATGTTCAAATTTTATAATGTCAAGCAAAAGAAGATAAGTCTCCTCCTTTTTAATCAGGAAGGTAACCTTTTCCAGAATTTCTCCAGCTGATGCTCCTCTTGTTTAACTGGCCAGAGCTGGATCACACACCCTTTTCAAAACAAATCACTGACAAGGAAAATGCAAGTACCATGATAAGCTCAGGTTAATCAGGGTCTACCTAAGTCATGTCGGGGAAGAGTGAACAGCCTCCCACCCCTGCCCAAATCAAAGTTCTGTAACCAAGAATTGGAATAGGCAGTCAATACAATCTGTTACATATTGCACCAGTAATGTATATTAAAGGGGTTGGTTACTGAATCTGAATTTAAAAAGCAAAAGTTTATTTATTTATTTATTTCAGCGACAATGTCTCGTTCTGTCTTCCAGGCTAGAGTGTAGTGGCTCTATCATAGTTCACTGTCACCTCGAACTCCTGGGCTCAGGAGATCCTCCTGCCACAGCCTCCTGAATAGCTGGAACTACAGGTGTGCACCACCACACTGGGCTAATTTTTTTTTACTTTTGATAGAGATGGACACTCACTATGTTGCCCAGGCTGATCTCCAACTCCTGGCCACAAGTTATCTACCTTTCATACTAGGTCAAACCCCTCTGGAATATGCTCATATTTCATTGTTTGCTTTTACTTTATGTGCTTTTTATAGAGGCAATTATATATTTATTTGTATAAATTCAACTATTCATTATTCAATTAATACATGTCTACCTCATGAAGACAATACCTAGCAGTAACTGGAATATAATGGACACTTAACTATTTTTTTTAAATAAAAGAAAGAAGGCCAGGCGTGGTGGATCATGCCTGTAATCCTAGCACTCTGGGAGACTGAGGCAGGAGGATCACTTGAGCTGAGGAGTTTGGAGACCAGCCTGTGAAAGAGCAAGACCCTGTCCCTACCCAAAATAGAAAAATTAGCTGGGCTTAGTGGAGCACACCTGTAGTCCCAGCTATTCAGGAGGCTGAGGTAGGAGGATTGCATGACCCCAGGAGTTTGAGGTTGCAGTGAGCTAAGATGATGCCACTGTGCATCACCAGGGTGACAGAGTGAGACTCTGTCTCAGTAAAATAAAATAAAATAAAATAATTAAAAAAATAAATGAATGTGCTGTGTTGCTGATATAGTTTGGATATTTGTTTCCTCCAAATCTCATGTTGAAATTTGATCCCCATTGTTGGAGGTGGGGCCTACTGACCAGTGTTTGGGTCATGAGGGAGGATCCCTTATGAATGTCTTGGTGCTGTCCTAGCTGTAATGAATACATTCTCACTCTAGTTCCCAGGGGAACTGGATGTTGAAAAGAACCTGGCACCTCCTCTTCTCTCTCTTGCTTCCTTCCTCTTGCCCTGTGATGCCTGCTCCCTTTCACCTTCTGCCATGACTGGAAGCTTCCTGAAGTCCTCGCCAGAAACAGATGCTGGCACCATGCTTATACAGCCTGAAGAACCATGATCCAAATAAACCTCTTATCTTTACAAATTACCCAGCTTTGATTATTCCTTTCTAGGGAGGCAAATGGACTAAGATGGTTGTTATTCTAGAAGGTAATCATGGTGTCAGCTCAGTCACATTACATTAAAAATTTCCAGGAATTATCTCTATGAAAAGGTGATCTATAAGCTATGAGATTGATTCTGAAATTGAAGAGACGGTACTGAAGCAAAGCTCAGGTAACAGCTGTTAGGGAGGCATTTGGCATAATCTGCAAAGGCATTTATTTTCCACAGAGAGTGACTGAGAATTCTTGGATAATAATTCAGTTATGAATAGGGACTATTACAAAAAGATATGGGCTTTAAGCTTGTCTCAGGTGGAAACTGCTACAATTTGATACTGCACTGTCTGAGTAAAGCTTTGTCTGGCTAAAGCAAACATTCAACAAAAGGAAAAAGTTAGATTTGCTGCGAAGAGAAATTAGTAGATATTGGCTGCTTCAAAATTCTTGGGTGTTGAGTTCCTTATTCACCGTAGACTCTTTATATCATATCTTTTGTGGAGATCTGAGGCCCAAGCCTTTTTTTCACATTCTTGCAGCCTATATTAACAAAAAGCCACTCTCTTGTATGAAAACGACTCACTTGTTGTTGGATAAGGAGGCCGTAAGTCGTAGTGACCAGCCAAGACAAGAATCCCATGTGGTCTAAGGTTGGAAGTCTCTTGTCCAGGGTGCACTAGTTAAAAGCCATCTCTGTGACTATAAAACTCAGCTGCATTGCCCAGTACAGGCTGAAGACCACAAAAGTAAGAAGCTCTCTGTTGCACACTGAATGTGTCCCCCAAAATTTATATGTTGAAGCCCTTAACCCCCAATGTGATGTGATTTGGAGGTGAAATAATTAGGTTTAGATGAGGTCATGAGGGCCCCATGTGATGGGATAATGTCCTTGTAACAAGAGGAAGAGTCACCTGAGAATTCTCTCTCTCTTTCTCTCCTTCACTCTCTGCGTTGGGAGGACACATGGAGAAGGTAGCCATCTGCAAGCCAGCAAGAGGGCCCTTCCCAGGAACAAAATCTTCCAGCACTTTGATGTGAGACTTCCCAGCCTCCAGAACTGTGCGAAATAAATGTCTGTTCTTTAAGACACCAGTCTATGGTATTTTGTTATGGTAGCCAGAGCTGACTAAGACACTCCCATAGAAATTACTTAGTGTATTGGTTTCCTTGGCTGGCCATAATAAAGCATTACAAACTGGATGGCTTAAAACAACAGAAACTTATTGTCTCACAGTTCTGGAGGCTGAAAGTCTGAAATCAAGGTGTCTCAGTACTGGACTCCCTCTGAAATCTGTAAGGGAATCCTTCCTTGCCTCTTCCTAACTTGTAGTGCTTTGCTGGCAATCTTTGGCATTCCGTAGCTTGAGCTACATGACTTTGTTGTGACGTGGCATTCTCCTTCTGTCTCTGTCTTCATGGCCATCTTCTCATAAGGACATCAGGTGCATTGGATTAGGGCTCCATCCTACTTATGACTTCTTCTTAACTAATTTTATCTGCAACAATGCTATTTTCAAATAAGGTCACATTCTGAGGCACTGGGAAGGTCAACATATCGTGTCTTTTGTGGGGGGTGGGCACAATTCACAACCCATAATACTAAGACCTGTAGAAATGTAAAGTTACCCTCCCTGCCCCTGCCAGATACCTTAATCTCCAGGTGTAAAGATGCTCTCCAACATGTCAATCATTTATTTTTCAAATAATAAAGAGAAAAATTCTCCCTAAGTTCTGAAGTAATAAAAAACTGATATAAGGGCATTGGTTGGCATTTGGAGGTAAAACGTAAACTTTTTATCAAACTGATAAAGTCTGAGCTGGAAGACGAGGTTTCTGTCTATGTGCAGGTGAGCTTCCTAACACTGAAGCCGAGTTCAGTTTACTCACTCATCGGCATGGCAGGCGGATCACACTTACATCACTGATGTAATTAGGATGTGCCGAAGTTTGAACTTGGTTTGGTATGTTGCCAATTGACAGATGTCCTCTTTCAGGTTATTTCTCATATCCTGGAGAAATCCTGAATCTTATGGGTGATGAGAGATCTTGTGATATCACAGGTTAACAGCACAGCTTATCAGTGTAGCAGAACAGTAACATTAATACAAACAAGAGATGTGAACAAGAGAGGCCATTTGGACTTACCATCGATTGGAATACATGTCTGAGCATTCACTTTTAAATTATGGGCAAGCATCTACATTGAACTTGTGTTAAAACTCTCCTTATCAAATTCTGAAAAGATGCCAGTGGAGGAAGTAGCATAGCTTTTAGATCTTCCTGAATCCCTACATTAAGAAGTGAAATTTAAAAACACATGGACATTTACAACAAAATTAGGTGTCAAGGTACCCAGAAAACCCCAAAGTATAAACAACGAAGAGCCATAAGACTTGTGCGTTATCAGCATCTGTGCAGGAGACAGCAGGGAGAAGCCACAGGGACAACCAATGACCTGACAATAGAAGACCCCAAAATGGTCAACACATACTGGGAGGCCAAGGCCAGTGTGAGAGCAGCAGGAACAAGAAAAGATTTGTCCTCAACTAGCAGGTGAGACAAGGGGCCTGGGGTAAACCGGGCAGCACCTTCCCACCTTCCTACAGGGCCCCACACCCAGGTAAAACAGTGGGAGCTGAATTAAAATGGACCAAGAAGGAATAAGAAATGAAGGAAAGAGATGGTCCCAGATAAAAGTGGGATAGGCAAATAGAGCAAGAAAAATTCAGAAAAAAAGAAAAATCGCCTTTTTCTCTTTAAGCTGAAACAATAGGAGTTGTTAGAACAAAATACCTTAATAATCAGGAAAACTGAATTCATATAAAAATGAGTAACAGTGTTCAGGCCAAATCTCAGACAAAGATACTTGTGTATTTTCAATAAAAGGTCCTATCTGGGAATTTTTCACATCTTGTAAGGATGAATTAAATGATCATTTTTGCCACCTTAAAATTTCATGAGGAGGGAAAAATTTTAAAGCTTGATAAATTACTTTCAACTCTGACATGGAAAATGGAATACATTATTAGAAACAAATGAAGTATTTAAAACACATTTTAATTTCACTAATCCAATTTCAAAAATGTGACTACTAACATTAAAATTATAATAATTTAAAAAGTTTTATCATTTTTTTGGATTGATTCTTGATTTCTTGAAGTTTTTCCTTTCATGGCAATATTTGGTTTCGGCCTTGGCTTCAGCCAAATATTGACTTTAATTCCCGGTCTTTTAGCATTTGGAAAAAATAGGTATCAGTGTGTCAGTAGAGATGCACTGTGAGACGATGGTGTGGAGCAGGAAGAGAGAACATGGATCTTCAGTGGGCTGCTTCCTGCCAAAAGGAGAGGGAGGGGAAGAGGTTGGGCTGTGTACACTCAATCTGATCATCAATCAGATTAAGTCTGTATCGATTATCTATCACTGTTTAAAAACCACCAGAAAACTTAGTGGTTTCAAACAACCACCATTCTCTCTGTTCACAACACTGGGGGTCAGCAGTTTGCACTGGGCCCAACTGGGAGGCCATTCTGCTGGTCTTGTCTGGGGCACACACATAGCTGCAATCACCTGCAGCTCGCCTAGGGCTGGTGGGGGGAAGGTAGGCTCTCTTGCACATCTGGTGGTTGGATGTAGCTGTTGGCTGGGCCCTTCTCTCAAGCAGTCTCTCATCATTAAGAAGTCCAGCCCGGGCTGCTTCATGCAGCAGCAGTACACAAGGAGGAACGAGAGAAGAGCCTGAGAGGTTCTGAAGCCTCAGCCCATCACTTGCTCACATCCTGTTGGTGAAAGCAAGTCACAGGGCCAGTGAGCTGGAAGAGGTGGAGAAATTAATTCTCCTCTTGATGCAAAGAGCGGAAAATCCACATCATAAAGGGCCTGGGGAGGGAGGAATTATTGTGACTGCCTTGGCACACAATCTTCCACAAAGTCCATCTTCCTGTGGTGGACACATGAGTAAGGGGTAGTGGGCAAGCAGAAGGGCGCCCTGTTCACACAGAGGGAACGAGGAGGAAGGGAGAGGTTCTGTTCTTCCCACTCACCCCAGTCTGATAATACTTTAAAATAGAGGATTCTTATGAAACAAACAAAACCCCACTCCTTCCGCAACACTCCAAGACCAGAAACAAAACCAAACGAAAGAAACTTCCCTGTGAATAGCAATTACAGATGTTTGCAGAAAGTAGCATTAACTCTATTAACACTCTCTGCTTATACCATCTACAAATCTTTAAAAACATAATCAGTATATTGAGTAGTAATCCTAGAGTTTTAGATTATATATATATATATACATATATATATTTTAAACCTTGGCATAACTCAAGAAAGTTCCAACATATTTTTCTCTTGAAGTAAAAAGAAAGTCAAAGAGTTTATTGGGCAGGAAGATGAGATTTTCATAGTACAAAGTTTATCGTTAACTATCGGCACAATCAAGGAAAGTTTTAAACTCAGTTTTTCTCTGTAGGGCATTACAAATGGAATAGATTCTTCTCTATTTTTAGATGGTTCAAATGATGGCATGGTACCAAGGGAGGGAGGAGATGGATATTTCTAACCATGATTCATTTGGCCTCTGTGCCATAGGGCCGACTAGCTTCTTGTTAATAAAAAACGCTGCTAACCCATCACAGCCCCACAGATTTGGGTTCTGATGAGTAAAAGGAAAAATCACGCCTGCGTCACAGGTAGCAGCCAACGAGACAGGGGAATCCAGGCCAGAGGAGGAGGCCGCTCAGCAAGCGTCAGCCTGCGAGGCTGCGTGAAGGAATCCAAACGCCTCTGCGGCAGCCAGGAAGTTTGCTCACGACGGCCCCAGCTCTTCCCGTGGGGAAAGCCCAACACTCACTGAGTAGCCCTGGACCCCGGCATGGAAATGAGCTGTCCCGAATGGCTTCAGCTTCACGCACTCCTCGGAGCCAAGGCGTGTTGTGTGATCTGGTCACAGCCCGGAAGGGAGCCGATGCCGCTTTCTCTGTATGTTTTTTCCTTCTTGTTATGAATCAAGGGGAACCGCAAGGTGGAAAAACAGAACCCAAGAGAGGAAATGGAAAAGCCCAGCCTGGGCACACCCTTCTCGCCCTCCCTCTGCCGGGAGGGAGCCACAGGGAAGGAGAGATGTCCAGAGGGAGCCTCTGGTCCTTGGGGGGCTGTTTATCTTCTGGAATGTCCCAGAAAGACTATCTCCACCTACAGTTTCTCTCCCTCTTCATTTATGGTAATGACGGGTGATGGAACTCTCACTCTCTCCTTCATTCCTCCCTCCCTCTCTCCCTTCCTTCTCCCCCTTTTTCTTTCTTTTAAAATTTATCGCTATTCACTACGAAACCTGGTAAGAATAACCACGACCATGACTGAATTTTGTGAGAGTTGATCACAGGAATTGAGTCATTCTTGTCATACTCAAGGAAGACAGAGTTGAGAAGCCAGACGGGGGAGGGCACTGGGGGCACATAGACTGTAATTCTCTGCAAGCCTGGCTGTTGAAACTTCCTGTTGTAATCTGAAACCAGTTTTACCTAAGGGCTGCTGAAATAACCTGCTGCAAATCTAAGACTAGTTTTACCCACCACTGTCACTCACCATCAGAGCTTGCCACCTCCCCCAAACTTTACTAATGCCAACGAACTTTCGGGAAAAACAGTATGAACATTTCTCCTTTTTATAAAACCTCCAACCTCCTGTTTGTTCTTCAGGGGTACTGAAGATCACCTGGTCTGTGTGTATGCCCCAAATTGCAATTCTTGTATCAAGTAAAATGTTAAATTTAGGGATTCATCTCTACATATTTTATTTGACATCAACAACGTGACAGGCATCTACACAGTCTGGAGACTAAAAGGAAAACTCTTTTTCTCTACTACTCACAACTTCACTTTTGACACCAAATGTATGGGGTTTTCCCTTACAATAAGCAATTTTCCAACTCTTGGGGCACCTACTGGGTATTCTACAATTCAATTATAATGCTACTTGCTTGAAGTTAGGACAGACCCCATAGGTTAAGGGTTCAGTTCCTACAAGACTGTCCCCCACTTCAGACACTAGTCGAAAGTTCCAGGTTGTGACCTGTATTTCTGACCAATTGGCTTTAAATTGGGGTTATGCATGCCCCCCTCCTTGGTTCTTATAATTTGCAAGAATGGTCACTGAACTCAGGTAAAGTGTTTTATTTACTGTGACCCAAGGATATTCTAAAGGATACACATAAACAGCCAAATGAAGAGATGCATAGGGCAAGGGTCAGGGAGCTTCTGGCCCCTCTCTGGGTGTGCTACCCTCCCAGCACCTCCATGTGTTCACCATCCCACAAGCTTGTTTTTTTCCTTTTTAATAAAATATCTGTTCAACATTCCATTAGAAGCTCTTGAAACCTGTTCTTTAGGGTTTTTATAGAGGTTCCAATATGTAGGCATGATTGATTAAATTATAGGCCATTGGTGACTACATTCAATCTCCAATCCATATTTTGGTATATTGCATTTTATTTCCTTACTGGAGTCATATCTGATATTCACTCTGCCTTCTAAACAGCTGTAGCATAGTGGAAAACTTTTGCTTTTTACTTATAATATTTTTACCAAAAGTTCAGTACTTGTCTCTGAGGTCAAATCAGTAGGAATGAAGAATGAGGACAAGTGGTTTGAGGAAAAGGAAAGAGAAATTTACTAATTTGCCAGCAAATGAGGAGGGTAGTGGATTAGCATCTCAACGACCACCATCTTGCCTGTAAGCAGAAAAACAGGGCTTTTTAAAGGGGGCTTTTCAACCATTGGGCTTGGATATGTGTGACTGGTGTCACATGTTGTGGCTTTGGGCTATTGCTGTTTAACTACAGTTGGTGGTTTTGGTCAACCTTATCTCTAGTAATGACAGATCTCGTGATCTCTAGACAATTCTGTTCAGTCATCTCCTGTGGTTTAAGATAGTAGAAAACAAATAGCAAAGAACAGTTTTCTGCCCCTTTGATTACTGGCCTCGGGAAGGAATGCAGGTTTTAATTCTCAAAAAGGGTGAAAGTTTTAAAAAGACAACTTGTAAAACATTTCATTGCCCTTTTTCAGACCTTTACCTCTGTTACAATATGACCATCAGTCAATGATATGTTTTCATAACTGCTTTGGCTTATGAAATATTTCCTTTCTGGGCTGAACTTTATGTAGCATGTCTGTATCTAAATAATGCCAGAGAGAAAATTGGCCCCAGTATTGTAATGGCCCCTCATTGAAGAATTTCCAATGACCCCTATATAATCCTCTCTCTTAATTAACTGCTTCACCTTTTGAGTTGTTTCGCAGAAAAGACAGTTCTGCAAGACAAAGGAGCTGAGATTCTGAAGTCCCCTGGGCAGACTTCCTGACCCTTGATTCCCCACTTCCCTCAACTTGCCCTCAATGTGCATAGCCGCTTGTTAATTACACTACAACCTGCCCCAAGGCACAGGACCCCTCCTTTAAAAGCCCATAATCTCTGTTAGTGGGAGAGAAATGGATTTGAGGCAGCTTCTCCAGCAAGACATCTGTCATATTAAAATTTCCTTTCTTCCTTGGCAATCCTTATTGTCTCAATAATTGGATTTTTATGCAACAAACGACTGGACCTAGACCAAAACCCCCTTGCAACTTTGATAATAGTATAAGAAGCTGAGGGAAGGCTGAGAATTCATTTGTCACGGAGGAGATTCCCAGTTAACTAGATTATCCTTGTATAATACAAGAACAGATGCCTAGAGGAGCTAAAAATTGGCCAGGCTGGTAAATAGTTACGTAGCAGGGTATAAAGTAGTGATTTTATGTGTTTTTGTGTTCATTGTATAGAGTTATTTTCTAGCAATATTTTAAAAAGGCATAGTACAAATTCACCAAAACCTCATCTTCCTACATTAGGCAAAGTATTCTATACTCTTTGTGAAAATAAGTAATGTAAAATCTAAGCTATTAGAGCTGTAGGGATCAAGGGCCTTGGCCTCTTAGAGGTTCACTGAAAATTACTGACATGAGGCAGATCGATTAATAAGAGAATAGGCATACAAGTTCATTTAATGAGTATATACAGGAGGCCTCAGAAAAATCTCCATCCCCAAGTGGAGTTCAGAAACTTATATACCATTTTGAGGTTACAGAAGGAATGTGGCCAAACAACAGGTTATTGTGATGAATCAGGTTTTAGGGGCAAGTCAGGTTATGGGAGTGGGAGAGGAGGAGGATTAGCTAGGAAAGGTGGTTTTGTTAGGAAGATGAAACCTCACAGGTTGCAGCCCTCAGAGAGAATAGATGGTAAATGTTTCTTTCAGACCTTCCCTACCTCCAGGTCTTGGAAGGCCTGACTGCATCAAAGCAGATTCTCTATAATGCAAATTTACCCCACAGAAGACAGCTTTGTAGGTAGGGCTACTTCTTTTTTTCTGGTCTTTGGCAGCCATCTCAAAATATGTAAAATAAAATATATATTTAAGGGTAAAATATTTTGATTTCCTTCAGAACTCTAAATTATTTTGAGCCTTAAAGGAATATGATTATGTGGCCTGAGTTATGTGACAGGCAGCTATCACCTTTGTTTCTCTGATTATTGGCCTTCTCCCTTGCTGGCATTGTTTTGTAAGATGTTGTAAATGGCTGCAGAGTGCCAGGAACCACCCCTTCCCTCTCCACTGTTGAGCTTCATTAGAGATTAACCTCCCTCTTACCTTTCTCATACAAAGACTTCATGGTTATCACATTGTCTTAAGATAGAATGTTAAATGCACTCACATTGGAAAGGAAATGAAAACCAGCCATAAAGAAAACAAAACAAAACTAAAACTAATTAATTTGCTGTAACTCTTAAACCAGCTTTGTACAGAATATATTGTAATCCTGTTAAATCTCTTTATCTTCTTTCTATCTAAGCAAGAATTTAACTTTTAACTTTGGAGCATGGACCTCATTTCCCTGAGGTCTGTGTGTACCAGAATGGCTATTCCCAATTTTTCACTTGAATAAACTCTTTAAAATTGAATTCTGCTGTGATGACACCACTGTACTTTAGTCTGGGCAACAGAGTGAGACCTTGTCTCAAAAAGAAAACAAAACAAAACCAAAAAACAAAACAAAACCAAAACTAGATTCTGATCCTTTTGATTATTTCAGGTTGACATATCAAGTCTCTGGCATGAGTATCTCTAATCTCTGCCCCACTCAGTGGTCAGAAGCATCTTTCTTAACTTTTGTTTAATAATAATGGTAATAGTAATAAGATATCCCTCTTAGGTAGGTTCTAGTCTTATCCTCTTTTAACACATAAGGAACCTGAGGCAAAGAGAGGCCAACTCAGTTGCTCAAAGCCATGCACTGGTAGGTGGTAAAGCCAGGACTATAAAGCCATTAGTCTCCTCCAGCAACCTAACTCTTACCCACACTTCATACTGCCCTTGTACTTTGATTTCAAATCAAATTATAGAAGGAATTTTATTTAAGTCATCCTTCAAGTTAACATATTTTTAATGTAAGTGTATTGAAATTTTCATGTTGAGAGGTAGATTAGAATGTTTATTAAATAGAAACAAAATCTACCTTAATTGTCTTAAATATGTTACTTCCTTGCTTCAAAATTTCCAGTGCTTCCTTATTGTCCTACATGATTAATTGAATAAGTCAATTAAAGTAACGAATGATAGAAAATGCTGTATATACGCTCTAATATCTTATATTTGACATGAAACATAGGCAGCCACATGTGCTTGGAGCCAGAGCCCCGTCTTGAGAAAGGGTCTTCTGGTGGAGTTCAAAGGTGTCCTCTTATCTAATCACACTCAGACTGCATCATCTTATGATCTGAGGTTTCAATTTCCTTGAAGTGGAATAAAATCTTAAAGATACCTGTGAAGCAATCTAAGCCCAGAATCCTTGTGGAGTTTTAGATATTTTTTCTAATTTTTAAAATAACTTTCTCACCCATAGTTAATTTAGTATCAATTATTTCAGGTATTCACTTTTATCAAATTTTCCCAAAGCATTGTACTTAATTGTCACAGAAACTGTTTCTTGATCATTCCCTCCACATTCATATTTCATCAAGTTATATACCAAAACTGCCCTCCATAAAATTCATAAAGAGCTGCAAGATGGAACTGTGGTAGGGGCCTGAACTCTGCAAAAGTACAGACATAGTATTAAAAAAAAATAACCAGCCATTGTTTCCTAGGTTGCTTTCCTAGAATTGCTTACTACTCAGGAGTCACATAACTGATGGTCATAAAAATTTTTAACATAGTTGCTCCCACAGATAACATCGCCCTTGTGAAACCTAAGGCTGGTCTTTGGGATATCTTCCAGACCTTGCATTCGGGTGGACCAACTGACCCCACAGACTAGTGGCCTACACCAAGGAACTGACTCAACTGATCTCTCCCAGAAATCCTCTCCCAGAAACTGACTAGGCACAAGAACACAATTTCTACATCCCTACGATCTCACCCCAACCCAACCTATCAGCAATACGAATTCCCTAGGCCCCGGCCTGCCAAACCATTCTTAAAAATCTCAGTCTCCAAATTCTTAGAGAGGTGGATTTGAGAAATTTCTCCCATCTCCTCACTTGGCATCCTGTGATATTAAACGCTTTCTCTGCTGCAACTCCTGCTGTCTCAGTGTATTGGCTCTTTTCTGTGCAGCAGGCAATACAACCCGGTTGGTGGTAACAATAGCATTTAATTAAATTATGTAATTCCAGTTACAAATACAGAAGGCACAAATAGGTTTGGGAGCAAAGGCAATGGATTCTTGGTAAACCATGAATTCAGAAATGGCAGGAACTGTGGAGAGAGGCTGATTTCCCTAGGATCACTCTGTGTAGCTTTTGGCAATTTTAAGAGACCTTGAGATTTCCCCCTTCCTTGATTCCACACTATTTTGTCATTCTCCTACTCTTCTCTTTCTTCTCTCTTCTTCAGTCAATTTCTCCTACCTGAACTCTGTCCCAGTGATGGTTATTGCCCAAGGAGTTGTTCTAAGACCTCCACTTTTCATCTCCATGATATATCATAATGATCTGTGATAATAATGTCCCAAAATGAAGTCACTCATGTCAAGTAGCATTGAGCCCCAGTGAAGTTGCTCCCTACTCAAAGGATAAACATATGTGTAACAGACTGAAGTGATACACCTGCTGTCACCCCATACCACCCAAGACCTGAAACAAACCTACAGACAATGAAAGGTGGCTGGGATAATGAGAATAGATCCATCTGTGAGGATCATAAAAGCAGCAAAGACCTGGCCTTGTCTAAGATGTCTTTGGAGGCTGTGCCAGTGAGAACTCTGAGGTCTTATCCGATCTTGATGGCTGCCACTGTAAGCTCTGCCTGAGAGAAGCAGTGACTCCCCCGATGACCTGGCCAGGGGACTTCTGGACCCAGTGGACTGGTCTGTCAGCACATTGGTCTCCTGAGCCTTCACTGTGGTTCATTACTCCCTCTTATTACTACTGCCGGTGTGTTGAATATTAATTGCATGATTGGTGATGTGTGAAGCCGTGCAATAAACCGTGAATTTGAGCATATGTAATTGGCTATTGAGTCATTGTGAAACCTCACCACTTCGGTTGAGTTAGCACACCTAGGTCGCTCAAACCTAATTAGCATATCACTCTACTCTCTTTGAGTAATTTCATCAACAAATATCTTTATGTAGATGTCTCCCAAATCTTTCTTTCCAGACCACGTTATTCCTCAGATTCCAGCTGCAAAACTGCTTAACTTCCATCTGAACATCTAAAAGGCAGCCCAGGCTCCATGTACTGAAGCACATCATCTTCCCCAAATATAATCTCCTATGCAAGTTTCAACCTTTAAATCATCTTTGTTTCCTCCTTATCTTCCCACACCAAATCAGACATGAAAAGCTGTCAGTTCTCCTTTTCTTATGTAACTCAATATGCATCAATTCCCTTTCATTTCCTCCACAACCACTGCTATTGTCACTCATCATTGCATTCTTGGATTATTATAATTTTCTCAACTCCAGTTTTCTCCCTTCTCAAACTATTCAGAAAACTACTGCTACCAAGCTATTATTATTCTTCAATAACTCTTCTCATCAAACTCATCAAATAACTGTCCAACTCAACAAGATACATGATTTTATATATATATATATATATATTTTTTTTTTTTTGTAGAGACAGGGTCTTGCTATGTTGTTCAGGCTAATCTCGAACTCCTGGTCTCAAGTGATCCTTCCACCTGAGCCTCTCAAAGTGCTGGGATTACAGGCATGAGCCACCATGCCCAGCAATTTTCTAAATTTTACAGGATAATAAGACAACCTACCTTAGCTTGGTATTACAGGGTTAGAGCTTCTAAAATTGGATTTAATTCGACCTTTTAGACTTATCTACAACTAATTCTTAATATTAATATTTATTAAAATAAAATAGCCTACTCATAATTCCTGAAAGCCCATGTTTTTAGATTCCAGTGTCGCCCTGTCCTCTCCCACTCCTTAAAAACAACAACAATAATTCCATGATTTCTTTCTGGCATATCAACTCTTACCTCTATATCAATCCATTAGTTTGTCAAAGTCCTATGTTCAACTCCAGGAGTGCAGCATATGACCCAAGCTTGGACAATCAATGCACCAAATTTTCCTGGCCACAATAATTATTTCAGGGATGGGTATATTGTAACTGGCTCCATGAACAAATTTCAATGACCCCTATACATTTCTTATAATCCTTTCCCTTAAGTAGCTACTTGACCTTCTATTTCCCAGAAATGGTAGATTTTCTGCAAGACAAAAGGGTTGAGATTCTGAAGGCCCTAAGCAGACTTACTGATGCCAAGACACACCATCCCCCACAACTTGTCCCCAATGCATGTGGCCTCTTGTTAGTTACACCATGACCTGCTCCAAGGCATGTGGTCCCTTCTTTAAGTCTACCATAGACAGTGTTCTGATGTCCTTGGCAGTGCACGATGGCTATCTCCCTGGGTCGTAAAATGGCTTTTAATAACTTAAGAATTTGTGGTCCATATTTAATTTTCTTGTTTTCAGAGCTAAGGTACCCTGTTTCTTCCAAATATCTCTATGAGCATGTACTACCATAAAGGCATACTTAGAATCAGTCTAGTTAGTGCAATTAATTTATTCTTCTGGGTAGATGTCCCAGGGGGTAGAGCTTGTGCCTCTATTACCTGTTTGCTGGTAACCACAGCATACCCAGTTTTGTGTTGTTCCTGTTTCATAAAGCTGCTTCCATCCATAAAGAGCTCCTCATCTGGGTCCAACAGGGGCTGATCAGTTGACTCTGGGCAACTAGAATATACTTGGTCAATAATTTGAATGCAATCATGGAGTGGGGAACAAGAGTCCATAGGCAGCAAGGTGGCTAGATTTAAGGTGTACATCACCTTCAGAGTTATATTAGGATTATGTAACAAGGTAGCTTGATATTTACCCAACTGGCCAGCCGTGAACCAAAAGCCTCCCTTACATCCTAGTAATGGTAATATATAATGCATGGTGTGAACAGTCACTGGTTGCTGAGGGTAAACTCTTCAGCTTCCCATAAAACATCACAAGTAGTAGTGATCACATTCAAACAAGCTGGCCATCCTTTTGTTATCATATCCAATTACTTAGAGAAATAAGCTACAGGTCACTTATGATCCCCCAAAGTTTATGTCAATACCCTGAGTCCAATTCCTTGCCTTTCTTGAATGAACAAATCAAAAGGTTTATATAAGTCTGAGGGGCCCAACGCGAGAGCAGTCATTAATTTTTCTTTAATATTTAAGAAAGCCTTGTGGCAAGCCACAGTCCAAGTAAGCTGTTCTTTTCTGTCCCCATTTAAGGCTTCATAGAGGGGTTTTACTATTAACCTGAAGATAGGAATCTAAATCCGGCAAAACCTGACCATACCCAAGAATCCTTGCAACTGCTTGCAAGTGGTAAGGACTGCTGTTCAATTTACAGCCTCTGCAATTTGAAAAGAGGTTCTGAGTTCCAAGAGATAATTCGAAGCCCAAGTATTTGACAGTGAGAAGTGAGATCTGAGCTTTATCTGAGATGCTTTATATCCTTTGTCAGCCAGGAAGCCTAATACAATTACAGCATGTTGAGTTGATTTAGTTTCAGTCTCATTGGCTATCAGGATATCATCTACATACTATAAAATTATTCCCTTGCTCAAAACTATTTCCCTCAAATCTCTGGCCAGAATTTTTCTGAAGATAGTTAGGGAATTTTTAAACCCCTGAGGAAGGACAGTCCAGTAGCACTGGCATTTGACTTTAGACTTTAAGTCTTTCCATTCAAAAGCAAATAGTTCTTGGGATTTGGGAGCAAGAGGAATGCAAAAGAAAGCATCTTTTCAGCATCCATTACTGACAATCAGGCAAAATTTCCAGATAAAGTGGTACAGAAGGGGTAAGGATTAGGTACCACCGGATGAATATCTTCTACTATTTGGTTTATTGCCCTTAGATCATTAACAAACAGGTATTCTTGGGTTCCAGGTTTTTTTCTTTTTCTTTCCTTTTTTTTGACTGGTAGAATGGGGGTATAATGATCTCCCTTTCCCTTTGGGCCAGGAACTCAGTTTTAAGCTTTATTGAGGAGGGGGTCCCCTTGGCTAAGAGGGGGTTTGCTTAGTCCACAGGAGATGGGGAGGTGCCTAAGATTTTATTTCAGTTTACATTTCTCCCCTTTTGGGCCAAAATTGGCAGAGGCAGCATTGATGGCCAAACTTTGATTTTGTCACACTGTTGCTGGGGTGGTGTGGCATGGCTACCCACCCCAGTTCCATCCTGTCCCTTGGTGGGGCCCTGTGGCCAACAGACTTAAAGTCACAAGACTTATAGTCAATTTAATGTTCTAGGCCAGATGGTAATGGAAATGGACAGACATTTATCAACCTTGAAAACCTTTTAAGCAACACAAGAGCAAAACAAACCAAATGCCAAAAGCAAGATTATAAAATTAACTTATCTATAAGCATTTAGCTAATGTCAGACTTGTAGGAAAAACCATCTGAGGTTGGGCACGGTGGCTCACACCTGTAATCCCAGCACTCTGGGAGGCCGAGGCAGGAGGATCACTTGAGCTCAGGAGTTTGAAATCAGCCTGAGCTAGAGCGAGACCCCCGTCTCTACTAAAAAAATAGAAAAAATTGGCCGGGCATGGTGGCGCACACCTGTAGTCCCAGCTACTCGGGAGGCTGAGGCAGGAGGATCACTTGAGCCCAGGAGTTTGAAGTTGCTGTGAGCTTGGCTGACACCACAGCACTCTTGCCTGGGCAACAGAGTGAGACTCTGTCTCTAAATACATAAATAAAATAAAATAAAACTATTTGAGCTAAGGATTTAGAGACTCCTGTATCAGAATGAACAAACAACATTCTAAACAATAAGGTTGTTATAAGTCTTGACTAGTTTGACAAGAAAATGTAAGATTACAGGTGGCTAAACATTCAAATTATCTAGATTTTGTGGACATTTGCCAAAGACGTTAAAAGGCTCAAAACATTTGATCAAAACAGAATCATAGGTTATTGTAAAATAATAGCAATTCACTTAACCATGAGGGATAATCAGAAGATTTTAAAAGCAATACAGGAAAAACCTTAACTTTTTAAGGCTCAGTTTTCCCAAGTAGTCAAAAATCTAAAACAACATAGGAATGATCTTGATATAAAACATGAAATCTTTGTTTCTTAGGCCAGTTACCAAAAGGTTAAGAAAAATCTTCTTTAGTGTGATTATTTTTTTCTATGGGAAACCCAGTTAGACAATTTGGAAATCAAACCTCATGCAAAGGGTACCAGAATTTATCACACATAAGAAGACTGTCCAGGGTTATGAGTGAACATTATATTATAAAGGAAACAAGAAACGAGAAAACTAATACCTTGAGACGGGGAATATATGACTTTTAGTAACAGCATAGGAAGACTTTTTTTGAACATGTTGAACAATTCAGACATATAAAAAAGCTAAGAAAAAACCATTGCTTTTGATCTTTAAGGTAAACATTTCAGTGTTAGACTTTAACAGGAGACTTAAAACTAGAGGGGGAAGACTTACAGGATCTGATTCAAAGGTTGAAGAAGAGAGTTATCATCTCAGGCCTTCTCAAGGGGAGGAAAAGCTGAAAGCAGTAAGGTAACAAAAATTGAACTGAGATATAAATCTGAAAATTTTCAAAAGAAGCAGAATGTAGAATTAGAATTAGAAACTCTTGTAATTTTTTAAGAATAAACTAATATTTTAAGAGAACCTTGTTGTTTTCACCTAAAATTTTTCCTTTTAATTATAGTCAACTTAATCACATATAAATTTTCTTTATAAATTTTTACAAACCTCATCATGACTTACATAGATCATCTATGACATACTTGGACTTTTTGATTTGTCTTAAATTTTTCTTAAATAACCAGTCATTTTATTGTAGGACCAAAAATTTATCATATAAAATCTCTTTTCATATAAAGTTATATTTTTTCTTTTTAACCTTATTTATAAAAAATATGTCTTCATATTTATAACTTTCTTCACATCTTTCTCTCCTATTTATTAGTTTTTTAAATCTTGTTTTATAAAAACTTTTAAATAATCTCCAAATTAAACAAATTATTCTTTTCAATAAAGGATGCATTTTATGCCTATTTTTATAATTTTCTTTATAAAAACATATCTTATGTATTTATTTTTGGCTGACTTTATATATAGTGTCACATACATTAATCAGAAATTTTAACTTCCAGCAACACAACCTTAGTGAAAACCTAGGAAGCAAGAAATCTTGAATTGTCTGCCATAGCATTTATCTCATTTACATTTACCTAATTTATTTTAGTAGTTTACTTAGATTCTAGCTATCATTTTAAATGATTTTCCTATTAACCATTTTTATAGCTTGTGAATATTAGATATACAACCAATGTAACTAATTATGCCCTCAACAAAGTCATTCAATGTTTAAACAAATTTAATATCCAAAAATATTTTCATCAACAAAATTGGAGGAAAAGAGAAGGAAAAGAATTTTAAAACATAGATCAAGAAACAATCACAAAATATAATTTCAATTATTACTTTTAAACCTAAAAACACCTACCAAGATAACAAATGTGTTAATAAATATTCTAGTAAGACTTGCTATTTTGAATAATGTAACATCTTTTCTAAATTCTATAAATATAGTAGAAGTTTTAGAACATATCTTGTTTAAAGATGTCAGCTAATTAGATCATTCTAAAATGCCAACATTACAAAATAAAATTTATTGATATGACATCACCTGACTACAGACTTAATAAACCTCTAATATCAATCCTTAGCATCTCAAATATTGACACAAAGTCATAACATTTTTTGCGTAAGTATTAAAATCAAGCTATTTTAAAAACAATCTAACTGGTCTCAAAACATTTTTCTACTTAAGTGCAAATTCAATTACATGTAATTATTCCAAAGAACAGATTGTTTTGAGATTCTCTTTGGATTCTCAGAATAACCATTTTGCTCATGTTAAAATAAATTACTATACAAAAATTAACAATTTGAGGATTCTTTTTAAAATTTTTCTAGGCAAAGGCCTTTGCTATGGCAACACAATGTACACATAACAGGCTAGCTTGCAACCAATACTCAGAACAAATCAAGAGTGAGGCAGACCAAAAAGACAACTGCAGCCTCCAATTTGATTTCTATTCCTGTAACTACAGCTCCTAGGGCAGCTTTAAATCCCTACCATTACTGTTAATATCAGATGGTAGAGTGAGTCAGAAACAGATTCTGTGTGTAGCTTTCCACAGACAGTAAAGTCAATGGAAGAAATGGTATCTACAACTAGAATTAAGAGACCAAAACCAAAATATCTTCATAAACCTTTTACTGTAAGTTTCTGTCTTTGTGCTCCTATTTACTTGATGTTTTATTTATTCTAATTTACTGACACTTATTTAGGCATGTTTAGGCATGCCTACATTTTTACGTGAGTAAGAACCATAAAGTAAAAAACATGGTTATTTTTCTGATAACGGGTGATTTAGCTGTTTTTATTAAACCAGCAATATTAAATTAGTCTTATTTATCAAAAATCATACAAATACAGATGATTTTTTTTGGCTGGGTTTTTAGTTTTATAACCTTTGTGTCAAACCTGACACCATCAAATATAAAAATGACCAGTCAACCCAGGCAAAAAATGTATACTGACAATTTTGAGGACATTTTTATTGCTATTTTATCAATAATTTTTTAAAACAAGCTTATTTACCAAAGATTATTAAATTCATATGAACTTGAAAAGCGTTTGGGCTTATTTATTTAATTAATGAGAGCTCTTTTTATTTATAAGCCAATTTTGGTACCATGCAGACATATAATACACATACATACACAAAGTTTCAATAGCTTTCGTCTCAAAACTCTAGCTGTGAGAGTCTCTGAAGTTCCACAGAAATCTGTATACATGATGTTTCTCTTCCTCTTTCCCTGTCCAACAGGAGGTGTCCCCACATCTTGGCCAGGTTGCCTCCATGGGTGGAGATGTCTTTTAATCTCCTAGACCTGAGGTATTCTCATCTCCCAGATCTTGGGATGGAGGTGTCTTTTAACCTTTCAGACCTTAGAACCTGCCACAAGAGAAACTACTGTCAGAGGTGTCTTTCAACCTCCCAGACCTTGGGCTGTGCTTATAAAACCACTGACAGGAAAAAGAAAATAGAGACAAAGAGCTTAACAGACTCCACATTTATGCGCCACATACCAATACAGATGAACATTCAACATAAAGAGAAATTCAAGAGGTTCCAAACAAATTGTAGTTTCACCTAATAAGCCTGGGAGGACCAAATCAAAATAGTTAGGTTAGTTCCTACTCTCACAAATGGTTGGGGGCTTATCCAACCCAAAACAAATGGGAATTCCCTCAGAATCCCCCAAATTGAGAGGGACACCCCCCACTCTGAGGTACCTTCAAATATCACTCACCGTCTGGTTGCAAATGTCCTGAGGTCCTCTCTTCTGAGATAGTCAAGAGGCAATTAGGAGGCAATCATGAAAGCACTGGATGCCAGACATGGCCCAGCTGGCAGGAGACTTCAAAGCCACCCTCTGGCAAATATGGCCAGGCAGCTGCTAAGGCAGGCTTTTGATATCTCCCCACAGAACCATGCCAACACCATACAGATGAGCCCCCATAATTGTTATCAAAACTGCAAGGGGACTTCAGCCTAGATCCAGTTGTTTGTTGCACAAAGATCCAATTATTGAGATAACAAGGATTGTCAAGGAAGAAAGGAATTTTTTTAATACAAGAGATGTCTTGTTGGGAGAATAGGAGAAGTTGCCTCAGACCCATTTCTCTGACTGACAGAGATCATGGGTTTTTTAAGGAAGGGCCAGATGCCTTTGGGCAAGTCATGGTGTAACTAACAGGGGGCTACATGCATTGGGGACAGGTTGTGGGGGATTGTGTGTCTTGGCATCAGGAAGTTCGCCCTGAGATCTTCAGAATCTCAACTCCTTTGTCTTGCATAAAAACACTATTTCTGGGGAACAACTCAAAAGCTCAAGTAGTTAGTTAAGGGAGAGGATTATAAAAAAATATATAGGGGTAATTAAAATTTATTCATGGAACCAGTTACATTTTCCCAGCCCTGATTCAATTGCTGTTGGGCTATTCTTACCCTTGTAAGTTAGAGTAAGGGATGAATCAATATAGAAGTTTAAAGAAAGGAATTGGAGAACTAGAATTATTTAAAAATGCTAAGAAGGTGACTCCCATAACCCCATGGATCTACACCTTTGTTTGTAGTGACTAATAGGGAGGGAATTGTCAAATCTCTAGAGCTTGGAGGAAATAATTACTATTGATTTGTAATGATTCAGTTAGAGTTGAGGCAATAATTTCCCTTCTAAATTCCCATAAATGTAGGGAACCAGATTTTAGTTTGTAAAAAACACAAATATTTCTTGTTAAACCAGGGAAAGAAGAGGAGTGTGTCTGATACAATTTATTATGGGACCAGTCTGCTTATTCTGACCAGGTTGAAATTGGGATGGGGCAATGATCTCTCTACAGGGAGTATCTGCCTATCCGTGGTGCTTAATTTTATGTGTCAACTTGTCTAGGCCATGGTACCCAGATATTTAGTCAAACATTATTCTATATGTTACTGTATTGTAAAAAAGTATTTTCTAGATGAGATTCAAATTTAAATCAGCAGAATCTGAGTAAAGCAGATCATCTTCAATCATATGTGTATGGCTCATCCAATCAGTTAAGGGCTTTAATAGAAAAAGACTGATTTCCCTTGAAGACAAAGGAATTCTGCCAGAAGACTGACTGCCTTCATAGTTGAACTGCAGCACTGACCTCTCTGGGTCTCCAGCCTGATGACCTACCTGCAGATTTTGAACTTGCCAGCCTCTGCACTCCTGCGTGTGAGCCAATTCTTTAAAATCACTCTCCCTCTCTCTCTGATATAAATGTAGATAGATGTAAAAAGATCCACTTATATATTTTTCTGCCTACATTCTGTTGCTTCTGTTTCTCTTGAGAACCCTGACTAATTCAGTATCCTACATAAGCTTGGAAACTTCCCTAAAGAATGAATTCATAACCTGTCAGCACTGATCCTACTCCCATTCTACCTTTAGAGGAAGATCATTCTAACATCTTTATCTTCCTTGGAGAAAAATTATAGGCATTATCTGTAGACAAGGAGAAAGAACAAATAAAGCCAAACATGAAATTGATTTTGATAGATATTAATTTTATAGCATAATATATAATTTGTTTATATGAACTAATTTTAATACCCCTCAAAAATGAAAAGAGAAAATTAGAGGAGAAGGAAAAGGAGAAGGAAGGGAAAGAGAAGCAGTAGAAAGAGAAGGAGGAGAAACGAAATTATTAAAATGAACTCTAAAACTTTAGATCTTTAAAAAAATATATAAAACAAAAAACAGCATCCGTCCAGGATGAATCAATAGGTCAGCTAAGCCTTTTTCTAGTAAAATGATATTCGGTTGTAAGAAAACCAACCACAAAGGGTTTTTTTTTAACTCTCTCTCTCTCTTTTTTTTTATAATTTATGATTCGTGCACAGTCTATTTCAAAGTCTCATTTATACTTTCTATAGTGAATCATCCCCATTTTTTAATTTCATAGTTTCTTAGTAATGATAGTGAATCACTCTTTTAAAATGTTTTAAGTACTTAATGTTCCTTAGCATTCAACATTCAATAAATTTGCTAATTGCTACTATTTATGAATACTGGTAAATATCTTGATAAGATAAAACATTTTCCACAGAATTGAATATTTAAATGAGGTAAGGGAATATACTGTCTGATTTCCGACATTCCTGGAAATATATTAAGAGTTGACAAGGGCTGGGCGCGGTGGCTCACACCTGTAATCCTAGCACCCGGAGGCTGAGGCGAGAGGATCGCTTGAGCTGAGGAGTTCGAGACCAGCCTGAGCAATAGTGAGACCCCGTCTCTACTAAAAATAGAAAAAATTAGCTGGAGCCCAGGAGTTTGAGGTTGCCATGAGCTAGGCTGATGCCACGGTACTCTAGCTTGGGCAACAGAGTGAGATTCTGTCTCAAAAAAAAAAGAGTTGACAAGATCAGGAAGCAGAATAGCATAGTATATTTGAAGTCAAAAGGTCCAAGTCATATTCCAAGCTGTAACTACCTGGGTCATTTTGGGCAAAGTTATTTGTTATCTCTGAACCTCAGTCATCATCTTATCTATAATATCCAATATTATGGGCATGAGCAAGATTATTTTTTTTGTGAGGGTGCTTTTTACATACAGGGAGGGATTCATCTGGGTTGGTTTGATTTAGGGAGGCATGGAATCGATATATAGCAAAAATGCATAGTGGGAAGAGGTGAGAGAGTCAAGAGGACATTGTAAGGGCTAAGAAGAACCTGGGGACAACCCTCTGGGCTGACAGGAAGGCCTGGAATTGGGCCAACAGAGTTTTTCCTTCATCCTAGGCTTGGGGGAAGGAGTGGAAAGTATAGACATAGAACGTGACTACTGGGAATGAACTCACCATGTGGCCCGGGTGTCCATGTTCTCTCTGATTGTAGAAGACAAATGCAATCCCTGCAACGGGGGCACCTCTGGCCTGCAGAACCAGGACGGCCAGGAAATGTGCTTCTAAGGGAGTTCCAGCTCTTTCAGGAAGATTGCCTTGAGAGATGGTTCTTGCTATCAAGAAACATATGTGTGGATAAAAAAACCTATCTCTCTGAATTGTTGGAAGGATAATATACATAAAGGACTTAGCATAGCGTTTGGTATGTAGCAAGCCTTCACTAAATGACAGCTGTCCCTGTGTTTACCGTTACCGTTACCATTATAATTATTAAATGGGAGAAGGTGGTGAGGGAAATTAAAGCTAATAGAAAAGGAAGACTCTGTGGATTATTTCATTTATTATTGAAAGTATTTAAAAACCCTTGGTTTTCTCTGGATGAGTAGAACATAATTATAAACTGATGTAGCTCAGAGAATTCATCTGAAGTTTATGAAATATGATGGGGGTGGGGCAGGAAAGCCTCAAAATATGAGGCTTCTAGAGCAGCCTGGGGTGGGGGCTAATGATTCCCCCATGTTCAGCCAAGGTGGGAGGCCCAAGTATGTCATATATGCACATATCAATGAGTAGATGATTATGTTAAAGCATCTAATCAGTATAAACCTATTCATTAATTTGTTTTAAGTGGAAATACTAAGAAGGGAAACTAATAAGTCCCTCTATAGTCCAGGCACTGAGCTTAGCATTTACCTCTGTTCACTTATTTAATACTTGTACCAATTTTATAAAATATGCATCCTTTTTCCCATTTTATATATGAGAAGAAAGAAGTACAGAGAGCTTAAGTGACTTTTTCTAGCTGGGATTCAAACTGGGATTGAAATCCAGGGCAATCAAATCCTTGCATTTTCCTCCACACCATATAATTTTGATTGTGTAAGCTCCTTTCTGTGCTTTCCCTTCCTCAATAGCATTATTTCTTAAGCATGCCTCTATTTGGAAGCAATTTTTATTCTATATGATGCTTTGCAGTGAAACTGTCCTCTTGTGGACATTGACCTGCATTTTTTGAAGTGGTTTCCTCCTGTTTGTTTACTGTTGCTGAGTAGCCGGCTATTTCTCAGAGTCTGATGAGTATCAATGATGGCAAATAATTAAGCCATCTCCATTTTTATGGCTGCAAAGCACTTGTGCCACCAAATAAAAGAAATAAAGGGATATCCAGTACACAATAATGGTAGAAGTGTCAAATCCCCAAAAATCAAAATTTCTTGTTTTACTGGATGGCAGATACTTTTCTAAACATGTGCTCTTCCTTCACTGCTTTATTTACAAATGGATCATAACTCATATACCCATTAACATTAAGTACATTTCCTGTTTACTAAACTGAACTACATTTTTTCTTCATTTAAAACAATGTATCTAAACTTAATATGATGTTAAAATATTTTTTTTTTTTTTTTAGAGACGGGGTCTCGCTCTTGGTCAGGCTGGTTTCGAACTCCTGACCTTGAGCTATCCACCCGCCTCAGCCTCCCAGAGTGCTAGGATTACAGGCGTGAGCCACCGCGCCCGGCCCTAATATGATGTTAAAATATTTACTGTAGTGCTGATAATTTCTCTAAAGTGGTGTACTATAAAAATGCAACTAAGCAGGAAAAAATAGATTCTAGTTAAATTGGCAAGATGTATGTCTTTTTTAAAAATGAAGAAGAAAGTTAAATTTGGATCTTTATATTATTGTTTTTCATAAATTCTCATTTCAACATTACAAGAATTAGTTGGAAAGAAAGTATCCTTTAAGCATTTTGTCACTTCAAATATATTCATCTTTAATTAGAAATATTTCCAGTTAACTAAAATTAGGTCATGCCAAACTTTCCAAAATATTACACTTAAAATTTTGGTTGACTTTTGATATCTCTGTAGTGTCTCTATACAAAATGAAGAATAATCCTTATCAAAAATTTCAGTAGTTTTTATTCAGAAAAAAAATCCCCCGCATTTACTATAGTTTCCAGTGCCCTCTACATGTTCATAAAATAATTACTGTTTGAGAGAAATGTTCGAAGAATGTATGAGTTGTTTTCCAGGCAATCACCCACTCCTTTCTCTGATGGTTAGGAGTGTTAGCATTTCACAAGTAAAAGCATCACTTTTTTTGGTACAAAACTTGGATTTTGAACAATAAGGCTCAAAGCAGTAGCATATTATTGGTAAAGAGTGAGATGCTAGAAACCATTCTGCTGCCTTTTCTTTAAGTGACTTCCCACCACTTTTGCTCACTGATGTTGTATATGTTATAGGTGTACGCCTTCACAACTTTCCACTTGCGTGGAATTCCATCTGTTTAATCAAATCAAAAGAAAAGGTAGTGTCAAGGTCCTTGTACCTTAAAAGATTTCCTTCCTGATATATTATCTTGTTAACCCATTGCATCAGAAGAATAAGTACCCTAGCTCAGCACACAGGAAATGTAAAAAAAAGGGAAATAGAAAATATTAAGATAAATGCATGTATACATCACACACACACATAGATGTGTTTATCACACACACATACATGTACAATTATTTGAGAGAAATAGAAAGAATATAAGTGGCAAATTACACGTTGCAATAAAATAAGTAGGTTCAAAAGGCTCTTATAATGAATAAATTATTAACCTGTTAAAGGGAAATAACTGTGTAGCTATATAAGTTTTCTTTCACAAAAGATGTAAAATCAAATGAACTCATTCTCATCTTCCCCAGACCCTTATTGCCGACTGGGTAGAGCCCACATTGCTTAGCACAACACACAATGCCATTTACAACCCTGCTCAGCCTTTTTAGATTTGTCTCTGTCACTTTGTCCTCACTCTATATTTCAGCCAAACCCAACTAATCATTTTGTTCTGGATCCCTCACGCATTTTCCAGCCTCTCTGCAGTTGTACATGCTGCTCTGTCTGTTCAAAATCCCTGTCTGGCAAACACCTACCCATTCTTCAATGTCTCTCCTCTTCCTTTAGCATGGCTAGTCACCATCACAATACTCTGTGTATCTTTCTGCCATAACACTCAGTGCACTGGATTGCAATTGTTTCTTTCCATGTCGTTATCCACTATGAACAGTGAATACCTTGATGGCTGGGACTACATCATATTCATCTCATATCCCCAGGACTGAGCACAGTGCCTGGCGTAGAGGAGAGACTAAATAAATGTTTGTTGAATTAATAAATTAAACAAGGGGATTCAAGAGAGTCAATAAAGGAGAATGGAAAAAGAGCAGAGGTGGCACAGCCTTTGGGCAAAGAGACATGAATTCACCATATTTTCATGAAACTACTCTGCATGATACTTCATTGTC
This sequence comes from Cheirogaleus medius, assembly GCA_008086735.1. Classification (NCBI taxonomy): domain Eukaryota; kingdom Metazoa; phylum Chordata; class Mammalia; order Primates; family Cheirogaleidae; genus Cheirogaleus; species Cheirogaleus medius. Next base: position 26,524,109 of record VBSM01000483.1, read on the forward strand.
CTAGCAAAGGTCTTCACTGATCAGCTAAGAATAGAGGGAAGTTATGGCACCTTAGGCCTCATAGCAGACAGAAGTATCCCTCCAAAGGAGATGTGGATTACATCAGCACATCCCTCACCTACCTTAGCCTGTACTACAATCCCCTCTCATTTGTTTTCAAAAACAGGCTGCAGGAGAGGACCAGGACCTAGGTAATTTCAGTAGTTCTGGGCACTCTCCAATAAGCCTTTGTGATGGACCTACATGCAGCAGTTTACAGCGTTCAAAGCATTGTCCCATAGTCACATATATCATCTAATTTGATCTTATTTTGGGCCAAGTTATCTCAGATCATCAGATGTGGAAAAAACCATAACAACTTAAATAGTCTCAGGTAACACACTCTGATAAGCCCAGCCTGGAACAAGGTCTTTGAACTCTATTTGCATTTTGGAACTATGAGGGGTGAAGATAGATGATAGTGTCCTTAGTATAACCAAATATTAATAAAAATATTTTGTAGTATTACAAGTAATATACAGTATACAAAATTATAACATATAAAAACTATAAAATGAAATACAACTATATCCTTCCCTACTCTAACCCCAAGATCCCTATTCCTACTCTACCACGACAGCTGCCATGAAAAATTTCTTGGGTATCCTTTCAGAAATGTCCTCAATGTGTATGTGTACATACACAAACATACATGTGTGTTATATAAAATATTATATGTTTATAAGTGTACATGACTAGAAATATGAATTATATGAATATACATTTATGTATAAATTATAAGACCACTAACATATAAACAAACCATATAAAATCATATCCATTTGTGTATATATACACAAATATATTCAATATAATTATTCTATATAAAATCCTACCTAAACCAAAGCATTGTATGTGTATGTGTGTGCATATGTGTATGCATATGTACATATGCATATATTAATATATATACACACACGTATATATAATATATAGCCAACCATGGACATAGACGGTACTGGATATTGAGCGGAGTGGTTGGTGGTAGAGGCTGGTGGTTTTGCAAAAGGAAGAAATGGTTCTGTACAGACAGTAGCATTATTTCTGATCATTCACCAAAGTTAATGAAGTGGATCAGGTACCAGCTTTTTTGTTTGTAAAGAAAATAGCTGCTTACATAGTGACAGATTCTCTGCTGGGCCCAGGCTGTTTTGGTCAGAGAATCTTCTTCCCTAAGAAGCTTGGTCTGTGGATCTCCTTATTTAGTGACGCTCAGGGGTTGCTCTGTTGTAACAGCAACTGCCTGTGACTATTTGACCTCTAAGATTGACCTGCTGGCTCCTTTAAAACACACCCATTGGAGGGCTTAGTGGAGTCATCTAGGCTGATAACTGTTTGTTGGCTGGATGGCAAAGACAATGTTTCAGTCATCTTTGTTGCCCCAGCACAGACCCCACACTTCAGTGAGCATTTGAACAGACCTGAAGCTGCAACTAACACTTAACAGGACCATCTCCCCTGTAGGGTCACTGTCATGTAGAGGTAGATGCCCTTTCTTACTGAGTACGTGATCATCCTCTCTTGTAGACACCATTTGGAAGTATGTCCTTTATCTAGTTTCCTCTTTTACTCTCAAAGTGCTTTTGAACTCTCAAGTTGAGGCAAGCCATTCAGTGATTTCTATTCTTGGCATCTGGGGTTATTTGGGGTGGGGATAATGGCACTTGTTTTATGTTCTAAAACACTCATGGAGAGTCTGAGGAATCTTTGCTCTGCTGGGGAAGAAATAGCCTAGAGTCTCTTAAGAAGCCTACAGTGCAAAAAGAGAATAAAACAATGGGATGATAGCAACAAAAAAACAATGAAAGAAAGATAAAAGACCAAGAACTTGAACTCTATAAATTTATGTACACACATTCTTTAATTAATTAGTTGCGAGACTTGAAAGCAGTATGGCTTGCCTGGAACACCTGAGCAGTCTTAGCTCTGTCATGGGGTCTTCAGGGAAGCCTGCTAACTCCTCCAGGCCTCAGCCTCCTCGCCTATGGCACAGGTTAACTGGAAACGAGGAGTCTAAGTAGAGACACAATAGCCAGCATTGATGTTGATGAAGTTCCAGGTGTCAGGATTGTTATATTTGTCATATCTAGAGACAGAGAGCAGAAGTTACAGGGATATGGATTTTGACCCCATTTAAGGAAGAACTCTCTAATACAAAGTTTTCCAAAAGTGGAATGGGGCGCCTTGTAAGGTGATACATTCTTTGGTACTGGAAATATTGGAACCATCCTGGATAGAAGAATGTATTAAGTGGCTTCCAAGTTCCCTGACATCTCTTACATATATGATTCTATGACTAGTTGTGTGGAAATGTTCTATATTTCTGCTGTCCAAAATGATAGTCATTAGCCACGTGTGCCTATTGAATGGTTATATGACTAAGGAACTGAATTTTTAATTTAATTTAATTCTCATTAATTTAAATTTAAATAGCCACATGTGGCCAATGGCTTCCATATTGGACAATGGTGCTACACAATCTCTCCCAGCTCTAAAATTCTGACGTCTTTTTTGTTTTGTTTTGTTTTTAGGTCTCATCATCATCTATCACATACTCTGTTCTGGACACTGTGTATAAAATTGTTCTATTTAGGATATGGTCCTGCATTAGGGGAAATTAGCTTCTAAGAGAGAAGCACATTAAAAACATTGAATTGGAATAAGGAATAAGAATAGATAGCAAACAAACTATTGCCAAACTGGAAAGTGTACACAGCCAGAGAATCTGTCATAGAGCCACAGTAAAATCGGTGTTTCTAAGAAGCGTGAAGGTGAAGACACCAGTTCCTGTCCTTTCCCGTCCTGGGGGTGAAAGGGAGGTAGCTCTGAGCTCAATGCTCCCTGCAACGTGCTGTTGTACTGAGTGCAGGATTATTCCCTTAGCACTCGCTCCATGGTCTGCCAGTTTTTCCTACACATTAAGAGTGATGGAGATTTCAGAACGATGTGATAAAGTAACTTCAAGCTGCATGTTACTTCATCAGAAAGAGGAAGTTGTCTGAATTTGAATTTATCATTTTAGAGCAGGAAGAGGCCTTGGAGATTATATAATCTAGTCCCCATTTTTTACAAAGAAGAAAACTGAACCCTGAAGCCCAGAAAACACTTGTGACTTGCCAAAGTCATGTGGTTATGTAATAGTAGAATATTTCATTTGTGTAAATAAATTAATATGTAGTAAATAACGAATGGTTATTCATCTAAAAGGTAATCTGTTTCTTAAAAACAAAAACAAAAGGCTTCTCAAGAGCTTATTAGAGTGGAAGGAGAGTCAAGGATGTCATCCAACAGCTTTCCTACGGCTTTTCTCGGGAAACATGAGCGTTTCAAAGCTCTCATGTTTCTTGAGGGTATGACAGAAACCTTTATTAGAAACCTGGTTTGAGGACTGGACTGAACTTCTGTTTGTGCTTACCTCACCTAAGACATTTTCTCCCCGGTCTTGGTCCATTTTCTCCCCAGTCTTGGTCCAGAGAACAACTGTAATGTGCTCAAGGTCCACTCTGGGGCCATATTCTCTCCAAAGAAGGCTCTCTATAGCAGTTACCAAGAAGAAATTCTTCCCCCTTATGGCTCATTGAACATCCTTTTAAGTTCTCCTAGAGAATGGCAAAATCTAAACAAGTTTTATTTTCAATTTGTCTTCTTGAAAACCATACTTCACCCACATGAAACTAGTTAGCATGCTTCAAATGCTGAAGGCTTCTAGGTACTTTCTGAGTTTGCTCTGACTCATGGCTTACCTACATATTTATCCTTGATTTAAAAAGTAAAATAAAATAAAACAGAAAAATGAGGGCTCTCTTTCAACATACACTATGTGATTCTTTGCACTCCCTCATCTTTTCTTATTACCACATAAAGCTCTTTCTTTTTCCTTGAAATGGGTACAGAATTCAGGTAACTAACATATTTGGAAGAAGAATTTTTAATGGGGAATTTAAACTTTAGAAGTTCAGCAGTTTAAGAAAAGGCACTGCCATGTCAAGTGCTATGATCTAATCAGATTTCTTCTCATAATGACTAGTAGATTGTCACGATGTCACTTACCAATCCAAAAGCACACAGTTGTTTTCCTACTGGGATTAAATATGACCTCGTAAGCCTGGTAGCCTGTCATTAACTTTTTCTTCCCCTCCACCTATCAAACTATGTCTTTAATTCACTCTCCACTCTCACCCTAACACATTCTGTTTCTCAGCCAGGCTTTTCCCCCTCCCATGCTCCCTTCCCCATAGTCTTCTTGTGCGTGGTCCTCTTCACAACTTCCTTGCACAACATTCCATACCTCATTCCCACTGTTCAGGACCATCACCTCCTCCAAGAACTGGCTTAAAGCTGTTTCTCTTTTAAAAATCATCCCCATCTAAGTCCATCCAAGACTTGTGTTCTGTCACTTGTCTATTCTGAGAGTCACTTCATATTTTGGTTTTTTTTTTTGCATTAATTCCATGTAAAAAGCTTTAAATCTGGGGAGATGGGGTTGATGGAGACTTCGCTAACACCCTGCCATTCTCCAGATGAGGAAACTGGGGTTCAGATTGTCTGAGTGATTTGCCCAAGATCACACAGGATTAGAAGCCAAGACCATGCTATTTTCACCACACCACATTGCCTCTTAGTTTCATATGTGTCATACTAAAAACTGAGAAAAATAGAAATAGTATTATAATATATATATATAAAGAAAAATGCATAGCTGCATTAGTGTGCTGCCTATGTTTCTATTACTAAAAACTGTGACTACTACCATTTTTGACCACTTATCATGGTCAAAGGAGAAGGAGCTGAGCTAATTGCTTTTCAAGCATTCATGAATTGATGTGCTATGCTAGAGACTGTGGGACCATGTTCCCCAGCCTTCCCACAGTAAGATAAAACCACAACACTGAATTCTGGCCACTGGGATAGGTATATAAGAATGTATATAGTTTTCCAGGTTGGCCCACAAAAACCTCCTTTGCAAACCTTCATGGCTTCTCCTCCTGCTCTGCTGGATGGATGTGGGGCTCCAGAGTGACCTTGGAATCTCAAATTGAAGATGATAGGATCATAAGATGAAATGAGCTTGGTCCCAAGTCACCATTTGGAGGAGAGCTGTCTGGTGATCAGGAGGACTAACTTGGAACTACAATGTGAGCAAGAAATAAACTACTACCGTGTTAGGCAACTGGGATTTTGGCTAGCATTTACTTGAAGTAATACACATTCTTTACTTAATTCTTACACCATCCTTGTGAAATATATATTACACCATTTTACAAAGGGAAAACCAAGAAGGAAAGTGGTCACACTTCTTGCATGAGGCACAGACAAGATTTGAACCCAGGTCTGTCTGACTCCACATGTCTGTTTCTCTCTCTCTCTTTCTTTCTTTTTAGATCTGTCTGACTCCACATTCTTTCCCTCCCTTTCTCCCTACCTCTCCCTTCTTTCTTGAACACTGAGGTTCTTCTTGTGATGAACTTCAGCTTAAGGACTTTCATGGATATGAACCATTTTATGCACCTACACAGACATGCATCAACTCTGCTCAGCACCAACAGATGGCAGTAGCTGCTGGCTGTAGACTGTCACTTTGAATTTATGAACAAATGGATTTAGGAATACCATGAAATAAAACATAACCTGTACATGCATAGAGGAGTTTCCAAATGCTTTGCTGCCTTTTCTCTTGTGAGGGATAATTTTACCTTCTTGAGAGTCCTCATTGCCAAGTTATCAAACTCCTGGGCCTTCTATAGTCCTCTCCTCTGAAAATGATGAAATTGACCTAGAATCATGAAATAATCAGTATGTTTCCTTCAGATTCTGACATTCCATTGTGCACATATGAGGAAACATCGAGAGCTGGACCCCTTTAAAAACAGGTAAGCTTCCAATTGACACTGGGCTGTCCCCCTCTCCCTAGTGGAGACAAGGTAGGCAGGATAGGACACCGTAAGTTATGTTCTGTGATTACTCTTGACAACAGGTAAACCAGGCTACGCTAATGCCAAATTTAAACTGTGTTTATTTATTTATTTTGCTTCTCTATATTTAAAAAATTTCCTTCAATGAATATATGTAATTGTATAATTAAAATAATATTGAGAAAAAGAAATCACACACAAGGACACTTAAAACCAAGCAAGCAATGTGAAGGGCATATTATAAAGAATGACAGCAGAGCGGAAAGGTTGATGAAATGGGCTTTGGATCATGACAGCCCTGGGCTCAAGCCTCTACTCACTTACAGCATGGCTTTAGGTAAGCTTCTCAGCTTTCCTGAGACTCTGTTTCCCCATCCATATCATAGGGCTTTGTGAAGATTAAATCCAACATGAGCCAGAGGACCTGGGGATGAGATGTTGAGGGGGTGAGGGTGCTGTATGTGGGATTACATTAAAATGGTTTCCATTGACAATAAATTCATAAAGAGCAATTATATGCTCATTATTTTCTTTCACTTAGCATATTAACCTAAGTTATTTTCTAGTGTGTATGCAATTCGAATTCCCCGGATCATCATATGTTCCTCAAAACAGAAGTCCTATCTTCTTTTTATTCTACAGCATGCCTGGTTTGTGGGCACAGGAAGAGTGTATGTCAGTCAATGCTTCTTGAGTAGTGGAATTACATCACTCTCCTGGCTCTGTCTGTAATTATTCAACTTCAGATTGTTATAGGGCAGTTTTTATAGCACCACAGATAGCCATAAAGAAGAGGGAAAGAAGATCTAGTCAGATGCCCACCATGCTGTAATGACTATAGGACAGTCTTGAACAATATGTAGCCACTTACTATATGTGGCTAGTTCAATTTAAATTTATTAAAAGTAAATATAATTAAAAAAACAGTTCCTCATACTAGCCACATTTCAAGTACTCTATAGCCACATGTACTGAGTGGCTATCCTATGGAACTGTGCAGATATAGAATATTTCCTTATTGAAGAGATTTCTATTGGATGGTGCTGCTCTAGAACTCTGCATAAAGCCCCTGAAAACTGGAGAAAGAGAACTTCCAGAGGCAGGATCTTCAGGCCAAATACTCCCTTCCTCAGTATTAATTTATTTAAAAACTATTACATGCCAACTATGTATCATATAAATGGCTACTACATATTAATCATTTAGTATGTGCAAGACATGATGGCAAGCATATTGCACACATCATTTATCTAATTCTCACACTCTGAAAGGCAGACATTATTAACTACTTTAATATTTATGACTACTAATAAATAATAATTATAACAGTTATTGTAATTATTATTAAATTAATAATAATTATTAACTTGCTCTTTAGAAATGGGAAAACAGAGGCTCAGAGAGGTTGAATAACTTGCCAGAGACCTCACAGCTTGCAAGTGGCAGAGCTGGGATTCAAACTCATCACTTATTTGGCTCAACCATGTGCTAATCACTATGCTCTACTGCCTCTCCCCTTATCATACCTCTCTGAGGCACAGTGTAGGAGCTGTGGAGATTTGCCAATTTATGAAACAGTCACTACTTTCAAAGATTTTCAATCAAGTGTGTGATATAAGTGGATAGAAATGTGTACAACTAACTACAATTACAGAACAAACTCTGTTAAAAAAGAATGACAGATGTAGTAAAAAGAAATATGAATGGATTAGAAAACAAGTAAAGAGGGCATTGTATTAGGCCATAATCAAGATAGGGTGTAGGAGTTGAATAATAGAGATGGTGGAAAGGGAAAAAGATATAAAGAAAGAATACTTATTACAAAGGGACTATTTGGATTTGGGGAGGAAGAAAAACGGAAGTGTGGTCACTAGTCTCTATCATGATCCTCTCCCCCCAGTGATGACCCAGTGATCCTCATCTCCTGGTATTCATGCCATGGTGACTCCCTCCCACATTAAAGGTGACCTGTGTAACCACTAGGATATGGTGAAAGTGATGGCATAAGACTTCTAAGCTGGGTCACAAAAAGCATTGTGGCTTCCGCCTGCTCTTGGGTCGCTTACTCTGTGAGAAGCCAGCCACGGTGTTGGGAGGTGACTCAAGAAGTCTCATAGGGAAGTCCACATGGGAATGAACTTGTGAGACATAAGAGGCACTTATTGCTGTTTTTATCCACTAAGTTTTGGGGTGATTTACTATGCAGCAATACGTAGCCAATAGAGGAGACATTGGATTGCTTTTGATTTTAACACATTGACTGCCACACAAAAAAATCAGAAACTTTTCCTTGGGGCCACAGTGTTTTATTATGAAAATAGAATAAAAATTTCAAGTGTAATTTAAAGGTCAACATAAATTTAAAAAATGAAATTTATTGACTTCTATTCATTTAATCCAAATTTTTAGAATTAAATTGTCAATATTAATTGTAACAATAAGAAGATCAATAAGTATGATTTTATATATGCTTCAGGTGGCCCCGGGGTCAAAACTAGAGTGAGTTAAGTACAACTCTCATGGCAGTTAATGTGTTAAGCTTGGGTGATAGTGGAGCCAATTACTCATTTTCATTCTTTTCAAAACATACTCCATACAAGCAATCACTTTGTGATACAATCACATATAGACTTTCATTCAAGGAAGCAACTGTCTGCCAACCGAAAAGTAGATAAACCTTTTTAAACCTTTATAACAGTCTTTCCTACAAGTGACATAGGGGAAACTATCTTCAAAATTCTTAGCTAAATTTCTTTAAAATCTCCTTTTGCTATCTTATTCTCAATATTACCTTGATACCAAATTAACCCCCAAATCCATCTCTGAGATCTTTCTAAAAACTATACCATAAACTCAAGTCAAGTAGACTTTTGTTACTCTCTTCTTTGAATAGAGTTCTATTACATAGATCTGTGTTAATCTCTGTCTTTTCTGCTTTCCATTATCTCAATAAGTCGGCTTCTCTGTATCCATGGGTTCTGCATTCGTGGATTCAACCAACTTTGATTTGAAAATATTCAGGGAGCCTGGAGCAAGGGGAAATGGATGGCTGCATCTATACTGAGAAGTACAGACTTTTTTTTCCTGTCATTATTCCCTAAGAAATATAACAACTACTTATATAACATTTATATTGTATTAGGTATGATTTGAAATCTATTTTAAATACGTTATATGCAAATACGACACCGTTTTATATAAGAGACTTGAACATCCGTGGATTTTGATACCAGAGGGGGTCCTGGAACCATCCCTCGCAGATACTGAGGGATGACTGTATCTGCATTCTGTACAACAAAGGAGAACCCAGGAACCATCCTGAAAACAAAGAATATTTTGCAGGGGGGAGTGGAGGAAGAGAAGATGAGAGTGCCCATGTCACAACACAAATAAGCAAAGAAAAATTCCCTGCAATTTTGTTTTTTCTATCTATATGCTCAGCAAAGAAACCAGTCCCAGGAGGCAACCTGGTTCAGGCCAGTCCATTTACTATCTGTGTGACACTGAGGATGTTGGATAGCATTTCTGTATCTCAGTTTCTTCATTTGCAAAATAATAATATCTTCTTGCTAGCTTGTGGGAAGATTAAAGGAGTTAAAACACATAAAGCACCTTACGCAGTGCCTACCACATTGAATACATTCAATAGCTATTAAAGTCTAAGTGCATCTAAATTATTGCAAATACAGTGTCCTTAAATGTTACCCACAAATGATAACTGATTTCAGATGCTAGTACTTGAGCATCCCTTCCGAAACATTTGTTTGACTCTTTTGATGTTTTGATAGATAGATAGATGACTTCTTCTGTCATTGTGCAGGCAACAAGGTGGCTATGATCTTGGCATGGCATTGAATAATAATCACCCCTGGACACAAAAGCTGTAAGCACTCTAATTCTGATTTACATCATGATATATGTGAGAGATAACTTCCATGACTAAGTCTTTTTCTTATCGTTTTGTACTTTTGTTTCTAATTCTGAATGTATCATAATAAAGCCCATTATACTACAGTTGTTGGATCTCATTATCTAGGATGAACATTCAGTTCAACTCCACAACTATTCATTGAGCCCCTACTATGTGCCAAACACAGTTCTGGATACTTTGGTTGTATCAGTGGACAAAAAGTCAAAGATACCTGCTCCCATGGAGCTTACATTCTAGAGGGAGGATACAGAAAATAAACATAAACACAGTATATAAATAAATTATATAGGATGTTGGATAGAAAAAAAGAAAAAGTGGAGTAAGGGTGATCAGAAGACAGATGGCAGGTAGAAGTTTGGCATATAACAGGGCTATCAGGGTAGCCTTATAGAGAAGGTAAGATTTGCACAAAATCTTGAAGAAGTGAGGAAGTTGACCCAGTGTCCCAAGCAAAGGGAACAGCTAGTGCAAAGGCCCTGGGGAGGGAGTATGCCCACATATTCAAGAAACAAATCTTTGGGCCTGATACACTGTGCATACCTCATACAGCTCAGACTTCTCTGAGCTATTTTTCCTTTCTCAGTTGATTCTCAGATAATAATCAGCTGACCAAGCAACTTTCTGATACTCAAGGAACAAAGTTATAATATATTATCTTGCATATTTAGAAAATGCTCATACACTATAGGGTCATTCCCATCCATCTGGAAAAAAAAATCCTTTAAACACATGCAGTGATTATCAGTTGTATCTTGAAATTTCATTTTAAAATCAGGGATTTGGCCAAACACAGAGTTGCTTTTCCTATCGCACCTCTCAAATCTCCCTCTCCTTCCCATGGTGGAAGTGTGTAACTGTGGTAGGTAGTATAATTGATGAACAGCAGGAGAAAACTAAGGAGGCCGTCTTGATAGGCCTTGAAAATGGATCCTGAAAATAAATTGTATATTTCAAACAAGGTTAGCTATTTCTTCTCAGTAATTTTCCCCAACTTTAAGGAGTAAAAGGACAGTGGGTGAGAACTTCCTTCCATTGCAGCCCGTTCCTCCAAAATGCATAACCAAGTTTAGTCTTAAGGTCCCAGAGTCACCTTGCTATAAATCCTGTAAGTCTTTTGAATCTGTTAGGATTGTTGAGGCTGCATATGATGGGAATATAGAAATAAAAATAAAAACATCAAACTAATATATAAATAGATTGTAAAGAAGTTGTATTAATATAGATCTAGGGTAAATACTTTTGGCCATTACTTCTACAAGGACAGTGGTGTTCTGATATGATCAAAGACAGATTTATCTAGAGATGAATCTCTTTTTGCACAGACAGATTAGTAGGGGGGATGAGTCTATGACCTGGAGATGAAGCCTTGATAAAAGTGAGCCCTGGGGTGGGAATGATAGCTTCTGTAGTCTCTAGGTTCTTTAGGTTAATCCAACTGTGTCTTCCATTCTTTTGAGAGGCATCAGTGGAGTCCTTCCAAGAGCCTTAGGCATGTGTCTCTAGCTACCATTTGGACATTCTTCATATACTTCTACCCAGTTCATCCACCAAGTCAGACACCTGGAAGTCTTCTAACATCTTCTCTCACTTCCTGAACTGGTCAGAGAACTACTGGGGAAGCAGAATCACCATGGACATAATGGACAAGGGAATTTATTGTAGGAATTAGGCCTTACACAATTATGGGGAAAAGCTAGGGAAATAAAGGCCTGAAAATGATCAGAGAAAAGTCACTAACCAGCTGCTGGAGTGGAACTATGAAGAAGGCTGGAGTTGAAGTCCATGGAAGGTGTTTGGCTCCTTGTGGCGACCGTCTCTGTGAACCCTGGTGAATCATCTGGTGGTGGGCCTGGAGTCACTCTTGGCCAGCAGGGCCAGCAGTCAGGAAGGAAAGCTGGAAATACTTGGGAAAAAGTGAGAAAAAACTAGAATCATGAGGATAAACTAGAACCCACAAGGAAAAATTAAAACTTGTGTTTTCTCTCGCTACATCTAACCTGATGATGAGCAGAAAAAGCTGGGTGTACCATTAGTCTGAGAGCTGTCCACGTGGACAGGCTGAAGGAGGAGCTGGATGGGAGATGGACAAGCTGTGGGCCAGCCAGGGCCCAGGAGAGCCAGCAGATCAGGGATAACACGATGGCTGCTGTTTCACTTCCTCCTTCCACGTCACATCCAGATGCATGGCTACTCCTAACCCAGAACCATACAGAGAAGGAAATCCTGAGAAACGTAATTCCAGTTTAGCTAACTTGACAGAGTACAAAACCAACATTTTCTTTACACATCAATCAATTTTAATTCTTACAGATTTCTAAATATATCCATTCCTTTTCTTCTCTACTACCACTGCTCTAATTTAGATACTTGGCCTCTCTCTCCTGGTCTATCAGCATAGCAGACATGTAAAACATTTGATGAATTTCAGGTCCTGGTTGTAGACACTTCAGAAAGCCATCTGCTATGCCAAGGTGCTGCCTGCTTCACTCTTTGGGGAACTTGGAAATTTCCGGGACACCAAAGATGAGTTTGTTTGGCTTCATCACTATTGGCTAATATTGCTGGCATCCTCCTCTGTCCCTTGCTGACGTAGATGTATTAGTATTGTACATGTGTAGTCAATAGTACTCAAGAATGTGTATAGGTCAGAAAGAGGAGGGGAAGCAGATAAGAATAATTGCTAGCATTTATTGTGCTAGGTATTTTATTACGTGTGTGTGTGTGTGTGTGTGTATAATCTCTTATCCTCAGAACAATGTTTCAATTAATACCTCCACTTTGAAAAAAAAGGAAACTTAAGTTCATAGTAGCTAAGTGAATCCCCCAAGTTAAAACTACCAGCAAGTAGCTGAGCTTGGACTTAGACCCAAGCCAGATGCTCTTTATATTGTACCAAAAGGGATTGGAACAGCCTAGACTCCTACGCTGCCCTTCCTTTTCAGTTTTCACAACCACCAACTGGGTAGTTTAAGTCTGGGTTCCTGTCAGGTATGGCTGGTGGCCCATTGTGCTAGTTCTAATTTAGGTGCCCAGCACAAATGCCTCCATGAGCCAGGCAGGCGGCACACATGAGCGAAGAGGCAGGGAGCTGGGATGGTGGGCAGTGGTGGGGACTCAGGCAAACGGGGGAGACATACCCTGACTAAGGGGCACAGGAGTTAATCAACCCTAGCCAGTGCTTGCCTGGTGGGGATGCAGACCCAGTGTCAAGTAAAACAAATTGTGACATCTCCCAACTTTAAACGTCGACTCAATATTGTTGTTAAAGGTAACAGTATACTGGCCCTAACAGTATTTTTAAGCTGCTATGTGGGCTAAACAGAACATGGATCAGAGGCAGCTAAGAACCACTAGTTTGCAAATTCCACTGTGGAGAGCATTGTCCTGACTTCCTTGGATTTCTACATGTCATTGCAGGCTTCTCCAAAAGTTGGTCCAAATACTGTTGAAAGGTGGGGAGAGTCACAAGTCAACCCAGTTCTGCGGTTGGTTTGGCTGCTCTGCAGACTTGTAGGCTGCTGCTGCCGAGAATCAGGTAAGAGCTTAAAACCCAGGCACCCGGACAGCAACGACATGGTAGAAGTGTACAGTGAGCAACTGTGTGGGTGACTGAGAACGTGAGTCAGTGGATGAGATGTGGGAGTGGGAGCTTGGTGTGCATGTGAGATTGGTAGAGAGGACCACGAGCTGACGAAAGAGATAAGTGAGGAGAATGACAGCCAACGGCAGAAAGAAAGGGAGAGAAGGAAGAGAGAAAGGAGAAGCCACACGCACTTTCACCCAGTGCATTCGCAGACATGCTTGCAGACATCTGCCCATGATTATTTTCCCCCAGTACATGCAGGGGAGATTAGGTGTTAGCGCTCACTAGGCCAGGCATGGGCAGTTGCATGACTAAGGCAGATAAATTCCGGAATTTTTTTCTGGTTACTGCTCTCACCAGAATCTTTCTTTTT